>CM076571.1:894694004-895112840 GCA_034641835.2 Pinus albicaulis | reverse complement strand
TGCTAACATATTAAGACTATTGTTACATAAACAAATCTGCTTGATACTTGCCGCTCACAAATTAATATTGCTCACATATTAAGTTGATCATGAAATGAAGGTGTAAATAAGTTTTAAAAGTCTATGTATGTGTTAAACTGATTCACCCCCCCTCTAAGTTTAACTAAGGGTTCGACATATTTACCATTATACCTGCATAAAAAAAAAATATTAATTTTAAAACCTGCGTTTTTGGTATAAAACGGCTTTCAAGGGGCTTATGAGGTATCAAAGTGATTTCGAGAGGTGGAGGATGAGTAGGGGAAGGTTTCCCGAGAGGTGGAAACGGGCGGAAGGAGGAAGATTTGAATTTGGTTGGCAATTGGGAAGCGGTTCTGAAGAAAACACAGTGGTTTCGCATTAGAACAAGCGATAAGTGGTATTGGCCCTTTGGACGTGATACGAGTGCCCGGATGGATGATAGTACATCCCGGCCAAAACCTCTTTTCACGTTGAACGGTGTTAAACCTGCGCGGAGTGAGCTTGAAGATGGTGGAACCATTGGATGCAGGGCGGATCAGCCGTGAAAGGAAAGGGTGCGTCTGACGAGTTGATCGATCGAGGAGAATTAGGTGGGACTAGAGGCATGACGTCATCTCATTTTTCGGGAAGCGAAGGGCGTGGGCGGAGTTAAAGGTGAGGTTTGATGGGAGCCATCGAATGTGGAGATCTCGATCAAGATCCCGTTACCAAGATAGGTGGATAGACGAGTGGTCCGGAGGGGTGGATAGGGAAAAGGGAGGAAGCGATCCCACCATTGGATGAAATAAGATCAACCGGCGAGATCGGGTGATGAAGGAGAATGAAAAGGGTGGGGTTAGAAGGCAAAAGGTGAGCACGAGGTACATTAGTCTGGAGGATCTACGGTCCAAACATCGACGGAGGTGGACTTAAGAGAAAAGGAGTTTGGAAGTGGAAATGGGAAGTTGTGAAGTCCCGATGGGTGATGGGGAGAAAGCCAGTACGATGGTTGTTCGATGCAGGAGAGATCGATGGTCGAGAATCCATCGGTAGAGAGCCATCGGCGGGTTATGGGCAAAAAATTTTTAGATGGCCATAGGTAGTCACGGGCCTAGGTCACATGGAGAGAAGAAAGGGCTAGGGCTAAGTCAAAGGTGCTTAAGGCCCTTATGTAAAAGGGTCGGAAAATAGGTCAAAATGGGTTTTTAAAGCTTGAAAAAAGGGTTCGATAAGTTAAAAAAGGACGATTTAAACCAAATAGAAATAAATGGTCTAAAGGGTTTTGGAAGCCTTTTAAGGGGGAATGAAGGGTAAATGGAAAGAGGAAAGGGATTTTTAGAGAATGAATATTGCTAGGAGGAATAAAAAGGGGTGAAATGGAGGAAATTTGGAGGGAATTGTGAGGTGAAATAATGGGAAAAAAGGCTTTGAAGCCGAGTCTTCTTTTGAATCAACGGGGTTTCTTGAAGGATCTTCATAATGAAAATATAATGAAAGGATCATTTTGGATAGGGAAAACGATTGTGGCTTCAGAACTCACTGATTTGCACAAAATTTGTTTTCTTGAAAATGAAAAATTCAATTAGCCATCATTTTATATGACAAATTTTATAGATGGCTAATATGACTAACACTAGGGATAATGATGTAACAAGGGGACAGTGTGAATGAACAACTTCCCTTGTCACTTAGCATGAAAAGCATGGTTGAAGCGCGGCGAATGACTCAACTCTAGAGGGGATGAGGGATAGGACAGAATGGAGGCCAAAATGGGCCACATAAAAGGAACACGGGGAAAAATGGAGGGAATACGCCAACATGAGAGGCAAAGGGACTGGGGACGGACTCCATGAATCGTGATGACTCAACTTGGATGCTCGATCAAGGGTGGCTCAATGAGGGAGTTGTCACATAGAATAGGCCTAGTGGGTACCATAAAAGCATGAGTGAAAAATGGTTACTCATGGTGAAAATCGACACATGAGATGTGAGTGTGAAGGCGGGGTAGTACCCCAAGTACAAGAAATGCATATGAATAAATTCGATTTTAAGAGGTGGAAAAGTGACCCTTCTTGGAAAAATGGCTTCCTGGTGAAGTATCAAATTACCAAAAAAAAAAAAAAGAAAACCCATTATAGTGCTCGGTAAGAGATCTTTCGATATGCGATGGTTCATCGAAGCCAGAGCTAAAATTTGGTGCAGTGTAAAGGAAAATTTGGGGTTTCCTTTAAAGTGATTTCCCTCCAATTTAATTCATTTTCTAAGTGACTTATGGTGAATTTGGATAGGAGGAGAATTCCCTAAATCTTTAGGTGATCGTAGTGGACAAACCGACCATTGGACTAAAGTTCGATTATTTACGGGTAAGGTAACGTAACCTTACTCTTGATTTTTAGCGGTTTAGTTTTTCGGATTAGGTCTAGGGGCTCATGGAACTATTACACCTCCTCACGACCATGTCATTATTACTTACCCTCAAATGTCGCTCGTAGTAATGAGAGGAAAAATTGTGAGCTTGTAGTTCCGGGGCAAAAGCTTCGGTGCAAGTTGAGGTGAAAGTTGGGGTTTTCTCTTGGTTACTTGAGTGCCCCGGGGTTAGATAGTTTATGATGTAGTTGTCTTATTATGAGATGAAAAAACATGATTATATTTTGCGGGTATGGAAGATTTGAAGATCAAATTGCGTGAGAGAGACTTGGATGCCCTCACGTGCAGAGATTTATGGGTATCCCGAGTTGTATGGGGAGCGCTTGCTCGGTATGGAGTGCTCCCAGTGGTTGAGAACCCATTGATGAGAGCGAGGAGTGAGCCCTTTTATATCTAGGATTGTGAGCTACAGGATGCGGACCGGAGACCTTTATAGTGCAAGGAGCACAAGATCAAGCTCTCGATTTAGGACATCTATTTTTGTGGACTCCCTCAATTAGGGGTGGTGGGAAAAATACATCAAGTTTTCATAGGTGTGAATGGAAATATACTTGAGAGTTCGTGGAGAACGTGTAAGATTGGGTACTTGTGCTAAGGGCACGACTATCTCGATTAGTGATCTAGAGTGGCTAAAGACATGGGTTTTTCAACTGCCGAGCGGTTTTGCTGTGGATCTTATGCAACCATGTGTTCGATCACATCACTAGGGGAAAATGATGTTGGTAGAGAGTGTTTAGGCAGAAGACCTACTATGGGTGGGCCTAAATGATGTTGTCATCGGTGAAACAAAAGCTTGTCATTATGCGGGCGACAAGTGAACCATGATTGTGCTTTTGGTACAATGTTTTCTCTTTATTCTTTGAGAAGAAGATCCGACTATACGACCTCATGTACATATACGCGATAGGGGTCCTGAAATCTGAAGATGCAGTGAAGCATTGCTACATAGAGAAGGGGAGGAGGAGTCGGACATGTGTTATGACTATATTTCTTTTCACATTGGTATTAGATATTGGTTATACATAGTGACTATCCATACAGGTGGTATGAACTATCGAGTACCTTTACTTGCAACTTCAGTTGAAATAGATCATGGGGACGAGATGGTTAGTGAAAGTTATTTATATTTTATGGTGCATTTAAATTTTTTTAACAATATGTATGTGAGATGCGATTCTTAACTTTTGGGATGCAAATATATCACAGTCAAGCCAACGGGATATGTAGGGCGATCCACGGGCCTAGGGCTGCGGGAGGCGGAGTGGATCGGCATCACACCAAAGACGTGACTATGAGGCTACGATGGGGATGTCCTTTGGCAAGGTTTGATGTACTATTGACCGGGGTGGTAGGGGCACACTTGGAATGACTTACGGGATCGATATACATATGAGTGTACTAATGTTCCCTTGGAGTGGTGAATATCACATGGTGTATAAGAATATAAGACCGATGGAAAGATAAGAACCTACGGGCTGTTGGAGGCGAGCCATTGGCATGGGAGCCTCCGTATAGTGACTAGAGATAGAGGCATCTGGCACCCCCCTTTTTTTTTGTAACATGTTATGGGAATCTCGGTTATTATTTACAATAGTGGACTCAAAACACTTATGATTTTATGATACATAATATGATTATGCATATTTTCATATATGATGATTGTGGTTCACCATTTGTTTTGATTATTGTCTTGTGCTAAATGCATGTGATAAAATGGATATCTAGAATATTATTTGCAATGGTATATACATGATGATTATGGGCTCTGGGAACATGACGGAATGTGTGGATTCAAATTCCGCCACTAAGCTTTACTCATAGATATTTTCTAAATAGGACATGGCTATGTACATGATAAACGTCTTTCAATTGCATGACAAGTCGCAAAGGAATGTAAATGAGCATGAAGATGAAGGATGCGATGAGCGGGGAGCATCGAGTAACGAGTTATCACTCCATCATTTTATGCACGATTATTGGTGGTAGGTTCAATGCATACGTCGTTTGAGAGGACTAACAAATTCAAAGAATCTGAATGTCCCGGTACATCGAGGCTAGATTCCATGAGAAGCAACTTGCACGATTATATGGCTTGGAGTATATAGTGTGTATGATGGATCCATACGCCAAGGCACCAAAAGACAACAAATGAGATGATGATGGGGGACAATGCAATATACCTAAATGCATGACATAAATAAATACAAGCATGTTAGTGGGAGATGATATGGGTGAAATTTCTTAGGGTAGAGAGCATTGCGAGGATTAGGAAGAGGTGGCCTTGAAATCCTCTAGAATATATACCTTTACCAAGTCCTTACTAATGATGTAAGGTCCTAGCCATAATGAGTCAAAATTCCCATGACCAAGGACATCATGACCTTGGGTTGGCCACTCCCTGTTCGGTATGCGGTGTTAGGTTGGTTCCCTTGGGGTGTGTTCGGTTGATTACCTTGGCAGCCCTGGTTACCTACACTTGGTAGTTCACAGTTACCTTTGCCCTTATTCCTTTTATGAATTGGGGATTAGTTACACTACTGGCGAGCATAAACCTAGCCTTGAGGAGGTGGTGGGTGTTGTGGTGGAGGTTGAGAAGGCATGGGAGGCGGGGGTGTTGATATCGTAGGGGATAGAGCGTTAGGCGGTGCATGAGCATAAAAGGGAGTTGGGGAAATGTTTGGGTAAATAGGTTGAGAAACAAATGGCCACGACATCGATGGACGTGAGTGAATGCATAAAGTATTATGGCCGGCATACATGTTTTCTAAGGGATAGTGTTAGGAAGTAGTCCCCCCTTGAGGGTAACCATAACCCATGGAAGGATGATTATATGGATGTGAAATAGATCCAACGATACCTTCGGTGCCATGAGATTCCCCCGGTCACGTTGGCACCACCCGAGGTCCTAGGAAGATCCGATGGAAATGGTATAAACATAACTAGGTGAGTAGATCAAGTCATATTTTAACATGACTTGGAAGCCTTCCTCTGGCCCAGGAAAATGATATGTGACATCTTTACCCGATGGAGGGTAAAAACGAATTCTAAGAAAGTAATCCATATATACACGGTCATCGAATGTAGGAGCTACACAAGATCCTTCTTCTATGCCATTCTTGGACATGGTTAGAAGGCGAGGTGATAGAAGATTGACAAAATACGATCCCAACAACTTAGTATTGGTATCATAATGGAGGGTAATTGGAAATATCAAAGGAAATTATTTAGCGAGAGTCCGCAAAAGTGGAGATAGGTATTTGGCCTTCTATATAGATTATATTTGAAATGACGACTTGGTGAAAGAAATTTGTTGAGGAAAATCAGAAAATCAAAGCCAACCTTGGAGAAAGAAAACTAGAGGAAGCCTCTAAAGTACTCAAATTCCTAAATTCTAAAAACAAGTATGAATTGGAAGAGCTCAAAATAGCTAACGAGAACAAAGACTATCCTAGAATGTTAGATCTAAGACTTTTTTGATCCATAATGTAGATGAAATGTCTTTAGTTAATCACTATAATTAATCTAATGATGTGATTAATCATAAAGGCCCATTTCATCTAATATCTGGAAGTAAATAAAGTGATTTCAAAATAAATCTAGTGCTTTCTGATTGAGGAGAAATGTGAAACCTTGTAACTCACATTGGAGCGAGTTTTTTCAACAAGTTTGATGTATTGAGAGAAGGATTTTTTCCTAATCCTCTAGTAATAAATGAAAAAATCATGACACATGAGGATTACGTCAAGAATTTAAGGAAGTGGAAAAATAAACTTCCCACATTTCCTCAGTGAAGGGCATTCCCACGACGGGGTGCTCCTTCAAACTCCTGAAAACTTCTTTTACCTCAGCATGAGGTAAATCACCTTTTGTAAATAACTTATGTTTGCCGGATATTCATAGGTAGATGAGATTTACCACGGGATGATGAAAATTAAAATCATAAATGAAGAAACATGGGAGAATTGGTGTGATTTACTATAAACGGTGAAAGAGCAGACAACGAAACGAAAGGGCTCAAGGCAGAATCTCGGCGGTTGAAAGGTGTCACTATCTTTTTGTATAAAGATATTTTATTTTCCTAGAATAAATCCTAGTCGGTTCGAGGATATTTTTGTAATAAATTGGATAAATACTCTCTTATAAAGAGTAAAGGGTGGATTTTTGAATATTTCATTAGTTGGTGATCTCTTGCACAGGGTTATTGTACCAATTTACAGTTGTGGTGAACAAGTTATAAAGAGACTTATGTACATGATTCATGTGTTGAGCTCTCTCGGTGAAGTATAAAATCTCAATTATTCATGTTTTTTCTAAGTATTCCATAAAATTATATGTGTTCTACTAATATGAATGTTATAACATGAATATTATTGCGAAATTTGTAAAAATTACACTCTTATTTTAATTGTTATACATTTCTATGTTTATTCCGATATCAGTTTAAGAAAATTCTTAATTTCCCTCTGATCTTGATTGACTTCTTCACTTTCTTCATTATCTAGTTTAAGGAATTATTAATTGCTTTTTGATCCCGATTGAAAAGATCACTTCACCATTCGGCCTTGAGTACGATATTGCTCACCTATCGCCTTTGTAAAACTTTCTTCATAATTTGATTTTGTTTTTGTTTCCAATCATAATGACTCCATAGCCCAATGGAGAATAGAAAAGCACCTATTCATCTAGTTCATTAATTACACCAACCAATAAAAAACCAATCCAACTAAACATACATAACTAGCCTAATATCCATTAATAAAACAAAGTTAAATCATATAGAGAGCCCTCTCTTACGAGTTTAGGAAGGCTACATTCTAAGGTCCAAAGTAGAGTTTCTGATTACCTACGATATTTCTTTTTAATGCTAAAACAACCTTTGGAAATTTCGGAGTGATAACAAGGTGCAAGGTTGTAATTCCCTTTGTTTTTGGCTTGAGGTTCCTAACCACAGTTCGGAGGTTAAGGTTTGCCAACAAATATATCTGCGGCCTTTTCGGCAATGACCTACTTGCGCAAGCCAAAGTCTCACCCGAGTAGTATGGGAGGTCTTTGGAACAGAGTTTCCACTGCAGTAGGTAAGTCAAGGTAGATTTGTGTTCGCAACTTATCGGATTCACACGGAAATAGAATATGTAGGCTTTACTAGTATAGTCGTATTAACCATATGAGCTATTATCATTCACAAATCTAATCAATACCTTCACATCCACATGTGTATCACCAATTACGAGTGCATAAGATCATATATGCAACTATAGATACGTGTGAAAAACATACGAAGGCACGAGTAGTCGTAGCTTAAGCAAATAACATCGAAACAACATTTACAAATACATATGTAGAAACATAGATATATTTGCGGCTAAATAACCATCACGGATACACTTCATCCATAAACATCGGCCAATCCGAGATAACACATAGATACTTTAACAATACTTCACATTCATTAACATTCATATCCACTTACAACCAAAACCGACTGCGCACACGAGGCTGATGAAGTGCACAGCGGGGCGAGGGATCTCCCGCACAGGATTCCTTGCAAAACAACCCAAAACAAATCTAACAATTCGCCGTAGCCTCGGTGTTAATTCATGCTACCTCTAGACTCAAACTATTCATCTATTTATATTGATATAGCCTACCACACTATCCTATAGTGCATGACCATGGTTTGCAAGCTCTAGGTACACCCTTTGACCCATTACAATGTGTTTGGGGCTTTGACCCACCCAAAACCCCTGCGTTAGACTAATTAATACAAAATATACAAAATTCATAGCTTAGGGAGCCGTTCCAACGGGCCCCCAACACAATCTTGTGACTGGAGTCTGAGTCACTATGGCCATGGGTTCTCAATCTTTGCCTACAACTACTTGATTGCCTCGACTAGTGGGGGCCTTACACCTTCCCTTTGTCTTTGCATATCATTCGGGCTATCTCCAGCAACTTCTACGAAGTTGGGCCTTTTGTATAAACGGTGAAGCTCTCAGACGTTTAGTTCAGTTGCTTGGCCCCACGTGTCGCTGACACGAGGCCGACAGCGCCTCATCAGCCCACGGCTTGAGGTGATCAATCGAAAGTCTTCTTTTGCTGCGAAGGGGCTTCCATGTCGTCTCCCGGATTGCGTGGCTAGTGCGCGGTTGCCAATCGTGAGTGGGGACTAGAAAGGTCGGTGTAGCCTCCATTTTGGTCAAACTCTTCTTCTTTTGGCGAGGCGCTTGGTTGATTTCACGGGAGAGGGTTGTCTTTGCTGACATGGTCCATAGCTTCTAGTAGTTTCAAACGGGTTATGGACCTTGAAATCTGACACGTAATGGAAATTTTGGCCTTTGTAACCAACGCGGCTTCTTGGGCCGTACCTTTGAGTGGCATTTCTAGGCTATAACCGTCGCTCAGAGTTTCTTGATCTTGTTGTTCCCATCTCCATCTTGACTTCCTGGATCTCGATCCGCAGAAGGACGCTGCTGCGACCAACCCTTCAATCTTAGAGTGGGGGGTAGCGAAGGCAGGATATCTTTGGTGACATCCACATAGGACCTACTAATGAGGTGCTCCAAATTAAATCTCACTAGCAGCGTCAGCAAGGGTTACATACGACTTGTGCAAAGATACTTCAACATTTTTTCTTGATTGTCTGCTAAGCTATAATGAGTTGTTGGTGCACTTGGCCCGGTCTCTATGTTGGATTTCTTAGAACATGGACACGTGAAGGATGCAATGTTTCATGCAGCGGTGGAGCGAGATCAGCGTTTGTACCTTTGCGCGAGGCCTAGACTTGCACTCCTAAGTCGGGTGGACTTAGTATGAGGGGTGCGCCGGTAGAGCGAAGGTAGCTTCACGATGTACTAATTATTGCCTTGCTCGTTGCTAGGGTTGACTTGGCTGAATCATGCGGGTCTACAAGGTATCAATCTTGAGTTGCGAGCTCGGGCTCGGCACAGGTGTATCAACCGGGGCTTTCTCTTGCTCTTCAAAGCCAACCTTTTGTCTTGCGAAAGGGTATTTGCATCTAATATCTTCTCGAGGTCTTCTTATTAGCGTAACTCATATGTCACGTTTCGACTAGTTGAGCTCGTTGCTTCTTCCATGGCCCTTTAATAGGGTCACCGAGTTTAACCCAAATGCGCAAAGTCGGTGCCTCAGCTTCCTCACCTTACGCACCGAGATCCTTTTGTGAATCCTTCGCGATGTTGTTTCCTTGCCCTTCTAGTACTTTTTCCACTGTTGTGAACTATTCTTCGATCCTAGTTCCACTTCCTTCCACCGTACCTTTACCTTTTCCTTCGGTATCTTTGGTGGTTTCAGCGGGGTGACCTTAGCGGTGCTTGCCCATGCGGTTTCCTTCGCATAGGAGTTGAACCCGAGCTCCCAGTGTGGAGGCTAAGTCGCAATTAAGCGGTCGATGTCTTCATCGGCAACCATGCATGGGAGTGAAACCCATCTTTGGGTCCTTGCGACCTACGATCTATACGTTATGCATGGTAACTTGAAATAATGCCATGCTTTTGTATTTATCATAAAAATTTAGTGGCAAGCACGTTGAGAATTGATTTTTAGTATGAGCTGCTTTGGAATAGGACCAGAAGACTTAATTTTCCTCAATACATTGCATCCTTTGAGTCCTAGAAATTTGCGTATCGTACCTTCGCACATATACGAGGTGAGATCGGGGGAGGACCGAGTCATCAAAGGCTTCCCATGCAACCAAAAGGATGAAAGCGCGACCCGTAGGTAGCGGGAATGCTCTTCCATGATCTTGGGATTAGCGGACATTCGCAGAGAATTTGCAATTACGGGGCCCAATTGAAACAAACCCCCTTTTCGCATCGACCCCTGCAGTGGAATCACATACATAGGGGCGAGTGGCCACCCTCGCATTTAAGCACATCATCTTGCATGCCGGCCAATGAGTACCCATCTACGTGCTTGGGTCCGCGATGGTGTGATCATGAATCTGAGAGTGTTCGCTCCACATGGTAATACTCGCCATACCTTGTCGATAAATCTTTTTCTCGTAATTTTGCCAACACGCGGCATAGGTTATGGCCCTTCCATGGGAGGCGGGCAATACAATGAATAAGTGCGACATGTTAGAGTTTGATCTGGATCCACAGTGTCGTAGTCCGACGGCAGTGGCACACCCGATCGGTCTTTGATATTATAGTGGCCAAAATGCGACATCCTCGGTAGGTTTAAGAGCTTGGAACCACCAATCTGCACACCCGAGTTCATGGGAACTATCTTTATCCACCATCTTCGAATATTCTTTCGATAAATAGCTTGGGTGCGAAGTTGGGGGAAGTCCTCCCAATTGGCAAGTCATGGTCATGAATTTTACCTCATGGAGCTTGCTAAATGGTTCTCCAATGATCGGAGGGACCTCACCTAGAATCGGTGGAATTTGCGGATAGTGTGCGAGGACATCGATATTCTTTGAGCGTGCGTGTTGAGGGCCTACGGGGCCGAACAGTAGCCAATTGATTGGTTCGGTTATCTAGGCCTCTTCCTAAGTAGACATAGGTCTCTTTACGGGGGTTAGGTGAACGTGGCGGGGCATTGCCCGCAGGGACTTCACATTTCGAGGAGATGTGAAACTTTACCCCATCCATTTTTGTAGGTTTCCCCGAACATGCGCTTTTTTCTTCCCCTCTGCTTTCCATTGCTTGGCATAGACATAACCTCCTCAACTTAGGGTGGGCTTCTAGTACTTCCTCGAGATTCTTGGTTTGTTGAGACCCATAGTTTTTTGAAGACTTAGTAGGATTGGTTGTCGTCATTACGCAGAAAAATGAACTCGGGGTTTCTACTATCAAAGAGGTGTAGGATACTTGAAACATTGTGGAGTCTGATAGTACAGAGACTTTCTCAAAGCCTGAGCAAAGCACAACTTGGCCTATTTGATATGGAAACCTCTTCTAATCTATATTTATACTTTTATACTCAGGTAAGGGATTAATCAATGTGCAGATGAAGCTCATCATAAACTTACCATCAATTAAATCGTAAAAATCTTCGAGATCGTCTCATTAAATGCAGTAGCCCACTCCTTTTATGATAAAATTTTATTTATGCAGTTTGACTATTCCAACGGCTAATTTTAAAACCTCCTATCCGTAGAGTGCACCCTTGTGCTCCCAACGTACCTCCTATTCTTTGGGTCGCTTATGCGCTCCCAATGCCTCCTCGGGCCTCCAAACTGTGATCAATCCGCATACCACGGTCCACATGTGATAGACTTCTTGTGTGCACATATTCCACCCCATAAAACTACTCCAGCCATCTAGTCATTTGATCCAATATGGTTTGAGTTGGCTATCATTGACATATCTGGTACCATATCACCGCGTAGGGTAGCTAATAGAACAACTCCTCCATCATTGATTTCTTTTACCATATAGGGACCTAGCCCGATCTTTGTCGGAACTTCCCGGTGTTTGCAAGCGCTATCATAAAGTAGGACCAATTCACCCTCGCAAATGTATTTTTAAGATATGTTGATCATGACATGCCTTATCCGAGCCTTCGAACCTGGCGATGGCAGTGCAGTAAACGATCTTCCACCAATGCCACAAGCTGCGCTAAATGCTCCTCCATGATATCGGGCTCCACCATGTTCGTAAAAAGAGGCTGCGATGCGCCGGTGAGAAAAATATACTCCATGGGCATAATGGCCTCCTTGCCATAGACCATGCGAAATAGTGTCTTCCTAGTCAGAATTTTTTGCGGGTGGTTCAATAAGCCCAATGAACGGACAAGATGTGCACTTCCCGATTGCTGCGATGAGCATTACGGGCCGAAGTGGCTGGTGCATGCTCTAGGATCTTATTAAAAGCTTCTAGCACCACTTTCTGAGGGAGTGATACGGGGTGATTTTAGCATGGTGGATACGAAATTATTCGGTCAGGGCACATATTGTTTCATTAAAAAAATGCGTGCCTCTATCGCTCATCAAGATTTTTGGGCCACCAAACACAGTGGAAATCGCACAAAAAATGAAGTGTGCAGTGGTGTCTTTCGTGCGATCTTTCACGGCTTATGCTTTGGCCCATCTGGTTACATAATCGGTTGCGGTCATGATGTAGCATGCACCTATCTTCTTCCCTGGTGGGTTGATGGGCCCAATGAAGTCGATGGCCCATTTGTAAAATCTTGTAGGTCCCATTTGTGGTTTTAGGGGCATTTCGTCTGCGTGCGATGGCCTTCACATCCTTTGGCATCTATCGTAGGCTTTACAATAGTCATGAGAGTCACTATGCGGTGTAGGCCACCATAATGACTCTCGATATCTTACGTATGTCGTCACTTTCCCTCCATAGTGACCTCCGCTCGCCCCATGAGATTATTCTAAGATGGCATGTTGTTCATGCTCAGAAGCGTATCTTCGTAGCACTTCGTCGACTCCTTTTTGCTCTGATGGCTGCGATGATGGTAAAATCCATTGTGCGAGTTACTAATTATTTTTCTATTGTACCGAATACTCTGGGCGCCCTCACCTTGATCGGAGCGAATGATGTCGATGAAGTGCGCATCAAATACCTTAATATCAAACAAGCTGCGCATCGGGCAATCCTTCTTCTAGGTTGGATTTGAATCTTCGCCACTTTTGATCGAGATAGGTGTTTCGGCCTAGCATTCAACTTTCCAGTCTTTACTATGATATCAGAGTCATATTCTTGAAATACGGGAGCCATCAGGCATATTCCCCCCCCAAAAGCAGTCTTATTCACTACAGGTACTTCCAAGGCTGATGATTTGTGAACATGTTGAAGAGCTCACCCAATAGGTAATGTCGGTATTTACTTGGGACGTACAACATGGCTAACCCTTTGCGCTTAAATTATTGGAGTAGTTGTGCTCCACACTAGAGAGCTTTCTCTTGAGAAAATACGAGTTTGGATAGTCAATGTCCCCATCCCCTGGTTGCATAGGACAAATCCTAGGGAAGTATTGGAGCGTACGACATGAACATGGAAAACCTTTGCCCGATCGGGAAAGATGAGGATAGGCACAGTGACCATCTTCTCCTTAAGTAACTCAAGATTTTCTAACACTCGTTGTCCCAAAAAAATGTTACATCCTTTTTCGAGAATTTTTCCATGGGCATTGTGATTAGTGCGTACCGCGGATAAAATTCTGTAATAACTGTGTGTTGAGAAAGAGTCACGGCTTCTTCTTAGTTGTAGGAATTTGCCGAGGTTGATGATAACGCCACCTTGGCAGGTCAGCCATCGACCCTTGGCGGCTTAAAATATGTGACCCAACAAGATGCCAAATGGTATACGAGAATATGCACTTCTTGATATTCGGGGAGATGCGGGTACTTCTGTAGGCATCAACATCATGCCCGGGTTCGAGACATGAATCTTTACTAGCCAAAATATAGTCCAATCATCAAAATATACCTCCAGAAGTTGTGGATAAATTATTTAAATCTGCAATCACTACTCGTGAAAAGACGGTAGGGGCATTCTTGAGTCAAAAAGGCATAAAATTGTACTAAAATGAACCCCATTCAATAGCGAACATAGTTTTTCTGCGATCTTTAGCTGCGATCCTAATGAGATGATAGCCCGAGAACCCATCCGTGAATGAGTATGCCTTATGCCCCCCTACAGTATCAAGGATTTCATCTGAGAATGGCATAGGAAAGGGATCATGTACACAAGCATCATTTAATTTGTGCAGGTCAACATAGATCTGTATTTCTCCCTTAGTATTTTTCTCCTGAACAACCATAGGACTTACCCAACTGGACTGTTCGACTAGTTCGATGATACCTGCTGCGAGCATTTTATCGATTTCTTCATTGACTTTCTGTTTATACTTGGGGTTCAACCTGTTAGTCTCCTATACCAATAGGTGTCATTTTTCATGATTGACTTATTGAACTATGGAATATGTTCAAACCTTTTTCTTGAGCAAAGGTGTTCCATATTCTTAAAAAAAAAAAAAAAAAAAAAAAACCAAAAAATCAAAAAATTTTAAAAAGGTAAAGAGGGTATACCCTAAAAGAAAAATCAAAGCGTAAGAAAAATAAAATGGTCAAAAAAGTGAAAGAAATGAACCCCAAACAAAAAAATAGACCAAGGAAAGTGTGCAAATCCAAATGCCACTACTATTTCATTTCTGTAATAAAGCAATTGTGTGCAGCTTGTCAAACTTTTGCCACAATTTATGAAGAGTCAAACTGTTTAAACTTGACTTATTCATTTTTCAATTTCATGTTGTAGAATAGAGAATAAATATCGGACCAAACAGTTTAATCTTGGCAGATAAGTAGATAGGTAAAGTTAATAAAAGGTGCTCAACAGTTTAATCTGAGCCCTTGGATGTGATAAGGGTAGAATTAGATAGATTTGCCTTGTAAAAAGAAAAAATGTTGATAAGGGTTTGCAAGTCTAAATGCACCCTAATAAAGAAGAGAAAATGGTAGTGTCAAGTACATAGGGTAGGTAGATGGTGTTGCAAAGTTTATGTGATGAAAGATGGTGTTGAATATGTTTAATCTTTTACCTTCATCACAAGTACCCAAGCAGAAAATGCACTGAAGAATTTACAGAAAGTAAAGTCAAAATCATTAACTTCCCACATCATTTTTTCCTAAGTTTTTACTAATTTCCCCAAAGTGCTAAGGTATTTGGAGGTCAAAGGGGCTCAAGGCATTTCCTTGACTTTTGGAGGGACCGGACCCTCGGCCTGATGATCAAAAAGACCTAAGTACTTGAAGTTATCCATTATCATTCACTTTCAATCTTTTCCTAAGTAAAATCCCATTTTGCTTAGGAAAGTCATGCAAACTTCCATAAAAATTCCTCAAAGTAAATTACTATTCTAAGTTTAAGTGTTGAAGATGATATATTGTAATTTACTTCAGAAATTGTCACTTTCTTAGATGTGCAAAGTATTTTGAGTTGTCTTTGTCCCTTTGTCATATTAACATTTAACTCTATTTACTAAATCCCTAGTGAAATGCCCTATCCTAAGTATATAACTCCTTTTATATAAATATCCAAAAACCCCTCTATTATAAAGTTTAGCCAAAGTATTTATTTTCCCGTACATTCAAATGAAAACCCACTATACAACCCCTTTGGTTAAAATATATCATTATATAATACTCCCGCCCCTATGGTAAATTAATTATATCAGTTAATTTATCATATAATAAAAAACATATATGAGAAAAACTTTAAACATATGATATGTATGTTTAACACAAAAATATAAATAAAACCAAAGTTTTAATTCAAACTAAAAAACTTCGGAAAAGCTCCTATGCCACCGTGGCCCATCCACCTGGCATCTCACCCGATGCTTCAACCACAATCGAAACCCCACCGCGACCCCTATTTCCATTATATAGTGGGATTAATTAATTATCAGAATTACTTAATAACCAACCCTTTCCGCCTATTAGACGCCCCCGGGATGTTTAATAACGTTAATCACGTTTAAAACCCCGTCGGGCCCGCACGATAACGCCCCACCATCTCCCCGTCCCTTCCACCTTTGGATCGCCCCTCCACAGATCAACGGCTAACATTCATCCCGCTAGCCGTCCCTTGTCAGCACTTTAACGCGCGGGGGGATGGTGGTATTGGAATAATACTCCAGCCACGTGTCACTCGCCCAATGGAATCGCTCCCTCCGCGTTTAATACCACTCTTGTCCATAAGCGGTGCGGGGACTAACCGCTTACCACCCAACCCCTGCCCCACGTCAGCTCGTACTGAAATGACGTCATTCCTCGAAAAACTAAAAACCCCTTTTTTTACTTTCGAAATAAAACAAATTTGCGTGTTTTTGTGTTATTTTCATTATTCGAAAACGATTGTGCTTTCCACTGCGAAATTCAAATTTTCACTAAAATCCACTGTTCTATTCGATTTCGCTCTAGAATTCCGCCAGACCTGTGTTCAAGCATCCTCCTGCTACCGCCTGATACCTGTTAAAATCCAGCTTTCCTCCAAGAACAGGTATTTATCCTATAGCGCTTCGAACTTCAAAATAAAGTTTGTTTTCCTTGTTTTCCACTGGATTAGTGATTAAATATTATCACTGAGATCATTCCCTGAGGTTTAAAACTGTGAATTGTTCCCGTGAAACTGCAATTGTGCTAATTTCCTTCATTTAAATTAAAATCACGCCCGTCCTGTGAAGAAAACCCAAAAAATTCCGTTTTGAATCCACAAGAACCAAAATGGAAGCCCCGGCAGCCCTGAATGTGACTCCATTGAAAGCCCCCCACAGAGAGTTAGAATATTTTCCTTTAGTAGATAAAGATTTTCAGATTAAAGACTTGCATTTTGATGAAAGCCCCCTTTTGAGTTATTGTCGCTGCAGAGACGATTATTCGAAGGGGCAAGATGTCATTGGGTTGTGGGAATCCAATCTCCCGAGATATCTCATCCCCTCAGTCATTACTTTCCCAGAAATTATCCACTATTGCCATTCTAACTATGATCCCACTCAGAGAGCTGTAATATCCCCTGACCAGAGTGTTCTTTTCCCCATTACTCCCCAGGTTATCAATGCAATGCTACATTTTGAACCAGACCAAGAACTAGCACCTTTGTTTATGGAAGAATTGATTGAAAAGTCTAATAAATTGACCCCAGAAAAATTGGAGTCCATTTTCCAGAATTTCATGTTGCCTGAACATCAACCTAAGGGACCTCCTCCCTATGGTTTTTATTATTTCAATAAGTTGGGAAGGCTCATCCTAAATATGATATATTTTGTCTTGGGTTTCAAAACCAGTGAATATGTTGATGAGATAACCCTGGTTTTGCTGTCTATCTTTACTCCTAGGCAACCTCCTGAAGTTAAATATGACTTTGCCTCCTTCATAGCCAATAAGATCCATGATCAGTTCATGAGGCTAGATGATGAGAAAGTTTTTAAATATTCCTCAGTTATTTATCATCTCATTATCTTTTATCAATCAGAAAAGGTCCCTTTCCCTGTTAAAAAGCTTGATGCCAAGGGAAACCCTAGGTCAGTTATATTTTGGTCTCCCATAATTCATTCTTCCTATAATTCTCCATATTCCTATACTGAGTTCATCGATCTTTTTGTATATCCTGCAACTACCTTGTTGACAGGAATCCCTCCTCGAAGGCTCAGTAATGAAATCAAGAAGACCTTGCAACATTCAAGGACTTATAAATTTGGAGATTGGTATTTATATCAAAACCATTTAGTCATCAGAATCTATGGATGTGAATTACATCCATTCAAGTTGCCAAGATATGTGCCCATGAGAATTTTTTCCTTGGAATATTTCAGGCAAATGAATAATTCAGATGTGATCCATTTTTGTAGTGTGAAGAAGAAAGCCCAACTAAGGATCAAAAGTCAATTAGGTCCTTTCATCTGCAACTCTAGGGAGGCCGAGCGAGAAGCAGAAAATATACTACAAAGCCATTGCAAGTTCCAAAGAACTTTCCGATGGGTTCCTTATGACCCATTCGGTTTTATCTGTGAAAAGAGAATAAAGAACAAATCATCCCCTTACATGCACCACAAGATTCCTGATATAGAACAATATGCTAACCAAGATGAATGGGTTGAAGGAACACTAGTTGAGGAAGAAAGTGAAGAAGACAGAATGAACAAAATTATGAAAGATCTTGAGAAGAAGTATGACCTAGAATCTTGTGGTCAAGTGTAGGTACCTCACATTGGCACTTCTTCAGCAGCAAATCTACAGCAAAGATTACAGGAAGGCAGTTCATCAATTGCAACAGAGTCAAAAGGCAAAGGAAAGGAACCTGAAATACAGGTCATTAAAACTTTAGTCATGGCAGAGAAACCTCAAACCTCCAGAGCACCTAATCAAACACAAGTTTCTCCCATTCAAGTAAATCATCCTGAAATCTCAGGATTACAAACTCCATCCAATGTAGAAATGAGCAAGAAAAGGCAGGTTCCAGATACTACTCCTCCTAAAGAGTCCTCAAAGCTACATCAAGCCAAAAAACAGAAACCAGATCCAATTCCAGATGTGGAGATCATTGATGAAATATTTGATGATGGAAGGGAAGACAGTCAACTAACTGGCACAGTTAGTGAAACAAACACAGGACAGAAAGGAAAAGCTTTGCAAAAGCAATTGAGTACTGAGGTATCCTCTTTCAGGCCACCAAAAACAAATACAGGGGATATAAAAAGAACTTTCATTAATATAAAGGCAAAAAATGATCCATTAAGAATGAAGGTATATGATCAATATTTGAAAATGGCTCCACATAATCAGGAAAGGTTAATGTCAGCATTTGACATTTCACAAGGCAAAATGATGATAAGTCACTTCAAGTCAAAGGTGCCAAAACCCATGACAGCAGCTGATTATATTAGAACAAATTTTGAGGTCCTGGAAAAGGACATTCATCCTTTAGACCAGATAGAGTTGCATAAACAAACTAGGGAAATGGTGTATTCCACTCTTACTAATAAGGCCATGGCAGCCCTAACGCTGCAAGATTCTTTAAATAACACAAGCGCCCAATTGCAAATTGAGAAGGCCTCTTCTTAGGCCAAAGATAACAGAATAAAGTCTCTGGAAGACATAATCATCAGCTTGGGTCACAACCCCAAAGATATTAAAAGCATTGAGGCATTAATTAAGAAGAAAGATGATGACATAGCTGCACTGAGAAAGCAGCTGAAATTGCCAGCCTCAAGGCACCCCTAGACCCAAGAAGTTTTGAAGGGGAATTCACAAGAAGAGATAATGGAGTTGCTCTTAAAGATGACTGAGCGACTAGGTGAAACAGAGAAAGGATTGGAACAAGCTTTACAGGAAAAGGAAGCTATCAAGCAGGCATCCATCACAGAAGCTACTACAACTACAGGTACCACAACAACAAATCAACAAACAGAGCCAGCGCAGGTAAACACTTCTGGTTTAAGTTTTGATGAATTGACAAAACAAATGGAGAGCTTAAAATCAAGAGTCACAGAACTTCAAACCACAAAATTACAGTTAGAAAATTTGGAGCAGAAATATGATAGATCTAAGAAAACAGTTGCTGATAATACCAGGGAAATTAAAAGATTGGACAGATTAGTTAAGGCTTTAGAAAAAGATCTTTCATTAGAAAAGCCTTTGAAGGAAATAAATGAAATTCTTTGGGGTAATATAATTGAGTTAATAAAAAGTATTTGGCCCTCTATTCAAGCAATTTTTGAACAAAATGACTTGATTAAAATAGCTCAGGAAGAAATAAATAGAACAAGAGACGAACTAAGAGGTAGACCTGAGCAGGCCAATCAACTTATTCAATTTTTGAACACCCGAACGAAGCAACAGCTTGCAATACTAGGAATTGAAGACAGAACCAACACTATTTTGATGATAAAAAGAGTTTTCATCAAAAGAACTTTTATGCAGAATTTAGAAAGGAAGTGTTCAGATATTTTGGCTGATATTAATACTTTCAGAGAAAAATTTTAGATTTTGTTGGACAGTGGGTTACCCAGTTCAATGCTCTCAGAGGACCAAATAATGGAACTGGAAACCTATGTCAAGAAAATAAATATACATGCTCAGAACGTAACTGCTTGTTCCATCAGTTTGCCAGAAGCAATGTTGCCAACAGGGAGAAATCTATATGACAGGTTGAAGAATTTATTTTATCTTGAACATGAGATAAGGTATTTGTTCCCTGATCAGCCTACTTTTTACAAACTCACAGAGGCTGATGAAACGTTGAGGAAGCTTAAAAGAACTGAAATACCGGAAGATCAATGGTGGAATGACCTATTGGAAATTCAATGAAAATTATCTTCAGGATGAGAATTTTATCTTTTTACTATTATGTGAAAGATAAAAATGAGTACAGGTTAAAGAGTATCAGTTGAACAGGTTAAAGAGTATATGTAAAGACAAAGAGTATCAAACAAGCAAAGAAATTACTCCAAGGGACAGCACCGAGCCTTATTTCAGCACTTACCTCCAGCACATCAAAAAAATGAGGAAACAACACATCAACAGTTACTTATTATTCTATCTACGAGACCATTTGTCTCCTGTTTATTTGTAAATTACTCTTTAGTCACCCTAGATTATTGGCTAAGTTAGTGTGAGATTTTTTCAATTATTTTTTGTATAAATAAACCCTCAAAGAGAGTATTGAGGGTGGATTCTATTACTTTGCTGTAACGTTGAGATTTTCGGAATAAAAGCATTTTGGAGAAATTTATTTGTGGCTTACTGAATGACGATTTGAAGCTCAGGACTTTTTGCAGGATTCATGTGTTGGACTGCAGTTCAATAAGTCTTTCTACTCTTTGTCTCAAGTTTTATATCAGTTTATAATATCATTATGTCCATTTCTGAATAATTTACATAAAGGATTGAATCAAAATTTACTTAATTGTACTCTGATTTCAGATGTGATTGTTCTTAATGTTTTCCTCTAAATTGGTTATTGCATGAATTCTTAAATGCTCTTGCTTTTCTAATTTAAACATTGTTGATTACTATAATAAAGAATTCTTCATTTCTCTTTGTTTGTAGTCATCTCATTTCATTCTTTTGAACATGGTGAAAGATTCTTAGCTGCCTTTCATCCCTTCAAAATCATCCCATCCACTTTAAATTTTAAGGATTGTTCTCTGTCTGGCTATCTTTCCCTGTAAAGCCATCTTGTTTGTAGAATAGAAATCCAGTAAAGCCATCCTTTGACTCCATAGCCCAATGGACTGAAAATCTTCAACCTTGCCCCTAGTTTGCGAATTCCACCATTTTCAAACAAACTCTTGGATCTATAACTAGCCTAAAACTTTCTAAGAACAAAGATAAATTATAAAGAGAGAGCCCTCTCTGGATGCATATTGGCTAGATTCTGCATCTGAAGGTTGGTTTGTGGTTACCTCAGGTATACTTTCCTTTTCTTACAACTTCAAGGAAAACCTGAGTGATAACATAGTGGCGACCATACTGGGGACCTGAATCATCTTTATTTGTTAATATTGTTCACTTATAAGCTATAGACAGATTCTGAAGATCAGCCAGGTAGCCTTTGAAATTGCTTTTGCTCTGCAATTGCAAAAGTAAATAAATGCTGCTTCAGTCTATCTCTGATTTAGCTTATATTCTGAACCTTAGTTTCAAAATGTTTAATCAGACTCTCTAGTTTAATAAATCTTTGAGAAAGTTTTAATCACAAATCATTATTTCTTGAAGTATTTATAGAAGTCGTATTTATTTTTCAATTAAAACCAAAAATCCAAAAACACATAGTCTAAGAAAACTAGCTTCAGAAAGGATTCGTCATACTAGGTCAAATCCTGACCCTAATCCACCACCAATATTTGAAAATCCAAATCTGATTCCTAGGATTCTTAGAAGACAAGGAAGTCAAGAAAGTTCTGAAAGAGGAAGTCAAGAGAGTTCAGGAAGTTCTAGACCACTTTCTAGATCTGCATCCTGTCCCGTGAAAATTATATATATTGATGAAATTCCTTTTGATGCACGATTTGAAACATCATTATTTGTGAATTTTTCGGAAAACGAATTATCCAGATTAGTTCCAGATCCATTGTTCTTTGAAGATTTGCAATACAGATTTGTTTCACATCATCTTCACAGACAATTACAAAACTCTATTCAATCTGAACAAACCTTTGAAGAAAATTCAAACATCTTTGTAATTACCGAAGCTTCTCCAAGTTCAGTTACTTTTTCTCAAGCTTTTCAAACACCTGTCACCCCTTCTACTCCTCCATCTCCTCCTGCCAGACCATCAACTCCTGTTACCCCACTATATCTTCCAATGGCCAATCGATACGCCCCTTTACAGTTACCAGCCAACCCTGCGGCTTTGCCCCAAGATTACCAGAGTAAGATCACACCTTTTGATGGATCAGGTACTTATACAGCTCAACAACATACCAAAAGGATGACCGATTACTTTGAGTTCTATGAAATTGACACTGATGATGTCCGAATGAGAATTTTCGTTCAGAGTCTTACTGGAGAAGTTAGGACATGGTTTAGGGCCCTTGCTCCAAATAGTATTACTGATTTACCAGCTTTATATAGGGCATTTCTAAATAGATGGGAGAAAAAGAAAGATCCTCTTCAGATCCTGTCAGAATTTGAAAAATTAAGAAGAAGACCTAACGAAACAGTACAAGATTACATCATTAGATTCAATGAAGCATATAACTCTGTTCCCCAGAACCTCAGACCCCCACCTGACTCTGTATTGGTTAAATTTCCAGATGGTTTTGACTCTGACATAGCTTATTCACTCAGGGAAAGAGCTCCCCAAACATTAGAGGAAATGCAAAGCATAGTGGTTAGTGTGGAAGCAAATCTGATAGAAAAACGAGCCAGAGCTAGGGCAGAAAGAAGAATGCCTTTGAATGAAGAACCTTCAGCTTTTGAAAAGAAGCTGGATGCAATCATTAAAGGTATGGAAATATTAGGAGACAGAGTGGAAACAATCGAAAGAAAATCTACAGGTGATAATATTGTAAGAAACCCAAACTTTAGAAGAAATCAGAACCAAAATATTGGAAAGAATGTCCCTGACCAAAATATTAGGCCACCTTTTCAAGAAAACTTTGTTCAAGGTTCAACTTCTGAAGAACCTACAGAAGATGTAGAAATAAACAATGTAACTGATGACAAAAATGAACCAGAAGTTTTCCTATCCCAGGATGATCAAGAGAATCACATCCTTGAAACATTCCAAACTCATTCAGGTGAGACTTTTGATTTTAAGGAAGACTATGACACAACAATTTATGAGGTTCATAAACAGTATAATTTGAGAAGTAGACGGATTGATGTGCCAGAGAATAGCAAACAGAAAAATGAAAAACAAAATGTCAAAGGTAAAGTTAACATTCCCCCTGTACAAAACATTCCCCAAGTACACATTCTGTCTAGGATAACTCCCAACCCTTCAAATCCAATAATTGAAGATGTCTCTAACAACCAACCAAACAATAAACAACAATCTAATACTTTTCCTCCTGTGGGAAATGTAGAAGAAACAGTAGAATTTAGTTCAGATACCCCTTCAAAACAAAATTCCATTCATGAAAAAGAGAAAAACATTGAAGACCCAAAAAATAGAGAAAACCCAACTGTGCAAAATACCAAAACTCAAACAGAAAAACCTTTCAATCTAGAGGCTGAAATAGGAAAACTAAAGATAGTTGTTCCTTTATCAGAATTGGCTAAACATGATGTCTATAGAAGTCAAATTACCCAAGTCCCTAAACATTAATATACTGGATTGGACGATTTCAGGGTGAATATTCTTTGATGATCAACCCAAACTTCTTTTTGGCCCTGAGGTAAATGGCAAACCTAAAGTGGAGGAACTCCTCCATTTTATGTAAGCCTTTGAATGTTCATGACAAGATACTCCATAATGCAATGCTTTGATTTCTGGAGCATCTCATAATTTGATGCCAAAAAGCGAGAGCGGAAAGATTAAATCTAGATATTACCCAGGCCGCATAAAGATTTGTTTTTCATTTGATTCTATCGTAAAATGTTTAGGTTTGATTAAAGATTTGTGTGTTACTTTGGTACAATACTGCTAAGTCTGTTTGATGGACATAGTGAGTGATATTCCACCTAAATATGGTATGTTGTCTAGATCTTGGGGTGCTAAACTTGGAGGGTCTATTCAACTAGACATGTCATATGCAACTATTTCAGTATTAGTCACCTAAAAAGACTTTACAGAGAGACATTGATGAAATATTTAGTCATTAGCTCATGAAGCCTGAGAACTTCGTCTTACTCTATACATTCTGATATGGACTCTTTTATTTTATACAATGTCGAAAGGATCTCCCTACCGAAATAGAAGCTCCGAATCTGAAACCACAAACAAAACTATTGTTAAAATTGAAGAAATCTCCAAAACAAGGAAACATCGAGTGATCAAGAAAACCAAGAAACTAAACAACTAGCTCCTGTCAAGAAACATTTTATAAAAACAATTGATGAGGATTATGAACATGAAATTCTATGGCATTTAGAATTTGATGGCTCAAACAAATTAGGGGCAGGGTGAGATTTGGTCACATAATGTTGAGAATAATCATGCTGGGAGGGTCATGCTTATAGGTTGAATTTCAAATGCACTAAACAACATATGCATGATACGAAGCTCTTTTATTAGGGCTTAAACATGTCAAGAAGTTAGGAGCTATTGAGGGTATCAATCATAGGAGATCTAACTAATTATTCAACGAGTTAAAGGAGAATGTTCAACAAACGACATGAGATTGAAACAATACGAGAGAAACGCGTAGTGAAATTCTCAACGCCTTCTACTACCTCAACTTGCCAAGATTCCCAGTATGAAACACAAATCTGCATGCTCATGACCTCGCAATGTTTTCTAGTACAGTGCAATTACCTTTTTGATCCTAATCATCTGCTTTCGTTGTAGATTAGACATGGGCCTCGCTATACCGGACAGCACCTTTTGATTGTGTAGTATTTGTAAATAACAATCTCAAATCAATAGTTTTTGACACGCTCGAAAATGAGTTTTCTAGCCCAGAATATAGATGAAGACATAACTATTGATGAATTTGATCACGAAAAAGAACAAAAAATTGAAATTTCCAGAGAGAAATGCACTCATATCTCTGCACCCAACCACATTCACGAGAAAAGACATGTATGAATTTGAAACACATGGAATGCTGATGAGATCATAGAAGATGGGGGCAGAAATCATCAATTCTAAAAGATAATCATTTGCCCAAAGGATTAACTCCTCTGGAAAGATACATGCTGATCTCAAAATGATATCTCCATTTAGACCTAAAATGGACCTGTTAAGGGCGATATGGAAGAATGCACCTAGAGGCGGAAAATCCAAAAATGGTTAATTTGTCCAAATCTTCTTCCAAAATATCAAAAGGTCAAAATATGTTGAACCATTGAGAGAATTTCCGGATGTTTTTGCCTCGGAGTTAGTGAAGATCCGAAATCGTATGATACATCGTCATTCAAACCACACTATACCTTTGAAACCGGACTCGAAACCTTTCAAACAAAAGCTTAGAAGAATAAATCCTGCTTTTATTACCCTTCGGTCAGCATAGGAAATCTAAAAGAATTTCTGAAGCGATTGATAGCTCCTATCGATTCTCGGAATGGGTTTCTAACTCAGCACCAACAATAAAGGAAAGACTTTGAGAAATTAGACTATGCTGTCGATCTAAGAAAGTGAATAAAGTTTTCTTTTAAAAGATGACTCATCCTTTACCAAAATGGACCATATTCTACAAAGGGTAGTAGGATCTTCTAGAATATCTCTACCTGGATGGATTTTCGGTACATCGTGTCTCGGTTCATCTTGATGATCGAGATAAAAACAGCATTACAACACCATGCGTACGCTTTAAAGCATGTTTCAAAATGCCATTTTGGGCTCAAGAACGCGCGGGAGCTACATTTCAAAGAGCGATGGATATTGATCTTTGCGTGAAAGAAATACATGATTTTTCTACGGTTATTTATCTGTGATGATGATTTAAGCGTCTAAAATAGATCACGAACATTTAGAGTCATTTTAAGGCAAGTATTTATAAAATGCGCGAAAATATGGGATTTCTTTAAACAGCTAAAAAGTCATTGCTTTGGTTTGGAAGAAGGAAAGCTTTTAGGCCATATCATTTCCTAAAGATGGCATTAGGGACTGATCCAGAAAGAATGCAAGCAATTTTACAGAGCACCTCATCTCTAGAAACATAAAAAAGAGTTTGCAAGCATTCATAGGAAAGATTAATTTTGCGAGAAGATTTATTTTCTAGTTTAATGTAGAGACTACTTAGCTAGCACACTAACATGTTGAGGAGAAGGATCTGAGTCACTGACTGGAGGCACAGTAGCCATAGCAATCATTTGAAGAGAAATCAGAAAATGGCTTTAACAAGAACACCGCTCTTGCAGGTCTCCAAATTTGATGAGAGATTTCATTATTTTTTTCATTTTCTTCTGAACATTACGATTTGCGACACTTTGCTGACTTTCAAAAAGATGATCACGGGTGCTTGAAAAAACCAATAGCATTTTTTAGTAAAGCACTTTAGGGATGCATCTTTGAAAATGACAATATTATGGAGCAGAAATGTGCTTTTCATTGGTAAAAGCACTAAAGATTTTCAAGAGTTTACGACATTATATTCTCATGTGATAGCTTATGTGCCTAATCGTCGTAGTTAAAGATATTTTGACTCAAGATGGCATGGCCAAGGTAAAAGGAGGTAAGTGGATAGCTACCATTTTAGAATATGATATTTGAAATTAAACCAGCAAAACTCATAAAAGGTCAAGGTTTGGCACAACTCATGCACCCAAACTAATTTCCAAGCCTGATGACAACTGACGGGCGGATGACGAGGCGTGAGATGGCGCACTCCGAGAGATCAGTCGAGCTTTCTTAGATTCTCTGTACATCGATATCATTTCATGTTTTTCTAAACACTCGCGAAGCTCCTCCAGTGGTTGCTGGTTCGAGAACTTCAAACAAAGATTTTTAAAGATGACATCCTTGAAATGTTGTATTTTACGATGGCACTCTCATTGGCAATCTAAGGAAGGGATCTTATTGAATTGTCTGCTAAAAGATGAAAGCTGAGCAAAGTTCTTAATGAATTTGCATGCAGATTAGTGGAGGACATCCTCGACTGGAAATCAGCTGCTACGATTAAATGTTAAGTGCACGTTTTTACTGGCCAACATTATTTTCTCCTCGATGTTAGAAATTTGTAACAACTCTCCGTTCATAAGTGTCGGATCTTTCGAGGGTAAAGGAAAGTTGTTACTCTCCGCTCATTAAACCAATTTCCAGTGAAGGAACCTCTTTCAACAATGGGGGTTAGATTTTATTGGAGAAATCCATCCACCTTTCTTCTGCAACACGGATGGATTCTTACTCGCCACAGGACTCGCTTTCACTGCGTGGTTGAAGCTATCCCATGCGAGACGGAGCCAATGATTTTGTGATTATAGGGTTTTAGAAAGCCAATATACTTTCAAGATTTGAGCTGCCCGTGAAAAAGATTGATAAACGATGATAATCGTCTTGCATTTAAGTCAAAGAAAATGATTATTAGGTTTATGTAGTAAATATCATATTACTTTAGGCCATTCAACGTTTATTACCCTCGGGGTATTGGACTAGCGAGAATCCTCCAATAAAATGCCTTATTATTAATTTCATCAAAAAGTTATTGGAAAGAAAATAAAAAGAGGCTGGAACAAGAGCCCGACCAATGCATTGTGGGCGACACGGACTTAGCAGCTCAAGAAATCAGGGTGGTGACTAGTCCATACAGAATTAGTTTATGGCCTCGAGTCAAGATTCCATCATACCTTTAGGAATTCACTGTGAAATTACTTCGAGGCTCAAGCGGGAACCAAATGACATCTCGAGAAGAATTAATCAAACGATTCACTTGCAGCGAAACCCGAGAAGAAAGTATGCCAACGATCTCAAGTCTTGTAGGAAAAGCTAAAGAAAATGTTTGATGTGTGGACTAAAGCGAAGAATTTTCAACCAGGTGATAAGGAGAAGTCCCCAAGATGGGATTCCGGAAAGGGAAGAGAAAGGGAAACATGGGAAATTTGATTTTCTTGTGGAAAGGGCCTTACATCATACATGCCTTGCGAGGAAACAACACATACTGAAGACTGGACAATCTCGTAAAGCGAGGAAAGCCAAAGTCAATGGTCGAATGCTTTGAAGCATTATTTTGATCCTATTTACTAGGATGTTTTAATTTTTCTAACTTTGTACGAGCAATATATCCTTTTCTAATGCGATTTTGGATTGGATGGTGACTTCTTGGAAGTTGAAGCCCGAAGTGAAGGCCCTAAGCTTCAAAAGTTTCACTATCATATGTACAATAAAGCTGCCGTGGTAAGGCAGATTACATAGTTCGGTTTGAAGACATGTTGATACTGTACGATCTGCGTTTGCTCTGGACTTTCTCACAAGGAAAAGTCACATCCCCAAGTGGAGCCGAGTGTATAGTCTCCTAATACCAATAGGTGTGTCATTTTTCATGATTGTCTCGGATTGAACTATGCAGAATAGGTTCAAAGCCTCTTTTTCTTGAGCAGAAGGTGGTCCATATTCTTGAAAAACCAAAAAATCAAAAAATTTAAAATGTAAAGAGGGTATACTCCTAAAGAAAAATCAAAGAGGTAAGAAAAATAAAATGGCCACAAAGTAAGTAGAAAGACAATGAACCCAGGACATAGACCTATGGAAAGTGTGCAAATGCAAAAGCCACTCGTTTCTTATTTCACTTTGTAAATAAGCAGATTGCGTGTAGCTTTGTCAAACTTTTTGCCACAATTTATGAAGGGTCAAAGCCTGCTTAATCTTGACTTATCCTCATTCTCAATTTCATGTTGTAGATTTAGAGAATAAATATCGACACTAAATAGTTTTAATCTTGGCCGAGATAAGTAAATAGGTAGAGTTAATAAAAGGTGCTCAACGGCATCGAGCCCTTGGATGTAATGAGGGTATGATTAGATAGATTTGCCTTGTAAAAAGAAAAAATGTTGATAAGGGTTTTCAAGTCTAAATGCACCCACAATAAAGAAGAAAATGGTAGTGTCAAGTAGATAGGGTAGGTATATGGTGTTGCGAAGTTTTATGTGATGAATGATGGTGTTGAATATGTTTAATATTTACCTTCATCACAAGTACTCAATCAGAAAATGCGTGAAGAATTCACGGAAAGCAAAGTCAAAATCATTAACTTCCCACTCAACACTACCCCTAAGTTTTCACTAATTTCCCCAAAGCTAAGGTATTTGGAGATCAAAAGGGCTCAAAGGCATTTCCTTGACTTTTGGAGGAGACAGGACCCTCGGCACAGTCGAAAAGACCTAAGTAACGGAAATTCTCATTATCATTCACTTTCAATCTTTTCCTAAGTAAAATCCCATTTTGTAGGAAAATCATGCAAAAATTCATAAAAAAATCCTCAAAATAACTTACTATTCTAAGTTGAAGTGTTGAAGATGAGATATTGCAATTTACTTCGAGAAATTGTCACTTTCTTAGATGTGCAAGTATTTTGAGCTCACCCATTCCTTTGTCATATTAACATTTAACTCTATTTACTAATCCCTAGTGAAATGCCCTATCATAAGTATATAACTCCTTTTATATAAATATCCAAAAACCCCTCGTATAAAGTTTAGCCAAAGTATTTATTTCCCCTTGCATTCAAATAAAAACCCACTATACAAGCCCTTTGGTTAAATATATCGTTATATAATACTCCCGCCCCTATGTGGGAGAATTAATTATATCGGTTAATTTATCATATAATAAAAAACATATATGAGAAAATCTTTAAACATATGATATATATGTTTAATACAAAAAGAATAAACCCGAAGTTTTATTTTTAAAACCAAAACTTAGTCCTCTTGCGTGGCCCATCCATGGCATCCCACCCAAACGAAACCACGCCGCGACCCTATTTCCGTATAGTGCACATGGGATTAATTGGTTATCGGGACTAATTAATAACCTTTCCTCCACCAATCATGTACTTTGCGTTGATTAATTAAAACGCTAATTATGCGGGCCCGCGTGATAACCACCCCACTATCTCTCCCGTCCTTTCAACCGTTGGATCGCCCCCTCCACAAATCTAAGGCTAATATGATAACTGTATCTAAATGTCGAACGATAGCAGCGGCGGGGGCTGGTGGTATTTGACTAGTCTTGATCCACGTGTCAATGCCTCGATGAATCGCTCCCCCGCTCGTACCACCTTTGTCCGCAAGTGGTGAGGGGACTAACAGCACACCCCAACCACCAGCCCACGTCGGCTGTCTTGGTAGCGTCATTCCTCGAAAAACTAAAACCTTTTGCCTTTGGAAATAAAACAAATTTGCGTGTTTTGTGTCATTTTCGTTATTCGAAAGCGGCTAACGCCTTCTATTTTGTAAAATTCATAATTTTCAACGAATTCTTTGATACATTCGATTTCGCTCCGAGTCTTGCCGGACTGTGTTCAAGCATCCTCTGCTACCATCGATGCCTATTAAAAACCAGCTTTCCTCCAGAGCAGTGTTATCACTATAGCGCTTCGAACTTCAAAGAAAGAAAGTCTTCATTTTCCTTGTTTTCTTGGATTAGTGATTAAAATCTTATCACTTGAGATCATTCTACGAGGTTTAAAACCGTGGTGTTCCCCAGACACTGCAATTGTGCCAATTTCCCTCCTTAAAATTAGTAGTGCCGGCATGTGAAAAACCCGAAACCGTTTTGAATCCTGAGAACGAAAATGGAAGCCAAATACCGGTCTTGACTCATTGAATGCCCCACGGAGAGTTAGAATATTTGCCTTTAATAGATAAAGATTCCAGTTAAAGACTTTCATTTGGTCAAAGCCTTCCCCTTCTAAGTTATTGTCGGCTATGAGACGATTATTCGAAGGGGAAAGATGTCATTGGAGTTGTGGGAATCAAATACGAGATATCTGTCCCTTTAGTCATTATTTTCAAGAAATTATCCACTATTTACCATTCTAACTATGATCCCACTCGAGAGGAAGCTGTAATATCCCCGGTGAGAGTGTTCTTTTCCCCATTACTCCCCGGAGCTATCAATGCAATGCACACATTTTGAACCGGATTCAGAATTCTTTTGCCTTTAATACATGGAAAGATTGATTGAAAAGTCTAATAAATTGACCCAGAAAAATTGGGAGTCCGTGCAGGGCATATTTACTGAACATCAACTAAGGACCTCACTCCTATGGTTTTTATTATTTCAATCAATTGGGAAGGCTTATCCTAAATATGATATCTGTTGTCTTGGACTGTTGCAGTGAATATGTTGATGAGATAACTACAGTTTTGTTATTATCTTTACTCTACACGGGCAACCTCACGAAGTTAAATATGACTTTGCCTCCTTCATAGCCAATAAGATCCATGATGAGTCCATGAGCTAGATGATGAGAAATTTTTAAGTATTCCTCGGTTATTTATCATCTCATTATCTACTATCAATCGAAGTTCCCTTTCTTGTTAAAGCTTGATGCCAAGGAAACCCCCAGGTCGGTTATATTTTGGTCTCATAGTTATTCTTCCTATGGTTCTCCATATTCTACTGTAAAGGAGTTCATCGATCTTTGTATATCTTGCTACTTGTTGTGAGGAATCCCTCCTCAAGACTTAGTAATGAAATCAAGAAGACCTTGCAACTTTCGAGGACACCAGGAGTTGGAGATTGGTATTTATATCAAACCATTCGATCCCATCAGAATCTATGGATGTGAATTACATCCATTCAAGTTGCAGATATGTGCCCATGAGAATTTTTCCTTGTAATATTTCGGGCAAATGAATAATTCGGATGTGATCCATTTGTAGTGTGAAGAAGAAAGCCCAACTAAGGATCAAAAGTCAATTAGGTCCTTTCATATACACAGCCTCTAGGAGGCGTGAGAAGCGAGGAAAATATGCAAAGCCATTCTGGGTTAAAAAGAAGTTTTCGTTGGACTCCTTATGATCCATTTGGTTTATTTGTGAAAAAAGATGAAAGAACAAGTCATCCCCATATATTCACCACGGGATTCGATATAGAACAATATGCTAACCAAGATGAATGGGTTGAAGGGACACTAGTTGAGGAAGAAAGTGAAGAAGACAAATGGATAAATTATGAAGATCTTGAGAAAATATGACCTAGAATCTTGTGGTCAAGTGCGGTACCTCACATTAACACTTCTTCAGCAGCAAATCCACGAGCGAGAGATTACGGAAGGCGATTCACTAGTTGCGGCGAGTCGAAAGGCAAAGGGAAAGGAACTGAGATCTGAGGTCATTGAAACTTTAGTCATGGCGAGAGAAACCTCAAACCTCGAGCACACGATCAAACACAAGTTTATCCCATTCAAGTAGAAACATCTGAAGTTTCGGGAGTACAAACTCCATCCAACATGGAAATAGGAAAGAAAAGGCGGGTTCCGGATACTACTCCTCCTAAAGGCTCCTGGAATCGCTAAGCCAAAAGCAGAAGCACGGATCCACTTCCGGATGTGGAAATCATTGATGAAATATTTGATGATGGAAGGGAAGAACCGATCAATGGCCCAGCACGATTAATGAAACAAACACGAGACGAAAGGAAAAGCTTTGCAAAAGCGATTAAGTCTTGAGGTATCCTCTTCAGTTGTACAAAGCGAGATACGAGATATAAAAAGAACTTTCATTAATGTAAAGGCAAAGAATGATCCATTGAGAATGAAAGTATATGATCAATATCGAAAATGGCTCCACATAATCGGGGAAAGGTTAATGTCGGCATTTGACATTTCACAAGGCAAATGATAATGACACTTCAAGTCAAGGTGCCAAAACTCATGGCTTGTCGATTACATTAGAACAAATTTTGAGGTCACAGCGAAGGACATTCATCACTGGACCGAGATAGAGGCTGCATAAACAAAGTAAGGGAAATGGTGTATTCCACTCTTACTAATAAAGACATGGCAGCCATAACGGCATGCAAGATTCTTTAAATAACACAAACGCCCAATTGCAAATTGAAAGCTATTCTCGGAGCCAAAGCTAACGAAATAAAATCTTTGGAAGACATAATCATCGACTTGGTCCAAACCCCAAAGATATTAAAAGCATTGAGGCACTAATAAAGAAAGATGATGACATAGGCGCAACGGCAGTGAAATTGCAGTACAAAGCACCGGACAGAGAGGGAGGTTTAAAGAGATTACAAGAAGAAGGTAATGGATTTGCTCATGGAAGTAGCCAAAACAACTAAGTAGAAACGAGAGAAGGATTGGAACAATCTTTACGAGAAAAGGAAGCTATCAAGCGGGCATCCATAAAACTACCCACAGCATTATAGCAATGACGACAAGCAGATCAGTATGAGGTAAACATACGGTTTAGGATTACGTGAGTTGATAAAACAAATGGAAAGTTTACAATTAAGAGTCACAAACTAAACCACAAAGTTACAATTAGCAAATTTGGAAGCGAAGTATGATACATCTAAGAAAACAGGTTAGCGTAATACCTTGAGGAAATTAAAGTTAGATGATTGGTCAGGCTTTAAAAAAAAAGATCTTCATTAGAAAAGCCTTTGAAAGAAATAAATGAAATTCTTTAAATATATTGAGTTAATAAAAAGTATTGGCCCCTCTGACCAAGCAATTTTGAACAAAATGACTTGATTAAAATAGCTTAGGAAGAAATAAATAGAACAAGGAGATGAACTAAGAGGTAGACACGAGGCAGACCAATCAACTTATTCAATTTTTGAACACCGAACAAAGCAACGGCTTGCGGTACTAGGAATTGAAGATAGGACCGGCACTATTTTGATGATAAAAGAGTTTTCATCGAAAAGAACTTTTATGCGGGGTAGAAAGGAAGTGTTCGAATATTTTGGTGATATTAATACTTTTTAGAGGAAATTTCAGATTTTTTGGACGGTGGGTTACCCGAGTCAATGCTCTCGAAGGACCAAATAATGGAGCTGGAAACCTATGTCAAGAAAATAAATATACATGCTCGGAAGCATGCTTGCTTGTTCCATCGGTTGCAGGCTCTTGGTTACCCATGAGGAGAAATCTATGACGGGTTTGAAGAATTTATTTTATCTTGAACATGAAATAAGGTATTTGTTCCTTTGATCGGCCTACTTTTTACAAACTCACGGTGATGAAACGTTGAGGAAACTTAAAAGAACCGAAATACCCGAGAAGATCAATGGTGGGTAATACAATGGAAATTCCCATGAAAATTATCTTCGGGATGAGAATTTTATCTTTTTACTATTGAAAGATAAAAATGAGTACGAGTTAAAGTATCGAGTTGAACGAGTTAAGAGTATCTAGTAAAGACAAAGGTATCAAACAAACAAAGAAATTACTCCAAGGGACGGCAAGGCCTATTTGGCCACTTACCTCCGGCCACATCGGCAAAATGAGGAAACGGCACATCGGCGGTTACTTATTATTCTATCTACGAGACCATTTGTCTCCTGTTTTATTTGTAAATTACTCCTTGATCACCCTAGATTATTGGCTAGGTGTGAGAGATTTCTCATTCTTTTGTATAAATAAACCCTCAAAAGAGAGTATTGAGGTGGATTCTACTACTTATTTGTGACATTGATGTTTTGGAATAAAAGTGCTTTTGAAGCTTCTTTGTGGCTTCTTTGGATGACAATTTGAAGCTCGGGACTTTTTGCGGGGGATTCATGTGTCGGACTGAGTTCAATAAGTCTTTCTACCCTATGTCTTAAGTTTTATATCTAGTTTATAATATCATTGTGTCCATTTACGATAGTTAACATGAGATTAGATAGAATTTACTTAATTGTCTTGTGATTTCGAATGTGATTATTCTTAATGTTTTCCTCTAAATTAGTTATAAAGCATGAATTCTTAAATGCTCTTGCTTTGCTAATTTAAACATTCTTGATTATATAATATAGAAAAATTATTCATTTCTCTTTATTTGTAGTCATTTCATTTCTGTGCAGACATGGTAGAAAGATTCTTAGGTTGCCTTTCATCCTTCAAAATCATCCCATCCACTTTAAATTTTAGAGATTGTTCTACTGTCGGCTATCCTTTTACCACAAAACCATCTGTGTATAGATAGAAATCAGTAAAGCCATCCCTTTGACTCCATGGCAATGGACTGAGAAATCTTTAACCTTGCCCCTAGTTTTAGGATTCCACCATTTTAAAGAAAAACTCTTGGATCTATAACTAGCCTAAAACCTTCTAAGAACAAAGATAAATCATAAAGAGAGAGCCCTCTACGGATGAAGATTAGCTGGAATACATCTGAAGGTTAGTTTTGTAGGTACCTGAGGTATACTTTCCTTTTCCACAACTTCAAGGAAAACCTGAGTGATAACACCCAGACAATCAGATTTTCATAATAATGTTTGAAGGAAAATATGAACATGCTTACCCCCATGAATTTTTGAGGTAGCATGGTGGATAGAGGGAGGTACCATGCTACCACAATGAGGAAAGTCCAATTTCCTATGGCTTGGAAGGGAGATGGAGTCACTAGATTTTTTTGAAAGGTATCAAGAAAACTTGGGCAATGGAGGAAGGCTAATAGGTTATTTGAGATTGAGAGTAGATCTTGATATGAACCATAGGGTTTGAGGTTGATTTTATATGAGTAGTTCTCTTATGTGTCAACAAGTAGATGTATAACAACACATTAATAAAGGGAAGAAAATAAACTAGGGAGTTTATTTTTTTGAGTCCTTTGGTCGGATGATTTACTTTCAAGGAAAGACGAAGGAGCAGGAAATGTAGGAAAATGTAATTGAGCTAACCCTTTTCAATCCAAATGCATTACAATCAAGAAGCATTAGGATTTTCCCCTTTTCACTTTGATGTCTGGCTAAGCGGAAGAATAACCTATATGATTTGTAGGGATTCCCTATGTGGGCAAAGCCATTAAGCTATATGTGAGATTGACAAAGCAAGAGAAAGAGTGAGAAAGGGAATGCGCACGTGAAATCCCAAGACAAATACCAAGCAAGAATAGAAGGCTTAGGATCCTATGTAAATATACTTGCAAACTTGCGAGATCCCTTGTAAAGTATAGTTCATCATTTATGTTCTATAATATGCAATAGTGGAAACACACCAAACAATCAAACATACATTGTAGAGTTAATTAATCAATGCAAGTTTGAAAATCCTTTGTCCCTTCAATGAGAAGGTACATTCCCCATCCAATGTTTTGTTGGAACCTTCCTTGAATTTTCTTTTCGGAGACCAAGATGTGCTTATGAACATATTCGAAGACACCCTAGAGTGTCTAAACAAGCCAAAGGAGAAGGCGCTTGTTGAGGAAGACTCAAGGTGGTTGGAGGGGAGTCGAGGAGACAATAGATCAAAGTAGTGCAAGTGCGTGAAAAGTGGAGATGAGAGAGCTAGGTCACTAGCTTGTTTTGAAAAGGTATCCAAAGAAAACTTGGGCAATGGAGGAAGGCTAATAGGTAATTTGAGATTGAGAGTAGATCTTGATATGAACCATAGGGTTTGAGTTGATTTATCTTGAGTAATTCTCTTATGTGTCAATAGAAGTAGGCCTTGTTTTAGGAAGAATCGAGGTAGGTGGAGGGTCGAGGAGACAATAGATCAAGTAGTGCAAGTGCATAAAAAATGGAGATAGAGAGCTAAGTCACAATTTGATGCATAGCTGAAAGGGTTATTACATGTGGGAGATTAGATAAATATATTAGTGTTATGCACCAACCACAAAAAATTACTTTGCCAATAGCAAAAGTTAAGAGAGATGATGCACCAAAACCGCACCAAAGCCGCAAGATGAGTTGTTATCAATTTAGAGGTTTCTATTATGTCATTCTTACCACTGTTATGAATTATATCAGAATTATAAAAGTGTATATCATACCTTATAAACGATATGACAGTCCTCCAAAATCACATAGAACACCATAAATGCAATGACATAAATCTTTCTTATTACTTGAGATTAAATGTGTGATTATTATGAGCATTTGTTAGTGAGTTTTAGGATGTGTATTCAGAGATTTTATGACTATAATGAGATGCCTTCATATCTAATTTAAAACAGTGAGGAAAAGGAAATGATTAGACAGCAAACCCCTATTCCTAAGGGCATTGTGGATGAACAAATGAGTTTCCCTTATGCACTAAATCTTCCTCAAATACCTGCAACGTAAATATTAGTTGAAAAAATTATATATCAGACCTTTATTGACTGAAGTTGGGGGCTCTAGGGCTGGTTGGTAGACTAGAGAGGACTTGAGCCCTTGAAAACTCCGTCAATCAGCGATAAAGCCTACAAAAACAATTATTAGCTCAAGATAGCTAATAATTACTACCATATCCTACCATTTTTTCTTTTAATTTCCTTTAGAGTACAGGGCAGAAGAAATTTAGATCATTAGCAAACAGTCAAGCTTCTTACATCAAATATATGCAATTAGATTCACCGTTTTAACCAATGCCTATTGTGAGAGCACAATTATCATCTATAGAGATTGCTAACAGTGATATTCAAATGAAATTGCCAACTAGAATAGGAGCCACTTATACAAGAAATCACTTTACCACTTTGTTGTTAGTTTAGGGGCACTTATATGCAACCATCAGATGAAAATAGAGCGAAAGAAAGACTATGGCAATGATGCAATGCAAGACATGGGGGAAGTGAGGAATCATCAACAAGTCAACAATCACTTTATTTCAATATGTTTCCACAATGATTAGCCCAACCACAAAATTACTTTGCCAATAACTTAAAGTAAGAGAGATGATAAACCAAAGCCGCACCAAAGCCACAAGATGAGTTCTTATCAATTTAGACGTTTCTATTATGTCATTCTTACCACTATTATGACTTATATCAAAATTATAAAAGCGTATATCAGACCTTATAAACAATATGAAAGTCCTCCAAAATCACATAGAACACCATAAATGCAATGAAATAAATCTGTCTTATTACTTGAGATTAAATGTGTGATGATTATGAGCATTTGTTACTGAGTTTTAGGATGTGTATTCAGAGATTTTACCACTGTTATGAGATGCCTTCAGATCTGATTTAAAACAGTGAGGAAAAGGATAGGATTAGAGAGCAAACCCCTAGGCCTAAGGGCATTGTGGATGAACAAATGAGTTTCCCTTATGCACTAAAGCTTCCTCAAATACCTTCAACACAAATATTAGTTGCCAAAATGATATATCAGACCTTTATTGACTAAAGTTGGGGGCTCTAGGGCTGGTTGGTATACTAGAGAGGACTTGAGCCCTTGATAACTCCGTCAATCAGTGATAAAGCCTACAAAACCAATTATTAGCTCAACATAGCTAATAATTATTACCATATCCTGCCCTTTTTGCTTCTAATTTCCTTTAGAGTACATGGCAGAAGAACCTTAGATCATTAGCAAACATTCAAGCTCCTTACATCAAATATATGTAATTAGATTCACCATTTTAACCAATGCCTATTGTGAGAGCACTGTTATCGTCTATAGAGATTGCTAACAGTGATGTTCAAATGAAATTACCAACTAGAATATGATCCACTTATACAATAAATCACTTTAACACTTTGTTGTTAGTTTAGGGGCACTTATATGCAACCGTCAGATGCAAATAGAGACAAAAGCAAGACTATGCCAATGATGCAATGCAAGACATGGGGGAAGCGAGGAATGATCATCAAGACAACAATAAATTTATTTCAATATGTTTCCACGATGATTAGCCCAACCACAAAATTACTTTGCCAATAAATTAAAGTAAGAGAGATGATGCACCAAAGCCGCACTAAAGCCGCAAGATGAGTTCTTATCAATTTATAGGTTTCTATTATGTAATTATTACCACTGTTATGAATTATATCATAATTATAAAAGCGTATATCAGACCTTATAAATAATATGACAGTCCTCGAAAATCACATACAACACCATAAATGCAATCACATAAATCTTTCTTATTACTTGAGATTAAATGTGTGATGATTATGAGCATTTGTTAGTGAGTTTTAGAATGTGTATCTAGAGATTTTACTACTATTATGAGATTCCTTCAGATCTGATTTAAAACAATGAGGAAAAGGTTAGGATTAGAGAGAAAACCCCTAGGCCTAAGGGCATTGTGGATGAACAAATGAGTTTCCCTTATGCACTAAAGCTTCCTCAAATACCTGCAACGCAAATATTAGTTGACAGAATGATATATCAGACCTTTATTGACTGAAGTTGGGAGCTCTATGGCTAGTTGGTAGACTAGAGAGGACTTGAGCCCTTGAAAACTCCGTCAATCCGTGATAAAGCCTACAAAAACAATTATTAGCTCAACATAGCTAATAATTACTACCGTATCCTGCCCTTTTTGCTTTTAATTTCCTTTAGAGTACAGGGCAGAAGAACTTTAGATCATTAGCAAACATTCAAGCTTCTTAAATCAAATATATGCAATTAGATTCACCATTTTAACCAATGCCTATTGTGAGACCACAATGATCATCTATAGAGATTGCTAACAGTGATATTCAAATGAAATTACCAACTAGAATATGAGCCACTTATACAAGAAATAACTTTAACACTTTGTTTTTAATTTAGGGGCACTTATATGCAACCATCAGATGCAAATAGACACACAAGAAAGACTATGCCAATGATGCAATGCAAGACATGGGGGAAGCGAGGAATGATCATCAAGACAACAATACATTTATTTCAATATGTTTCCACGATGATTAGCCCAACCACAAAATTACTTTTCCAATAAATTAAAGTAAGAGAGATGATGCACCAAAGCCGCACCAAAGCCGCAAGATGAGTTCTTATCAATTTATAGGTTTCTATTATGTAATTCTTACCACTGTTATGACTTATATCATAATTATAAAAGCGTATATCAGACATTATAAATAATATGACAGTCCTCCAAAATCACATACAACACCATAAATGCAATGACATAAATATTTCTTATTACTTGAGATTAAATGTGTGATGATTATGAGCATTTGTTAGTGAGTTTTAGTATGTGTATTTAGATATTTTACTACTATTATGAGATTCCTTCAGATCTGATTTAAAATAGTGAGGAAAATGTTAGTATTAGAGAGAAAACCCCTAGGCCTAACTGCATTGTGGATGAACAAATGAGTTTCCCTTATGCACTAAAGCTTTCTCAAATACCTGCAACGCAAATATTAGTTGACATAATGATATATCAGACCTTTATTGACTGAAGTTGGGAGCTCTAGGGCTAGTTGGTAGACTAGAGAGGACTTGAGCCCTTGAAAACTCCGTCAATCCGTGATAAAGCCTACAAAAACAATTATTAGATCAACATAGCTAATAATTACTACCGTATCCTGCCCTTTTTGCTTTTAATTTCCTTTAGAGTACAGGGCAGAAGAACTTTAGATCATTAGCAAACATTAAAGCTTCTTAAATCAAATATATGCAATTAGATTCACCATTTTAACCAATGCCTATTGTGAGACCACAATGATCATCTATAGAGATTGCTAACAGTGATATTCAAAAGAAATTACCAACTAGAATATGAGCCACTTATACAAGAAATAACTTTAACACTTTGTTTTTAGTTTAGGGGCACTTATATGCAACCATCAGATGCAAATAGACACACAAGCAAGACTATGCCAATGATGCAATGCAAGACATGGGGGAAGCGAGGAATGATCAACAAGACAACAATCACTTTATTTCAATATGTTTCCACAATGATTAGCCCAACCACAAAATTACTTTTCCAATAACTTAAAGTAAGAGAGATGATGCACCAAAGCCGCACCAAAGCCGCAAGATGAGTTCTTATCAATTTAGAGGTTTCTATTATGTTATTCTTACCACTGTTATGAATTATATCATAATTATAAAAGTGTATATCAGACCTTATAAATGATATGACAGTCCTCCAAAATCACATAGAACACCATAAATGCAATGACATAAATATTTCTTATTACTTGAGATTAAATGTGTGATTATTATGAGCATTTGTTAGTGAGTTTTAGGATGTGTATTCAGATATTTTACGACTATAATGAGATGCCGTCATATCTGCTTTAAAACAGTGAGGAAAAGGATATGATTAGAGAGCAAAGGCCTAAGGGCATTGTGGATGAACAAATGAGTTTCCCTTATGCACTAAAGCTTCCTCAAATACCCGCAACGCAAATATTAGCTGAAAAAATGATATATCAGACCTTTATTGACCGAATTTGGGGGCTCTAGGGCTGGTTGGTAGACTAGAGAGGACTTGAGCCCTTGAAAACTCCGTCAATCAGTGATAAAGCCTACAAAAACAATTATTAGCTCAACATAGCTAATAATTACTACCATATCCTACCATTTTTTCTTTTAATTTCATTTAGAGTACAGGGCAGAAGAAATTTAGATCATTAGCAAACATTCAAGCTTCTTACATCAAATATATGCAATTAGATTCACCATTTTAACCAATGCCTATTGTGAGAGCACAATTATCATCTATAGAGATTGGTAACAGTGATATTCAAATGAAATTACCAATTAGAATATGAGCCACTTATACAAGAAATCACTTTAACACTTTGTTGTTAGTTTAGGGGCACTTATATGCAACCATTAGATGCAAATAGAGACAAAAGAAAGACTATGGCGATGATTCAATGCAAGACATGGGGGAAGTGAGGAATCATCAACAAGACAACAATAAATTTATTTCAATATGTTTCCACAATGATTAGCCCAACCACAAAATTACTTTGCCAATAACTTAAAGTAAGAGAGATGATGAACCAAAGTTGCACCAAAGCCACAAGATGAGCTATTATCAATTTAGACGTTTCTATTATGTCATTCTTACCACTATTATGAATTATATCGAAATTATAACAGCGTATATCAGACCTTATAAACAATATGGAAGTCCTCCAAAATCACATAGAACACCATTATTGCAATGACATAAATCTTTCTTATTACTTGAGATTAAATGTGTGATGATTATGAGAATTTGTTAATGATTTTTAGGATGTGTATTCAGAGAATTTACCACTGTTATGAGATGCCTTCAGATCTGATTTAAAACAGTGAGGAAAAGTTTAGAATTAGAGAGAAAACCCCTAGGCATAAGGGCATTGTGGATGAACAAATGAGTTTCCCTTATGCACTAAAGCTTCCTCAAATACCTTCAACACAAATATTAGTTGCCAAAATGATATATCAGACGTTTATTTACTGAAGTTGGGGGCTCTATGGCTGGTTGGTATACTAGAGAGGACTTGAGCCCTTGATAACTATGTCAATCAGTCATAAACCCTACAAAACAAATTATTAGCTCAACATAGCTAATAATTACTACCATATCCTACCCTTTTTGCTTCTAATTTCCTTTAGAGTACAGGGCAGAAGAACCTTAGATCATTAGCAAACATTCAAGCTTCTTACATCAAATATATGCAATTAGATTAACCGTTTTAACCAATGCCTATTGTGAGAGCACCGTTTTCATCTATAGAGATTGCTAACAGTGATGTTCAAATGAAATTACCAACTAGAATATGAGCCACTTATACAAGAAATCACTTTAACACTTTGTTGTTAGTTTAGGGGCACTTATATGCAACCATCAGATGCAAATAGAGACAAAAGAAAGACTATGGAAATGATGCAATTCAAGACATGGGGGAAGTGAGGAATCATCAACAAGACAAAAATCACTTTATTTCAATATGTTTCCACAATGATTAGCCCAACCACAAAATTACTTTGCCAATAACTTAAAGTAAGAGAGATGATGAACCAAAGCCGCACCAAAGCCACAAGATGAGGTCTTATCAATTTAGACGTTTCTATTATGTCATTCTGACCACTATTATGACTTATATCCAAATTATAAAAGTGTATATCAGACCTTATAAACAATATGGAAGTCCTCCAAAATTACATAGAACACCATAAATGCAATGACATAAATCTTTCTTATTACTTGAGATTAAATGTGTGATGATTATGAGCATTTGTTAGTAATTTTTAGGATGTGTATTTAGAGATTTTACCACTGTTATGAGATGCCTTCAGATCTGATTTAAAACAGTGAGGAAAAGGATAGGATTAGAGAGCAAACCCCTAGGCCTAAGGGCATTGTGGATGAACAAATGAGTTTCCCTTATGCACTAAAGCTTCCTCAAATACCTTCAACACAAATATTAGTTGCCAAAATGATATATCAAACCTTTATTGACTGAAGTTGGGGGCTCTAGGGCTGGTTGGTATACTAGAGAGGACTTGAGCCCTTGATAACTCCGTCAATCAGTGATAAAGCCTACAAAACAAGTTATTAGCTCAACATAGCTAATAATTACAACCATACCCTACCCTTTTTCCTTCTAATTTCCTTTATAGTACAGGGCAGAAGAACCTTAGATCATTAGCAAACATTCAAGGTTCTTATATCAAATATATGCAATTAGATTCACCGTTTTAACCAATGCCTATTGTGACAGCACCGTTATCATCTATAGAGATTGCTAACAGTGATGTTCAAATGAAATTACCAACTAGAATATGAGCCACTTATACAAGAAATCACTTTAACACTTTGTTGTTAGTTTAGGGGCACTTATATGCAACCATCAGATGCAAATACAGACAAAAGCAAGACTATGCCAATGATGCAATGCAAGACATGGGGAAGCGAGGAATGATCATCAAGACAACAATAACTTTATTTCAATATGTTTCCACAATGATTAGCCCAACCACAAAATTACTTTGCCAATAACTTAAATTAAGAGAGATGATGCACCAAAGCCGTACCAACGCCGCAAGATGAGTTCTTATCAATTTATTGGTTTCTATTATGTCATTATTACCACTGTTATGACTTATATCATAATTATAAAAGCGTATATCAGACCTTATAAATAATATGACAGTCCTCCATAATCACATAGAACACGATAAATGCAATGACATAAATCTTTCTTATTACTTGAGATTAAATGTGTGATGATTATGAGCATTTGTTAGTGAGTTTTAGAATGTGTATTTAGAGATTTTACTAATATTATGAGATTCCTTCAGATCTGATTTAAAACAGTGAGGAAAAGGTTAGGATTAGAGAGAAAACCCCTAGGCCTAAGGGCATTGTGGATGAACAAATGAGTTTCCCTTATGCACTAAAGCTTCCTCAAATACCTGCAATGCAAATATTAGTTGACAAAATGATATATCAGACCTTTATTGACTGAAGTTGGGGGCTCTAGGGCTAGTTGGTAGACTAGAGAGGACTTGAGCCCTTGAAAACTCTGTCAATCTGTGATAAAGCCTACAAAAACAATTATTAGCTCAACATAGCTAATAATTACTACCATATCCTGCCCTTTTTGCTTTTAATTTCCTTTAGAGTACAGGGCAGAAGAAATTTAGATCATTAGCAAACATTCAAGCTTCTTAAATCAAATATATGCAATTAGATTCACCGTTTTATCCAATGCCTATTGTGAGACCACGATGATCATCAATAGAGATTGCTAACAGTGATATTCAAATGAAATTACCAACTAGAATATGAGCCATTTATACAACAAATAACTTTAACACTTTGTTGTTAGTTTAGGGGCACTTATATGCAACCATTAGATGCAAATAGAGACAAAAGAAAGACTATGCCAATGATGCAATGCAAGACATGGGGGAAGCGAGGAATGATCAGCAAGACAACAATCACTTTATTTCAATATGTTTCCACAATGATTAGCCCAACCACAAAATTACTTTGCCAATAACTTAAAGTAAGAGAGATGATTCACCAAAGCCGCACCAAAGCCGCAAGATGAGTTCTTATCAATTTAGAGGTTTCTATTATGTCATTCTTACCACTGTTATGAATTATATCAGAATTATAAAAGTGTATATCAAAACTTATAAACGATATGACAGTCCTCCAAAATCACATAGAACACCATAAATGAAATGACATAAATCTTTCTTATTACTTGAGATTAAATGTGTGATTATTATGAGCATTTGTTAGTGAGTTTTAGGATGTGTATTCAGATATTTTATGACTGTAATGAGATGCCTTCATATCTGATTTAAAACAGTGAGGAAAAGGATATGATTAGAAAGCAAAACCCTAGGCCTAAGGGCATTGTGGATGAACAAATGAGTTTCCCTTATGCACTAAAGCTTCCTCAAATACCTGCAACACAAATATTAGTTGAAAAAATGATATATTAGACCTTTATTGACTGAAGTTGGGGGCTCTAGGGCTGGTTGGTAGACTAGAGAGGACTTGAGCATTTGAAAACTCTGTCAGTCAGTGATAAAGCCTACAAAAACAATTATTAGCTCAACATAGCTAATAATTACTACCATATCCTACCATTTTTTCTTTTAATTTCCTTTAGAGTACAGGGCAGAAGAACTTTAGATCATTAGCAAACATTCAAGCTTCTTACATCAAATATATGCAATTAGATTCACCGTTTTAACCAATGCCTATTGTGAGAGCAAAATTATCATCTATAGAGATTGCCAACAGTGATATTCAAATGAAATTACAAACTAGAATATGAGCCACTTATACAAGAAATAACTTTAACACTTTGTTGTTAGTTTAGGGGCACTTATATGCAACCATCATATGCAAATAGAGACAAAAGAAAGACTATGCCAATGATGCAATGCAAGACATGGGGGAAGCGAGGAATGATCAACAAGACAAGAATCACTTTATTTCAATATGTTTCCACAATGATTAGCCCAACCACAAAATTACTTTGCCAATAACTTAAAGTAAGAGAGATGATGCACCAAAGCCACACCAAAGATGCAAGATGAGTTCTTATCAATTTAGAGGTTTCTATTATTTCATTCTTACCACTGTTATGAATTATATCAGAATTATAAAAGCATATATCAGACCTTAGAAACAATATGACAGTTCTCAAAAATCACATAGAACACCATAAATGCAATGACATAAATCTTTCTTATTACTTGAGATTAAATGTGTGATGATTATGAGCATTTGTTAATGAATTTTAGGATGTGTATTTAGAGATTTTACCACTATTATGAGATGCCTTCAGATCTGATTTAAAACAATGAGGAAAAGGATAGGATTAGAGAGCAAACCCCTAGGCCTAAGGGCATTGTGGATGAACAAATGAGTTTCCCTTATGCACTAAAGCTTCCTCAAATACCTGCAACACAAATATTAGCTTGACAAAATGATATATCAGACCTCTATTGACTGAATTTGGGGGCTCTAGGGCTATTTGGTAGACTACAGAGGACTTGAGCCCTTAAACTGCATCAATCAGTGATAAACCCTAAAAAAAAAAATTGTTAGCTCAACATAGCATAAATCAATGATACCATGAGACAAGAAAACACTTGAAACCCTAACCAAACTTACCATAGGCCTGCAAAACAAATATTAGTATCAAAATAAAGTGTTAAACCCTACAAGTAAGCTAATACAAGATTATAACAATAAGAAAAATGCCCAAATACAATTGCGGCTAGAAGAAAAACCCCTCTAGGGGTTCCAGATAGGAGGGATAGGCCTCCTAGAGGCTGTGGCTGCTCAAACAAATGCCTTTTATACCACAGTATACCACAAGGTTTAGAATTTTTGATGCCTTTTAGGTTCCCTTCAGGTTGTTGGTCTTGTTCTGCAAACGACTCATTCAAGACAGTGTCAATGACTATAATATCATGCCAGCAAACTCTAGAAGATCTTTGTGCTTAGCGAAACTGTATGATCTTCAGAACTTACTCACCGCAGGTATACCTCAGTCAGGCCCACAGGAGGACTATCATGAAGACTTTAGGATTATTGTCATACAAAAGGTTATTTTCACAAGGGTGTTGTATCAAAATACTGCAATGATAATTAGTTAATCATGCATTGGAAGATTAGATCGTGGATGCTCTATGCACTCTTCTTGAATTACTACCATATCCTACCCTTTTTGCTTTTAATTTCCTTTAGAGTACAGGGCAGAAGAACTTTAGATCATTAGCAAACATTCAAGCTTCTTACATCAAATATATGCAATTAGATTCACCATTTTAACCAATGCCTATTGTGAGAGCACGATTATCATCTATAGAGATTGATAACAGTGATCTTCAAATGAAATTACCAACTATAATATGAGCCACTTATACAAGCAATCACTTTAACGCTTTGTTGTTAGTTTAGGGGCACTTATATGCAACCATCAGATGCAAATAGAGACAAAAGAAAGACTATGCCAATGATGCAATGCAAGACATGGGGGAAGCGAGGAATGATCAGCAAGACAACAATCACTTTATTTCAATATTTTTCCACAATGATTAGCCCAACCACAAAATTACTTTTCCAATAACTTAAAGTAAGAGAGATGATGTACCAAAGCCGCACCAAAGCCGCAGGATGAGTTCTTATCAATTTAGAGGTTTCTATTATGTCATTCTTACCACTATTATGACTTATATCAGAATTATAAAAGCGTATATCAGACCTTATAAACAATATGACAGTCCTCCAAAATCACATAGAACACCATAAATGCAATGACATAAATCTTTCTTATTACTTGAGATTAAATGTGTGATGTTTAGGAGCATTTGTTAATGAATTTTAGGATGTGTATTCAGAGATTTTACCACTGTTATGAGATGCCTTCAGATATGATTTAAAAAAGTGAGGAAAAGGATAGGGTTAGAGAGCAAACCCCTAGGCCTAAGGGTATTGTGGATAAACAAATGAGTTTCCCTTATGCACTAAAGCTTCCTCAAATACCTTCAATGCAAATATTAGCTTGACAAAATGATATATCAGACCTCTATTGACTGAAGTTGGGGGCTCTAGGGCTGGTTGGTAGGCTAAAGAGGAACTGAGCCCTTAAATTGCATCAATCAGTGATAAAACCTACAAAAACAATTGTTAGCTCAACATAGCATAAATCAATTATACCATGAGACAAGAAAACACTTGAAACCCTGACCAAACTTACCATAGGCCTGCAAAACAAATATTAGTATCAAAATCAAGTGTTAAACCCTAAAAGTAAGCTAATACAATATTATAACAATAAGAAAAATGCCCAAATACAATTGCGGCTAGAAGAAAAACCCCTCTAGGGGTTGCAGATAGGAGGAATAGGCCTCCTACAGGCTGTGACTGCTCAAACAAACGCCTTTTATACCACAGTATACCACAAGGTTTAGAATTTTTGATGCCTTTTAGGATCCCTTTAGGTTTTTGGTCTTGTTTCGCAAACCACTCATTCGAGATAGTGTCAATGACTATAATATCATGCCAGCAAACTCTAGAAGATCTTTGTGCTTAGCGAAACTGTATGATATTCAGAACTTACTCACCGTAGGTATACTTCAGTTAGGCCCATAGGAGGACTATCATGAATACTTTAGGATTATTGTCATACAAAAGGTTATCGTCACAAGGGTGTTGTATCAAAACACTGCAATGATAGTCAGTTAATCATGCATTGGAAGATCAGATCATGGATGCTCTATGCACTCTACTTGAATTACTACCATATCTTGCCCTTTTTTTTTTGAATTTCCTTTAGAGTATAGGGAAGAAGAACTTTATATCATTAGAAAACATTCAAGCTTCTTACATCAAATATATGCAATTAGATTCACCATTTTAACCAATGCCTATTGTGAGATCACAATTACCATCTATATAGATTGCTAACATTGATCTTCAAATGAAATTACCAACTAGAATATGAGCCACTCATACAAGAAATCACTTTAACACTTTGTTTTTAGTTTAGGGGCACTTATATGCAACCATCAGATGCAAATAGAGACAAAAGCAAGACTATGCCAATGATGCAATGCAAGACATGGGAGAGGCGAGGAATGAACAGAAAGACAACAATCACTTTATTTCAATATATTTCCACAATGATTAGCCCAACCACAAAATTACTTTGCCAATAACTTAAAGTAAGAGATATGATGCACCAAAGCCGCACCAAAGCCGCAAAATGAGTTCTTATCAATTTAGAGGTTTCTATTATGTCCTTCTTACCACTGTTATGACTTATATCAGAATTATAAAAGTGTATATCAGACCTTATAAACAATATGACAGTCCTCCAAAATCACATAGAACACCATAAATTCAATGACATAAATCTTTATTATTACTTGAGATTAAATGTGTGATGATTATGAGCATTTGTTAATGAGTTTTAGGATGTGTATTAAGAGATTTTACCACTGTTATAAGATGCCTTCATATCTAATTTAAAACAGTGAGGAAAAGGATAGGATTAGAGAGCAAACCCCTAGGCATAAGGGCATTGTGGATGAACAAATTCATTTCCCTTATGCACTAAAGCTTCCTCAAATACCTGCAACGCAAATATTAGCTTGAAAAAATGATATATCAGACCTCTATTGACTGAGGTTGGGGGCTCCAGGGCTGGTTGGTAGACTAGAGAGGACTTGAGCCCTTGAAAACTCCATCAATCAGTGATAAAGCCTGCAAAAACAATTGTTAGCTCAACATAGGATAAATCAATGATACCATGAGACAGGAAAACACTTGAAACCTCGACCAAACTTACCATAGGCCTGAAAAACAAATATTAGTATCAAAATCAAGTGTTAAACCCTACAAGTATGCTAATACAAGAATATAACAATAAGAAAATGCCCAAATACGGTTGCGGCTAGAAGAAAAACTCCTCTAGGGGCTGCAGATAGGAGGGATAGGCCTCCTAGAGGCTGTGGCTGCTCAAACAAAGACCTTTTAGGCATGCGTCTTGCCAGGGGAGAGGCCTTAAGCTTTCTTATTTTTCTGAGAATTGTAGTAATGAAATTGTAGATAATTTTTAGCCTGCCAACATTGCTGTGAAGCCAAAATTCTCTTTTGCGCACGGATAATGTGGATATTGTTAAGATTTTGAATTCATGGTAATAGTTCACCGTAGACATATATGAAACCCTGAAAGATGACATGGAATACTTAGAGAGAACTCTAAAAAATGTATGCTATAGCCTGCAATAAATCATATAAAAAAATATAAATTACAAGATCTAACCATCAAACCCGCTACTGTCTTCACACCATATCTGAAAGAAAACTCTGCTACAATTATTCAAAGAAGCTGCAAAACTGACCTAACTAAACTACTCCCTAGTCTTACTCCAGACGCAGAAAAAGACTCCATTTTCAACTCCAGTGCAGAGGCAAGCTTTACCCTACAACCATACTAGATATTGGGGGCGAATGCAGTTCCAAAACGCTGCTGCATAGTAAATCGAGGGTGAAAACAAATAAAAACTGTCCAGACCAGTAAATGCGGAGGCAAATCCAACATTTATGTTTAATGCGCTCTTCTTTTTTTAGGCTAAATAATAATAATTATTTATTTTTAAAATAAGTTTGGGGCTAATTATACAAAACTATACAAAAAGGTTTCATATAAAAAATTCGTCCCACTAAAATCTAAAACCCCTTAAATTTCACCCTTGGGCTAAAATTCGCCCCTAAAATTTTCCATGATCTTGTAGAGTCATAAAAGTTAAACTAGAGAACTGACGACCATCACTTTACAAAATGGCAAGTTTACTTAAAAAAAATTCCTTGAAGAAACCTGGAAAGATTGGAATCAGGGATTGCAAGGGTAAACAAACTTCACAGTGGATATTCCGAGTTTTGCATCTGAAACATGCTAAAACAATAATATCAAACTTTCAAAGTCTGATTTGAACCTGGTGAAACATAAGGTGAAATGCAAGTCATTCCCATTAATTTGGCATCTAATTTGACATTGATCTGATTGTTTCAAGCATGTAGATTATGGTTTTAACTTGGCATTGATATGATTGTTTCAAGCATCGATCATGATCACCATCATATGCATACAAAAAAAGGGGCGAGTTAAGATCATCTAGGAGTAAACATGATGGACACATTAAATCACCATGGACACATTAAATCACCATATATTAATTATATGGAAAAGCACCCTAATCCAGTATATCATAATATATTATTTGTACCGACACACATCTAAGCATCCACATTTCAATTTATTTGTTCAAGCAATCCACAATATAGTATTAAACTATATAAATTCCAATGCATTGTAGCAATTATATGTTCTAACCCTAGAATCAAAGTTCATTGTTCATCTTGAACAATGTGTTCCACTCATATGAAATGTGCTAGTAGCAAATTTTCCAAAATGGCATCATGATCATCTATCGATAACCTCCATTGTCGCTTTTTTTTTCTACTCTTCACTTGCTTCAACTACAGTCGAGTTGCTATGACCAAGTGACTATATTGGGCATAAATAACCTCTGGCTGGTAATCTTGAAAAGTAATATGATCTTTACATTTCTTTACTTCTTCAAATAAATGTCCCATTAACACCATTGAACTGATTGGGTATGTATAATTTGATGGATCATTATACTCTTGCAACAGTGTGGATTTAGACATAGTGCATCGTAATAAATAATAATGCACTTTTTCTTGATTACTTTCTGGTGCAATGAAAGCAAAGACATCACCTTCTCTAACCATATCAGAGACACGATCATAATCGTTGTCAATCATAGCCACTTCATTGTCCATTTCCTTGTCACTCACATTTCCAAATGGGGGCAATGGTGTCAATTGTTCTAGTTTCCATGGTTGAACAAATTTCTTAATTTGGTTTTCACATTCATCGATGGACTCTGTCTGATCAATGCATGCATAACAAAAGCAAGAGCACTTTCATTTCTCAATTCAATGTATATTTGTCATGTCCTTACTCCTAATTGAGTGTAAACTTCTTGTTTTATGGATTACACTGGCATTATATGGAAATGATCTATCAACATCACGCATTGCAATATTCCAAAACTACCTGCTTGAGAAAAACACACACATATGTATGAGTCAAATTTTGAAAAATATTAAATATTTTTTTGATAAAAAAATACGTGCATATATATGTATACACATATATATATCTACACATGTATAATATATTGTTAGTTAAATGTGTATGCTTACCTGTGCACATCAGCCATCCTTGGGTTCGATACATGACTTAAATTGTCCTTGCACCAATTAACAACATCTAAAGAATTTGCAAGTCGGGAAGTTGAGTGATTCAATTGATACCTCCTAAGTGCACGTTTTACGCATGCCCCAACACCATCATGCTCTCCTTTTCCATGCCCTGTCTTAAAGAAATTCCATCTATGTCGAATGTTAATTTTCCTATGAAGACGAGAAAACCAATAGAATGATCTTGCTAATTTAAATTTACCAACACAACCATCTGACCATACGCAATGTTCTTTAAAAGTGACTCTTCGTTTCAACAATTCATTATAAATAACATTAAAACAATGTTGAAAAAAACACATGTCATGTGTTCGATCATCACTGATGTAGAAATGGTACTCCTTAATCACCTCACGATTATTTTCATCGCTATCAAAACCATCGACAACAAGCTCTGCGTGTCTATACAAAATATGCACAAATATCGATACTTGGTCTGAATGATAATACTCACTTTGTATCTCCTTTTGTGGACTAAACATGTAATTCTCAGGGAAATAAACCATTAATAATATTGTTCCTTTTGGGAACACCTCATGTGATTGCTTGAACTGTAAATCCTGCCATCGTGCTATATGACAATGCTTAATATATTTGTATATTTGCACCCTGAAATTCTCCATAAAAGATGTCACTGGAATCTCGTCATCAAGTAAAGTGATATTTTTTGATGTTGTGCTTGAATCTGCAACAGGAGTGTAAGTAACATATGCATATCTCTTCCAATTCAGACTGAGATTTGACAGTCTGGGATCATTAGGATTAATGGGATACTTTTCATCATAGAGTGCCAAATGAGAACATTTGTCGCATTTTCTTCCACCAACACATTCCTTTTTATAAAATAATTCATTATTCTCTTGTGGACATAATATCTTTGATAAAAATTCATGAACACTTGAAGGAGGAGGGTCATTTGACCAATATTTTATGCCAAAATTTACAAATGTCTCATACAATAATTCGAATTCTACATGGTATCGACAACAACATGTGTCTCGAACAGTGATAGGCCTGACATACCATGGTTTAAGCTTCACAAATGTGCTAAGGGAAATCTTCACATCAGTATTAATCTCCATAAAGCTCTCGAATAATTCTACTTGAATGGCCTGTGTTATATGTTTGGAATGAGATTCATAAACTCCCTTAGATATACGGCATCAAAGTTTATCCTTCTCATTTGGCGACACACGAGAGTTCGAATCCCAAAACTCTTTTAACCTATCCCTCACACCATCAGGAAGTCTATCATGATATGGATGCCTGCAGATATTAGCCCAACATGCAAGTTCATCATTCTCATCTATTTGAGTTCTAAATTTTGAATGCCTCCATAAAAATTTTCTTGATGTTTTAATCAATTTTGAAGTTGTTGACATAAACCGACTTGATGAAGTTCCTTTCGCAACTGCACCTGTTAAAAGTGCTCTATGAGCATTCTTTGCAACATTAGATTTCCCTTTGGCTAGTATGCCAAGCGCCGACGTCACATTTTTTGTTACCATTTCATTTGCTAAAACCTCTTTTTCACTTTTAATGCCCAATAATTCCACAACATTTTTGAGAGATTTGTGCTTTATAAGTCCACGTAATAGTTGGGTTTGTGCTATGATAGATAAACCTTCAAAATTATGTCTCAATACATATTTTACTTTATCTCAAACTTTCCTTTTAGCCAATGGTGGTCCCAATTCTTCAATTTTAATTGCATCCATATTTTCTAAAAACTTGTGGTTGTATACAATGTTCTTGGAACTTCCAACTAATTGTAGTGAAATTGGATGTGTGGTAGTATCTTGTTGTGGTTCTGATGTTGTCCCTACATAAAAAACAATATTAAAATATCTATTTTGAAATTGACATATACATATTTTTAATTTTAAAACTATTTTGAACTACAATGTTTAAAAAAAAAAAAATACAATTTATTCAAATTGAAGAAACTATTGACTCACCAGTGACATTGATAACAATATTCTCTTGGAAATTTGTGGTAGTATCTTCTTGTGGTTCTGATGTTGTCCCTGCATAAAAAACAATATTAAAAATTCTAATTTGAAATTGATCTGTATACATATTTTTAATTTTAAAAATATTTTGAACTACAATGTTTTAAAAAAAAATACAATTTATTCAAATTGAAGAAACTATTGACTCACCAGTGACATCAATATCAATATTCTCTTGGACATTTGTGGTAGTATATTCTTGTGGTTCTGATGTTGTCCCTGCATAAAAAAAAATATTAAAACTTCTAATTTGAAATTGACCTGTATACATATTTTTAATTTTAAAACTATTTTGAACTACAACGTTTTAAAAAAAAATACAAAATTCAAATTGAAGAAACTAAATTGACTCACCAGTGACATCGATATCAATTATATTCTCGTTGAAAAGTTCCTCAACATTTCTCATTTCCTCGTCATTGTCATGTACCTCTACATCTATTTCACGATGCTCTACCTCCACATTTCTTTCATGCCTTAATATTTCCCTTTCCTCTCGCCTTTTTTTTTGTAATCTCTCATTTTTATCCTTTAAATATTTTCTTTTATGATCGTACCTTGATATGCAATTCCTTCGGTTTTCCATGTTCACAAAATTGGAAATCCAATTCTATTTGGACCAAATACCTAACAAAACATAAAGAGTTCAGACTAAGTACTTCATGCTTTCATAGATTGCAAGATTGAAAAAATACTCCATGTCTTCATAGAGACATTAAGCAAAAAAATTTCATGCATGCACCCAAAAACATTTCAAAACAAAATTTTGCACCCACAAAAACTTTCAAAAAATATTTCCCACCCAAAAAAATTGAATTTTTTTTTTTTGCCAAAAAAATTTTTGTACACAGAAAATAGATTGGAGCACCCTCATCAGATTGATAGTCACCCCTAAAAGCCAGGATCAAGAGGGAGAGCTAATTAGAAGAAGTTTGGTAAGATATATCAACCTTTGGTCATTTCCCCTGGCCAAAAAACCCCATCGGCTAGCACCTATAGCCTCATATTCCATCGGATGATTAGGTCATCAGGACATTGGACAAAGCCCAATAAAGCATTGAAACAAAAACCCTCCAAAAAACAACAATCCTAACACATGTGAAAATCCAAAAACATTGTTTACATGGATGTTAGGTGGCAGTGACATGGGTAAGAGGTCAAAGTCGTGATGACACAGCCGAAGAAGCTCACATGGTAGCTTGAGGGGCTCACACATTACAGGTGATTTTAGCACTTTTGATAGGCCAAATAAATAGCTAGTGACGAATGGAAATCAGATGAGTAGGTGGGCATGTGACAAGTTCTTAGTGGTAGTAGTAAACGAGATGTCAGAACCTATGGTAGGTGATGTGTAAGTAGAATTATTTCAAAATTGTTGTCGTGGGACTTGAATTTTGACATTTTCGTTTGGAGTTTTATGTTGAAATGACCTATGACCTCTGAGAACTGATAAGAGTTGTTTAAATACCATTGTCATAGCCCCAAACCATGGAGGTCTTAGTAATAGACAACTAGGTATTTATCCTCTTGGAAATGTAGTCTTGGGACATTAACCTTGAACTCTTGCACATCATGTGGAGACTCGCCTGAACTATCAACTTCAATATCTTCCATGTGAAGGGTATGGTTACGATGACAGGGCATAAGGTGTTGAGTGTTAAGTTCCTAGGGACTAGTCCCATTGGACCATCAGCCAATGAGCCACAACAACTCAAGAAGATAACTAGTGGAATCCATGATACCTGAGATTCAATAAGAGTTGTTACGAACATGGTTCTCGCCCCAAGTCACAAGAAACTACGCATTCAACAGTCAAAATAACTTCGAATATTTCATTGGTTCAGAGTTGTGTGTGAAATTAGTCTTTCGCACAAGAAAACTGTCGACCAAAAGATTGCATCGGTTTTTGATTGAAACATTTCATAAAACTTTTATATTTAACATTCAATAAAACTCTCAGCCGAGAGTTTAGAAAAATCTCGACCGAGAGTTGTCTAAGCTCTCAACTGAGATTTTTATTGAATGTTATATATAAAATTTTTATGAAATGTTTCAATCAAAAACCAACGCAATCTTTCGGTCGACAGTTTTCAACTCTCGATCGAGAGTTGTATAAACTCTCCGCCGAGAGTTTTAGGAACTCTCGGAAAACTCTCAGCCAGGATTTTTATTGGGCAAACTCTCGGGCGAAAATTCTCGACCGAGATTTTTTTAAAATTTCAGCCGAGAGTTTTCCCGCGTGGTTAAATGTAAATTTAGGTGGGTTAAACTCTCGATCGAGAGTTTTAGAAATTTCTCGTCTGAGACATTATCTCGGCCGAGAGTTTCTGGTCAACGAAACACTCAGAAAATTCTGCAGTTTTCAAGAACCTACAACTTTGGAGGGTGATGCAGTCACACAGTTAAAAGTCAGCTCCCTTCCTCATAACCCTCGTTCTTTGGCTCCACGTGGTCCACTTACAATTCCTTGGCAATTTTATTCATCAATTTTGGAGAAAATTGATAAATAACTATATTCAACAACTTTGAATATCAAATGGTATCTCTCGACTTATATCTTATTTCCAACTTTATAACTAAAGTTTATACCTTCGCGCGATATATATTAATATTGGCTTTATAACGAACCTTTGTAATTTAAATAAATCTCCGCGCCTTATATAATATCCCGACACCTTATAACTAACCGGCATTACAATAGACCTTCGGTCGGCCCCACATATATTTCAATGGCCCAATCAAATGCGTGCATCGTACCTTGTTTAAACTTCATGCATCTCCGTCAAATGAAGACCGTCCGATGGCCTTTTCCCAGATCGACGGCTCGTATGCATATCGCTCGGCATCCAACGTCGAAGTTTAACACGCGATGGCACGCTTGGACGGTGGTTTTCTGAGGGTCCACCTTGCCATGCATCAACCTCTCTATGGAATCACTCCTCAACCCAGAAATACCGCCTTCGCACCAAAAGCGGTGCGATATGGGCAATCCGCTTCCACAAATCTGCTAGCGGTTTTGAATAGTGGATAACCAGGGTTCATGTCGGGGTTTGCGTTCGCCTTTGTGGACTCTGGTTGTTAACTCAGGTTTGGACTCTGATTGACAAACAATTGTAACTTACTGTGTTAAGCGGGATTCTATTACCATTAACTAGATTTAAATGACCACGGTTTCACAGGCTCCTCTACTCGAGCAAATCGAGGGAAACAATAGACGGATACTTGTAGAATCTATACAACATCTTATTCCAGTAGATACATATGCACAGAGTTCATCACTTCACAATTAAACAACCTCTTGACAATTAAGGATTCAACATGATTCTAGGGTAAATGCGCACAAAAAATATTTAATTGGAAGCAACTGTAACACACAGAGTTTATTGCAGAATCTCCTCTCTTCTTCTTGTCCTCCCTCATACATCCGAGGGTTTACAATTATATACATAAAACTATGACTCTTCGGTTCCTCTAAGAGGACCGTTCCAGGAGATCAACAGTCTAATTAAAACGATTCAACTAACTGAAATATGACAGCTAGACTAACTGAGCTATTCAACTTCTACGACTCTAAGTGATATAATAATACAATCAGCTAAGGTATTGACACCTAGCTGTGATAATTTGACTATTTTCAAACCCTCCTAGCCACACCATGTGGACAAAACTCCTACATTGCTGGCTAGTGTCTAATGCCCCTGCATCAGAGGGACATAACACATACAAAAACAAAATGTTAAATATCGAAAAAAGTACCATTAGATTCATCTCTAAATCTAGTTTTTGATGATGTGACATTTATGGAATTTCATTAAAAAATTCAAATTTTTATTAATTTTTTACTAAACTGTGTCACTGTGGAATTTCATTGTTTGAAAAATTGCACTAAATGAAAATTCAATAACTTTCAAATGAAGACACCAAAAAATTCAAAAAAAGAATATTGCATTTCCTCTCCCTGTCTACTTGAAAAGGGTACTCTCATTTTTCTTATTGAAAATCACATTGAAAAGAAAATCAAAGGATCATGAAATGTACTGAAACATCACTATTTTTTGTCTTCGTCCATTTGAAAAAATAATAAAAAATAGTGATTTAATCCTAAAATTACCGAAACATAGTCTGTGCACTAGTGAAATAGATGCAGATTATGATGCTATGGTTTTTTTCCAAAAATGAATAACCTTCCCTAAAAAAAGTTAAGGATCATAAAGTGACTATTTATGTTTGCCTGAAAATTTCAAGTATATGCAGTTAGTAAACAAGAAATTTACCCCTCTATATGTCAATATTTTTTTTTATTTTAAAATATGGGTATGGAGGTAAGAAAATTCTCTACAATTCTTGTTTTTATGTCAAAGCATAATTTGCAATAAAAATATGACTTTAGTGGAGTTGAATTTGAAAAACACAGAAAATTACAATTTTCAACGTCAAAAAAGGGCAAAAAGTGTTTCCCAGCTTCACATTTTCACCCATGAACATAATGGTCCAGATATGGGGCTAATTCAATTCTATAAAAAAAGAAGAGTAAGGCTTAAATTGCAGAAACAATATGCTGTGAGTAATTGTAAACTCAAGATTCACAATAGATATGTGCCAAAGATACTTATTTATTTACTGTTTCAAACCAAACTACATAAGGAAGAATTGTAATTACATTATTACCAGCAGAGATTTAGAATTACATATATACAAGTAAATTCCTTCTACAAAATTATAACTTATTTGCCAATGTTCAAACTACGAGAAGACAAAATGACAAATTCTAAGGAAAGGAATAAATGAATATAGTAGTATTAATAGTAGAAAAACTTGAACAAGGATAAGTTCGGTAAGAGATTTATGATTTGTTTTTATATATATACATATATAGGGACAATATAATATTTCAAGAAAACTCTATAACTCTGAATAAAACAACATTTGGGAACCCAAGAAGAAAATTGTTATCAATACCCGCATAAATACTTCCTAAATGGAATACCAATAAGATCGATTACAGAACCCTTATTACTGTAAACGTAATAACTCCCTTAGTGCTACAAGATAAAAGATAACGTATTTGGCAATTCATCATTGAACAAAAAAAAAAAGAGAGACAAAAACTGATAAATATACATGTCCAAAGACCATAATTATTGTTTACAGTATTGTATTTCAAAACAAGAACAACTGTCTCATTTAAATGTAAAATGCAGGAATGTGTTATAGAGTACCCTTCCATTAATTAGGTAGAATAACTACATTAGGAAACTGATAGTAAAAGCTGCAAGCAGTAGCTGCATGGCATGCAAGCTGAACATATTTTCCTAATGTAAGAATACAGAAGACTCAGTAAGAAATTAGGAAACTCAAGCTGAGGGTTTGAGTTCCGACTTCCAAGAAGCAGAAGAGTACCTGCTGAAATGTAAGAGAAGGGTTTAGCCGAGGACTGGAGAGAAATGTGTTTCACATATAGAGTTCAACTATTATAGAAATTCATCTAATAAGCTACCTGCATGAAGAAACGGAAAGGGATTAAACCCGTGTGTCATTTATGAAAACACAACAAAACATATAAAAGGAATAAAATAAAATAGTATACAGTCGGAAGGCTAGCCAACGATACTTAGAAGGGTGCTTTCACCGAGAACTAGACACCATAACCTGTGCATTCAGTTGTGGGAGTTGTTAGCGAAAGAAAAATTAGAAACAAAAATATAAAACATGAACAATCCATATTAACCCTGAGAGCTAATGCTACCATCAAAAGAGGGGTTTTACCTTCGTTGTCACTGGTCCAGAGTAAGCTAATGTTACTTACTCCCAAAGAGAAATCCTGAGTGAAATTCACCTTGAAGGTATATGACAGTAAACGCCGAAATTGATCTTAAACATGTCTCAACGATCCTTCCACCTTAAACCCTCAGAGAAAAGCTATATTTCGGAAAAACAAAATAAAGTCTAGGATTGCTTACCGAAGAGAGGAAAACGCAAAACCGCCTGTAGGCTTCTGAGAAAATCAACAATGATGATAAATTTTCGAGGAGATAACCGTGGCGGAATTCATGTTGCCCTACTTACCAAGTAAATGGTGGATGCGAGAAGCGGAAATGGCCATAGTAGAAACCCTACAAAGAATTATTTGTAGAGACAAAATATCCTTCGCAGAGCGCTGAGGGAGAACACCCACGGAATGGAGAAAATATGGTTAATGAGGTGGTGACTACCCCAAAAACCCTAATGATTTTTCACCATCAGATGTGAGTAGGTCAAATCTATGGTAGAGGAGTGATTCAGTTGTTTGTCATATGTACCAACCAGCAGGGAAGACGAGGCTTGAAGGCATTTTTAATTACATCTTATCGCTAAGTAATAACACCATATCAAATGACTTGGTAACTTTAAAATCAACTGTTAGATTACCATAAATTGCAGTACGTATACTTAAGTGAAAATTGATTGAACCTGATTACTACCTCAAAAATAGAGGAGCCAGCTGGAGCATTAAGTTAGAGTTAGTAATTCATTCAGTTATCCATTTGCATATAGTTACATACCACAAAATCAAGTGTGATGTATTTAAATTAAGGAAATATTAACCAACGGTGTATTTTCGGGTGATATAAGTTGTAAAAATTGTAATTTATATAAAAAATTTATACAGTAGATAATAAGGTGTTTATAGGGTAGCATAGTAATTTTTTTTTTTAATGATATAATGTAGGTATGTTACATCTGTAATTTTTAAATTATTTATATATTTGAAATTATAAACTAACTTAAACAAATAATATTACAAAAAATTTAAAAGAAAAGTTACAAAATTTCAAATTTATTTATTTAATTGATTAATGATATAGGTCAATCTTATACTGGCTCGTTCACTATGTCATATATTAACCATTGCTAGATTATTTAGATTCATAGAATTTAAGAGTTTTATGAGTTATATAAAAAGAAAGTTAAATAAGTATATTTAAATAAAATATATTGGATAATAATTCAACTTATTTGTCACTTATGGAAGATGTTAATACTTAATTTTAATATCTATTAGATTATAACTATTTTTAGGATTAATCGCATCATTAAAATTTGGTCTACTTTTCCAACTAACTAATGTGTGAATTTTTAGGACAAAGTATTAATTTATAAAACATCTATTCATTTATAAAAACAAAATGTGTTAAAAGGTATTTCATAAACCACATAAATGATAAATGATATCTTGTAGTAATAATAATATTCATTCCAATTAAATAAATCCTAAAACTAAAAATTAATGAATATACGATAAATAATATTAAATTTAATCAATTATATATATTTAAAAATAAGAATATTTAAATAAGATGTGAAATTTTTATAATTTTTTTTTTTTTTTTCAGTAAGTTTAATCTATTAGTGTACAAAAAGATTACATGCAGGCCGAGGCCTCAGAGATTCTGGCCCAATATGTGGGAATTCTGGTACAGCTATGATTTCTAGTCAAAATATCAACACATAGATCCGAGAAGAGGTTACAATACTGATTCACAGATAAGCATCTAACCACAAAAAAGCCTCCCTCATAGTAGAAACTGGCTTGCGCAACTAAATAGTATATCAACAGTATGGCATCAAAAATGTAAACATGAACAAGCTTATACATAGTAACTGGCCTCCCACGAATGGGAAACCGGCCCTCAAAAGACAGTAGAAGTAGAGCCATCTAAGCTGTGTCAGCAAACGAACACCAGAACTGTGAAAAGCACAGAGAGCATCCAAAAACAAGCTTGTATGCAAGAAGTCCATTAAATACCTTGAGAAGAAGGAGGTGACTTGACCACGGGGCATGAATGAGCGTCGTGGTCACCCTCTTCCTACGCAGCAGCCTTGACATCCGGAATAACCTGATTTGCAACGTCTGCTTTATCCTTGACATCTTGAACAGAAGAAACATCCTCATTGAAAACACCCGCTCCAGCAGCCACAAAGGGGTCCTGCGAGGTGCCATCCTCAACAATCTTCCCCTTCTGACCAGAGTTATGTGGAGAACCGAGCTGAATGGGCGAAAATTACACCGGAGGAGAGTTGGAGAGCTTAGCAGTAGAATCTGGCGGCTCTTCTTTGAATTCAATGGCAATGGTAGCAGTGACAGTAGGCATATTGAGCAGGCAGGGGAAGCAGAAGAGCACTCTGTGCTGTTCACCCGGGAGATGTCTGGAAAGGTTTCTAGTCTGCAAAGCACTCCCCCGCCCCAACAAAGAGCTCCTACCACTACCGGTCTCAGGATAACAACCCCTCCTTGAATCAGAAGGCGGAGAGGAAGAGCTAGGTGAGGAGGGAGGAGGGCGACAAGAAGGAGCACCCCGGCTCGAGCCCCACCTGCTACGCATCCTATGTCTCAGTCTCAGCATGGAATTCTGATTATGAATGCAGAAAATGAAAGAGTGGGGAGTGCTCAGACTGAGGCCATAGGTCAAAAGAGAAACAGTCTCCTCAGGGAGAGAGACAGGGCGAAAGCCAGAGCTCTGAGCGTAAAGGAAGCTTTGCGAAGAGTGCACACTAGGTGCAAAATTAACACAACAAGAAAGCCAACGCCTGCGCCCTGTGATGGTCTGAATGCTTGGCTCCGAGCATACAGAAGCACAGCAGGAGTTAAAAGGAAAAAATTCAGGTCTGAAGCGTCCCGGAGAAGCCATATCTCTGAGGATTGAGTGCAGTTCTGGACGAGTGTGCCACATTAATGCCCCGGACGAAGCTGTTTTAATGTAGTTAATGGCGCAAAGGACGCAACGGAGGGTGGCAGTGGTAGAACCCCACGCGCCCGCCCAACCTTGCCACTTGTTATGCATGAATAACACCCGCATCCGGGAAATTTTTTATAAATATTAAAAATTAATATAGATTTATGTTAATTTTGGGTTTATTGAAGAGGAATTAATTGTTTTGATATGTTAATTTTTCGTAAATTTACATTGAAAAATAATTAAAAATAAATTAATTGATTCATATATTTTAATGTTTTTTAAAATTAAAATGAATTATATAACAAATTATTGAAAAAATTATGACATAGATTTATGTTTAATATTTTATACATGCTTCACATTCTCAAAGTTTATTGTATTTAGATAATACAATGTATTGTATTCTCATATGTAATAACAATATTTATTAATGTAATTTTAAATTTATATTTAGTATAGAATTAAAAATATGCAATCTAGATAAATCACTATAAACATAATACTTTAAAATGTAAACTTATATTTATATTGGATGCCAAGGTTGCTATTTAATATATGTTATAAAGGGCTAGTTACAACATATCTCCTAAAACTTGAACTCATAGAAGTGAAGAATTTTTTATTTTTTTTATTTTTGTTAAACTACTCAACTAAAATTCTTTCTAGCTCTTAACCTTGATATCAGTATTTATATAAATTCGAAATACACATATTCTTATCCTTAATTTAATTAAAACTGACTTCTTAAAAATATTTTGTAAGTATTTTTTTAATAAGCATAGCATAAATTATACATAGAATTTAGAAAAAAATATTATTATAAATATTATTATTTTTATATATTTATTAATCAAATTTAAATATGAATTTATAAAATATAATGATTACTAATATAAATTATTATTTTAATTTAAATGTTAAAATGAATCATATAATTACTATTTATAATTTTTACATATTGCACATTAATATTTTGTTTTTTTTTAAATATATTTGATAGTGTTTTTACATGTAAATTAAAATTTAAAACTGATGCTAATATTATTTGGAGAAAAAAAAAACTTTATTTATAACTTAAGATTTAAAAAACATAATCACACTTTTATATTTTGAAAGTGATTAAATATTACAACTCAACTAACTTGTTTGCTAAGTTAAATGATGGATTTTAGAGTTTTTAAAGTCAATAAATATTACATCTTTAAAACATGGAATTTGGATATTTATTGTAGCGGTAGTTTAATTAGATTATTTTTCATTCTGAACATCATAGAAATTATGATAAGATTTTAAGAAAATATGGAATTTTAATATTTTGGATGTTTTAGAGATTTTTGATGGTGCTGAATCTATTTTTATCATCAAAATCATGATTCAAACACTGTTAACCGAACATTTCTTAATTTTTTTTGTCTTGAATTCCAGCAAATTTTAACCCTCCACACAATTCCTCCATCTCATTAAGTAACTCATATATATAAATAGATATAGACAGACACACATTTTCCTTTACTAAAATGCAGCCGTGTTTTTATTCCATAGAACACACGTGTGTTCGCTCAATTTTCAAATTAAAATATATTTTCGTGAAACCTCATTCTCCCAGTCAAGTCATGATTATGAATTGAACATAAAGGCTACAAAGCCTCGTCGATTTCAATTTTTCTAACGAACTTCGTAACTATATTGGATATTGTTGGGTCTTCACTCTAATAACGAACTTGGTACCTATATTGGATATTGTTGGGTCTTCACTCTTCTTACGGTTGAAAAATCCTCCAGAACCTGAAATAAGCATGGTATTGAGTTTAGGTATTGGTTAGTTTCTCAACTCTCACTAGATTGTTTAAAAATAAATTGTAATTCGTTAGGACATAATTAGTAATAACACTTTTATTGTTAGCAACCAAAACCTGAAATAAGCATGGTATTGGGTTTAGGTATTGGCTACTTTCTCAATTCTAATTAGAGTGTTCAAAATAAATTGTAATTCGTTAAGACATAATTAGTAATAACACTTTTATTGTTATTATTTTGCAACCTCACACAAATTTTGAACTCATTAGAAAAGTTGAAATGAGAAAAGAGATTGTTAAGAACATGTTGTATAATATTGTCTCTCATGAAGAGTGGAAGGTTATTGAATAATAATATGGACGGAATCCTAATAAAACAGAAAAGAAAATAAAGGTTAAGAAATAAGATGTATCTAGTATTTTCATTAATTTTTTAAAGATGTAAAATCTAAAACATTAATTGAAATCACAATTATAAAAATATTATATCTATTTATACACAGTAATTGAAATCAAAATTATATAACTATTATATAACTATTGTATTTATTTATTGATAATTAATAGAAATATGATATATGTTTTATTTTTATTCTATTTTTTATTTTTATGTGTCACCTAACGACAATAATGAAATTCAAGGATAATTTTTAAGAAAAATCAATTTAGTGTTGTATTACGAAAACATGTTAAGTATTTTTATTACTTAACATTCTAAAGAGTTAGTTTAACAATGCCACAAAAGTATCCAAACGCTATTTGGCTCTAGCTGTAATCCACCAAGTCCCCCTAATTCTTTAGGGAGGGAAAGTTTTTAACTTCTATAGTAACTAGCTCCATAAGAATAACAAATATTGCTTTGTTGAAATGGATGAAGATGTGTCAAAGAACATTTCTTAACAATAATTTCTCAAAGATATCATGTCCTCTTGTTGTAGGCTCAAAATAAGAAATATTACTTGAGTTGACACGGATGAATATTTGTCAATGAACATTTCTTAAAAATAATTTGTCAAAAAAATCATGCTTCATTGTCGTAGGCCCAAAATATCATGGTGTGAATTTTTTACAATTTATTTGTGGGGACATATCCTTATTTAGTAATAATCACACTTGGTATTCACATTAATGTAGTTTTTGTGGCTATATTTTTTATGGTCTTATAAGTAATTTTCCAATGAATTATTTTTAATGATGTAAGAACATTGATACTATCAACAAATATTGTATATATAAATTTATTCATATATATATATATTTTTTATATGATATATATCTATTGCTATTATCTAAATTTGAAAATTTTATTTGTGAGCTCATATACAAGCTTAGTTGGATTTTAATTTTGGATCTACTAAATTCCTATATAGATCAAATCTCTTTAGATGCAAATCTCTTTTAGAGAAAAAATTGATTTAATACCTCTAAGTTCTTGGTAGATCTAAAAATAAAATGAATCTAAACTGATTATATATCTATATATATATATATTACCTACTAAGTATTCTTGGCTGAAGCAAGAAGTTGTTGAGGCATACCATTGTTTCGATCTCTCCTGCAACTAAAGTAGATGCGTCGAGTTGGCCGCAAATTTATTCGTCGGATAGAAGTAGGAAGGAATGAATGAAATCTATAAGCAGTAAAGATCTAAGTAAGAAGTATAAGAAGGGGGGGCACTCATAGGTAGGGCAGGCGGTGGGCTTGGCATTTCCTGAAGAGTTAGATGGTATATATATATATATATATATATATATATATATATATATATATTTAAAAATTTAATAAAAATCATTTAAATTGTAGAATTTCTACTTTTGTCTTTTTAGAGAGAAAAATCTTCTTACGATATACAATACAGCCATAGAAAAAAAAAACTTAAAATCTGCAAAGATCATATGCTGCCATTTCTTATTAATATTGGCATAATTTTAACACCATATATTTTTTAATCATAAATGTTTCTTTTCATTGTTACCATTTTTTTATTATTTTATTTTATTTTGTCTTTAAAATTAATATTTTTATCTTTTTATTTTCAAATATACATTGTAAACTATAATTACTATGTAAAATTTGCACAACTTATTTTGATATCCTCCAAAAATCTTAATTTTAACATTCCAAAACTGTGTTTCAACATTGAAAACCTAGGTGCATACAGAATTTAGCTTATCCAGCATTTTGAACATCCTAACTCGCTTAGGATTTTTGAACATCCTTGAAAAAAGAAATAACCTCATTGAAGTTTTTTTACAATATTCTAAACCTTCATGGCTTACATTAATGCATTTATCTCCTTACCTAAATATCGAGTATTCAATACAACCTCAAGGTAAGATACTTAGCTAAATAAACATGTATTCAACACTGCTTCAAGCTAAGATGTTGAGTATTTTTATCTCAAGAATGTTATATAAAAAAAAAAATTATTCTCATATTTGCTGCCTTAATGAAACTAGCCCAATTTGCGTTCAAGTTTTTAAAGATTAAAATTTAAATAATGAACATGATTCACACTCTAATGAACAATATTAAAAGCCAAACGAAAAAAATATTAAAGATAAAGACGATACTTGAATTTATGCATACTAAATAAAAGTTATGTAAAATTCAAAAAAATTAAGGATGATACCTTGGTTAGTGTTTAGATGTTGATATACTTTTGTTTTGTGTAAAAATATATGTTGTTGGAATATTTACTTTAGTGATGGTTTATGTATTCTTGATTTTCTTTTGTTATATGTTGCATGTAACTTTATTCTGGTTCAATTTTATGTTTATTTTGTTTTGTTTTGTTTGTATATGTAGAAAAGAGAGTTTGACATTAATTGAGTTTCAAAGTTTTTATATTTGTTATATATATCTCACTAATTTTACTTTTATAATTTTTTCTCATTTTAAAATGAAACATGTTCTTGATGTCGCTTAACATAGTAAAATTCATATTATTTGAATTTAGAGAGAAATCACTTAAATTATTGACAACAATATATGAATATTTTTATAAAATTAAAGAAAAAATTGTTGATCATTGCTCTTGATTTTACTAAAACGTTATTCAAATTATATGAAAAAATAAAAAATTAAGCAAAAACAACATTGTTCAATGACATTCTCAATTATATATATATATATATATTATTTAAAGCGATATTTTGAAAGACTTATTTGAGAATATTATGAGTTATGATTTTTTATTTAACATTAATTTCCTTATTCATATGTTTTCTTATTACAATGTGTAATAGAGTTGACATATTTATGTTACATTTCCTTACATCTATATATATATTTCTTATACATTTATTGTGTAATACAATTAATTTTTAAAATTTTTTGACATATTTCTATTACATGTAACGTCTAACACCCATAGATCTCCCTTATACTATGTTTTAGAGCACTCATTAATAAAACAACCCTAAAATATCCATTTTCACATGAACATCCTAGAACCAACCCACCCTTTGGCAGCTGCTACCACCATTGAGGTATTTATTTCAATAATTTCTTAACTAATTTATGTTTTTTTCTAGATACATAAGTATAGTAGAAAATGTTGGTTGCGAATCTTGATTATCTTCTTTATTTAGATGTATTGTCGCGATGGATCCCTGTTCTTAATGGGGCGACAACTTCACCTGTTTTTTTAACGCTGTCACGGGGGTTCAAGGGGGAGGAGGCCTGGGGAGTGGGGGTGGTGGGGGGGTGGCGGGGGGGGGGTGTCACGACAACGAACTGCAGTGCCCCCGAAACTTAAAACAAATGTAAAATTGCCTTGTAAAATATTTTAGTCTCCTATTCCATATGGGTCATTCATTAGGCAGATGATCTGACGGTAGAAGTTATGTTTAAATTGGGGTTTTTCCCTATAATGCGACCCCTCCATTGTATGATGGTATTGTATTGCGGCTGTGTATTTTGTGTATGTTATGAGCGGAGAATAGAAAGGGGGACTATGTGAGAGAGTAGATGGTATTACAATGGATTTGATATAGGTTTTGTCTCTTCATTTTGGTGGATAATAAAAAGGAAGGACTAGAGGTTTCCATAGAGCCCAAGTTGGGTGAACCGCATATATCTGTGTCTCTCTTGTTTTATACATTATTTATGTGTTTGTATTTTCACATATTTTATGTATTCCATTTGTCCATATTATATAATTTTCTAACAAAAACTTCTAATAGTTTGTCTCTAGGTGATTCACAATATGGTAAACATTCAATCACCATTGCACAACCTTACATATGCAGAGATGTTTGCATCAAAGGCTCAAAATATGTTTCATATTATATAATTTTTTAATAATTGTTTATTGAATTGGTCGATATCACATGCATTTTTTAATTTTCCAATCATACATTTTCTTGGCACTGAATTTGACAAAAAATTATGCCATCCTCATTTTTTTATTTTAATGCACTACATTGTCTTGCTTCCTAGTGATATCACTATCCTAGATTTAAAATGAATAATCAACATACCCTTTTTTGTTAAATGTTTAAGAGTAAAAACTGACATAAAAACAATCATTATGATATATTATATTTATTTTAATTTATACAATAATGGTTTATATGACCATGTAACATGTTTTCTTCGAACAGTTTTCCATGCTTTTTTTTTTTGACATGGCTCTTCGAATGCATCTACACATTGTAATACTGTTTCCCACTCACCTATCACTATATCTCGATTTTTCTTCAAGTTAATCTAATAATATTTTAACCTCTACTATGAACATTTTTTTATATGATGAATCTAAGACCATTATTATTTTATAACATATATTTTGAAAAAAAAAAATTGATTATTAACACATGTATACTTTTTCCTTAAATCATTAAAGAATCTATGTGCCTATTTCAAGACATAATTATTACACACATTTCTACCATAATGATGACACACACGTAAAGATAACTCCACATACCACTATTCCCACCATAATCAAATCCACTATTGATTCTAATAATGATGTTCAACCAATATATTTGGCTTCTAGCGTGGGATTCCAAAAACCTATCTAGATATACTTTTCATTTTAAAATATACTAATAAAATATAACAAATAAACATGATAAGGATCAAATATTTTATTCCATTTGTACTTTCATATTTTCCTAAATCCTATCTAAATATACTTTTCATTTTAAAATATACTAATAAAATATAACAAACAAATAAACATGATAAGGAGAAACTATTGTACTCCATTTGTACTTGCATATTTTCTTGAAATAAAAGATTTTGAAGTTCAAATTTATGAATAGTATAGTTTTAGAAAAGAGTTCCATGACGAGAAGAACGTTACATACATTTGTATTTCCTAAATGCAATGAGTTTTTATTACAAGTTATTTAATATTAGTTTGTTTTTTTAAAGTTTGTTATTTTATAAACCAAAGAAATAAAAAATTTAAATTATAAGTTTGGAGTGTTGACAGGCCAGTTATAATCCTACACGGATAGATGGTGAATTTTCACTGTAAACGGCAGTGGGAATGATAACTTTAAAGTGCACATGGCATCAATTAGGGTGGCATAATATCCTAATTTTAAATGTCTGCTAATACGTAATGTATATGTATAACCATGTCACGATACTTGTGTATCTCGATTTGCATACTCCTACCATTTTGAAGAATATGCATGCATTTTACATTTTTTAATGAAATATTTTGACTCAATTTCGCAATTTAATATGCGGTGAATTTAATTGCATTCTGTTTAATTCATTTCCGTTGCATAATATGAGTTGGTGAGTAGTCTATAGGAATTTGTGGGCGTCTACCTAAATTAACTATACAGATTTCGTTAACCTTACGAAATGAGCCACGTGATATTGAAATGAATATTATACTAAATGAGAAGATAAAAGTGTAGTTTAACGTTTTGGTATATCTGAAATCTAAAATATATATAATTTAAATAATAATATGTAACAATCATAAAGGTTTGAAAACTTACCCCTAAAAAAAAATTTACTTTGGACCTTTACGACCCTTGCACTACATTTATTTTAGTCTACTGTAGTCTGTTGTATTTTAATGTTTCATTTATGGTGATAACGTAACCGTGCTATGATTTGGACTTGATTCTAGCTCTCATCATTTACTTCGGGTTTACTATCACGTACTTTGCACTTATTGATATCTGCCACGACATCCAACCTTAATGATACTCTAGGATTTTGTTGCGTACTTGTCATTCAACGTGCAAGGTATTTTTATTACACATATGATTTGATGTGGAATGATTTCTGGCAATGATACTCTGACTCACCGCCTTACATTTGGCGTTCGTTTCACCGTCGATCGAGACTTGATCCTACGGCGTACAAGCGCTAGGGTTTGTTAATGACCTCGGAAGCATAACCGATTCCTTAGTCTCATTGTTGCACTCTAGCCGAAGGGTCTAGAGGCGATTTATGTGCTAGTTCAAGGTTGTGACAGGTTTCGACTGTTTATCCTGCGCAATCGATAGAATGGCGACCTCGAGAGCAGCTTCCTCCCTACCACAGGTATCGCCTTTCCTCCACAAACTTGTCTTACGACGTTTATACAAATTTACGATCTGCAAATTCCAGTTGTATTGGGGGTTTTGTTAAGATTTTTCAACAGTTCTTATTTACACTTCTGTGGCCACCTCCAATGGGCGGTTTACTTATTGTTTTGTTCTCTTTTTGCGGTGCCCTGTTAAAATTTACTGCAGGAAGGGTTCACGCTCCATCTTGATTCCAACCGCTTCTCGGAAACTTACAGGTATTTCTCACTTCGAGTACCACTATTTGTTCCTTATAGGCTATAATAAGGTAGGGTTACACCCTTGGTTTAATTTTTCTAGGTTATGCTAATTACTAACAAATGTTTCGTCGTGTGGACAGGTACTATCTTCTTGTTCCTTCCCATTTCAAGCTTTTTGGTAATTAACGTGGTTTCATCTACAAGAGGTAAGCCTAATCCCTGTGTCCACTTACAGGTATCCTTCGTATTGACGGGATTAAACCCTGGGTTTTTTCTCTCGTCCGAGTTCCTTAATTCATGGAATTTTCTTTGGGGTTCCTCAGGTTTCAGACCTGTAGTCTTGTTTCTGCCGTCGACTACTACCGTTAGTTTAATGTTAGAATGAAGCTTCCGCCAGGGTTCACGGCGTATGTCGAAAGCAGATTTCTTACCCCTCATTCTAGAAGGGTTTTTTCCTAAGGTTTCCTATTGTTTAAAAAAGAATACTGTATATAATGTTACAGTGGTTTGACTGGCCGGGGCTTTGTCACCCGTGCTCTCCTTTTTACTCCATTCTGCCGGAATAACCCTCGGTGGTTTTGAGGTTAAATTGGTTCCTCTTTTTTTTGTTCAAGACGTAATTACTTGGATAATTTGTGAAGTATGTGGAATTCTCGTCAGTCTTCTCTGTTTCCAGTAATAATAAGAAAGTATGATATGGCGTACTTATGAAATTTCTGTTGCAATGATTTATGGGTAAAATTTATTTATGGTTTTTGAATATGGTTCTGCTTTACCTATTTATGGTGTTCTGAGCTTCTATAATGATGGGGTTGCATAGTTTCAGGCGAATGACTCACTTGTTCTTTGTTGTGTCATTACTTGGACTTTATTGTTCATGTTTTCTGTTAATAAGATGAAAACCTAAGCCGAACACTATTCTGGTAATTTCTAGGTTAATTTTATTATTCCTGTTTTCTTTTAAAAAGAAGGCTATAGGTGTCCGGACCACCAATTCGTCCGTGTCTAGCATAGATAGAAGGGCGACCTTCCTAGAAGCTTGGATTTTTAGGCAATATGGGTTAACGGCCCTTCTGACATTACATTCTCTGTTTTCCTTTTTCTGTTATAATTTACCTCTACAGTATTGGTTCAAGAAAGAATTATTTTTACATTTCTATACACTTGTTTGTCAGAATTTTGTTAAGATTTTTTTTTACTCAGTATTGCTAACTACTCTCTTCTGGCAAGAGGAGTCTATTTTCCCAAAATATTGTTCCATTTATTTTTACAAAACAAGATTTAGCTAGTTACTTCTATTGTAGACACAGAACAAATAGAGCAATAAATACTACTGTATTTACCCCTTTCTCACTAAACAAAATTCTACTTAGCACAGGCAACTATAGCTGCAACAAAAACAACCTTTATTCTATTTTTTTTTAACAAAGAAAAACTAATTGCATCTTACTCATCTGAATCCAAATCCAACTGATGGTATGTATTTCCTCCCTTCCATGAATTGGGGAAATTACGTCCCACAATTCCCCCCGTGTTTCAAGACTGGGCCTTTGTTGAACACAGAGTTCTGGAGGAGAAACTCAGGACAATCCGGTCCAATTCTCCAACTCCAGTGACACAGTAATTCTAGAGGAGAACTCGCGACAATCTGGTCCAATTCTCCAACTCCAGAGGACAATCTGTTCTGAAAAAAAAATCTCTTTTCAGAATGACATAATTCCTTCTCATACACAGAACCCCAAACTCTCCTCAGAATTCCCCATTTATTCCAGAGTTTTTTTCTTTGGGTAACTGTGGAACTATTTTTCTGTTCAACTAACTCTAGATCTTGATTTACTTTTACCATCAATTTTTACTCATGAAACTAATTTCACAAGAAATATTTTATTTAATATCCAAAATTGATTTTGTTCAAATATTCTAATTGAAATAAAACAACGGTCATAATTAATCCATAATTAATAAAAGTATAACCCGTTGTCAACAGGTAAGACAGTGGTTACATTTTCCCCCCTCTGGAAGAGAACAACTTCCCTGGTGTTCTTATCTTAATTCAGTAAAAAGTTCAGGATAAGCTTCACGAACGAAACTCTTGTCTTCCCAGGTGGCCTCCTCCGGTCCAAATTGCTTCCATTGCACTTTAACCTAGGCGGTGGCTCGTTTCTAGAGCATGATTTCCCTCCGGTCGATTATATTGTGAGGCTCGACCAGAAATTCTCCGTCCGGTTCTATCTGCACACAATAGACTTATGTTAATTATATAAGTCTTTTAATATCATGTTATTATTTTAATCATTATGCTTAGCCACTACCTGAATGTTCTACCAATGGATTATGTGTCTTGGATCATGAATATATCATTTTAATAACGATACATGAAAGACATTATGCACCCGAATATGGCTAGGAAGAGCTAAACAATACGCTACCAGTCCTACTCTTTCCAGTATCTGGAAAGGACCACAAAACTGGGGCGCTAACTTTGCACAAGATGCCCATCTTAATGTACTCTTCTTTGGTTTAATTCTAACATACACATGATCTCCAATTTCATATTCACGGTATGACCTTTTTTTATCTGCGTACACCTTTTGCTTGTCTTGTGCTGCTTTCAAATTTTGTCTATTTTTCTTCACCTCTGCTTCCATTTCTGCTAGCATATCTGGTCCCAACATGAGTTTAGTTTCGGGACTGCTCCAATTAATGGGAGTTCTCCACTGTCGCCCATAGAGTGCCTCAAATGGGCTCATCTTTAACGATTCTTGGTAACCTTTGTTATAGGCAAACTCTATCAAGTGTAGATATTCCTCCCATTTAACCGGTTATTGCATGACGTACATTCTCAGCATGTCTTCCAGTATTTGATTTACTCGTTCAATTTTTCCGTCTGTTTGTGGGTGGTACACAGTACTAAAATGTACTTGAGTTCCTAATCCCGTAAACAGTGCCTTCCAAAAAGCTAATGTAAATTTCACATCTCTATCTGAGATAACGGTCTTAGGAATGCCATGTAGTCTGAAGATATCACGCATAAATAAATCCGCTATCTGCACTGTCTTATAGGTGGATTGGATAGGTATGAAGTGTGCCGAATTACTTAGTCGATCTACAACTACCATTATGGAATCATTGCCCCGTTTCGATTTAGGTAATCCAGTGATAAAATCCAATGAGATCACTTCCCATTTCCATTCTGGAATGGGTATAGGCTGCATTAATCCAGCCGGATGCCGATGCTCTACTTTCACCTGCTGGCACTCTAAACACTTGTTTAGATAGTTTTCTATATCCTTTCTCATGCCCGGCCAGCAAAAATCCTTTCTTATAGCTGTCAGCATCTTTTGATATCCTGGGTGCCCCGCATAATTGCTTCTATGATATTCATCCAGTATCATAGTTTTCAGATCCACTATGTTTGGAATGACTATCCTCTTCTTAAAAGTCAACAACCCGTCCTAGTTAATCTCATAACCTACTTGCCCTCCTTGCTCTTCTGATTCTTGGGTTTGTTGCCACAAAAAATTATATTCAGGATCTCTGTCTTCTTCTTTTCTGATTTGATCTAGAAATCCAGTTTCAACTTGGTTAACATATAACTCATAAATACTATGTAGTTTTCTGCTCAATGCATCTGCAACCTTGTTCTCTTTTCCTTTTACATGCTATAAATCAATGTAAAACTTGCTCAAGAAGGCATTCCACCTTGCTTGTTAGGAGTTTAAATCAACTTGTTTAAAATAGCTGGTTAGACTACTATGATCAGTCTTCAATACAAATCTCTTTCCGAGTAAATAATGTCTCCATACCTGGAGGGCATGCACAACTGCAGTCAGCTCTAAATCATAAGCTAAATATCGTAGCTCGTGATCTTTTAGCTTACGAGATTCATATGGAATTACCTTCCCTTCTTGTGATAAAACTGCCCCAACACCTTCCTTGCATGCATCTGTACAAACCTCGAACTCCTTATTCAGATCTGCTACACTTAACACAGGTGCTGATGTCAATAACTGCTTCAATATTTCAAAACTATCCTGACATTCTTTTGTCCATTTAAAAATTTTCCCCTTCCTTTGCAAGGAGGTAATAGGGAAAGCTATTTTTGAGAATTCTTTTATAAATCGCCGGTAATAGCCAGTGAGGCACATAAAAGATCGTATATTTGCCACATTCTGTGGCACCTTCCATTCCATAATAGTTTTGATTTTCTCCGGGTCTACTGCTATACCTTTTTCAGATATCACATGTCCAAGATATTATATTTCTTCTTTGAAGAAATCGCATTTACTGAATTTCGCATATAGATGGTGCTTCCTTAGCATCTCCAGTACCATTCGAAGATGTTTCTTGTGTTCTTACGCATTCTTAGAATAAACCAGTATGTCATCAATGAATATTAACACAAAGTTATCCAAATAAGGGTGTAAAATACTATGCATTAGTCTCATAAAAGTGGCTGGTGCATTAGTTAACCCGAAAGGTAATACCACGAATTCATAGTGGCCATACCTTGTGCGAAAGGCAGTTTTGTGTATATCTTCATCTTTAATTCTGATCTGATGATAACCAGACCTCAGATCAATCTTTGAGAATACAGTAGCTCCCCTTAGCTGGTCAAACGGATCATCAATACGGGGTAAGGGATACTGGTTCTTAACAGTCAGCTTATTTAACTGTCGGTAGTCCATGCACATTCGCATGGTTCCATCCTTCTTTTTGACGAACAGTACAGGCGCTCCCCAGGGTGACACAGTGGGTCGAATATATCCCTTATCTAGTAATTCTTGAAGCTACATTTTCAATTCAGTCAATTCTGGCACACTCATATGATAGGGTGTCCGTGAAATTGGTGAGGCTCCTGGCAGCAATTCTATTGTAAAATCAACATCTCTTCTAGGTGGTAATCCTGGTATTTCTTCTAGAAATATGTCCTTGAATTCCTATACTACAGGTATATTTTCCAACATGGCAGCCCTGTCCTTAGACTCAAATAATCCAACTTGTATAGCATACAGTTGACATCCCTTCCTTATACATTTTCCCATTTGGGAAGCTGTAATTGGGCGCAGATGTACAGGCTTCTTTATGCCTTAAATTTCTTGGCGATTGCCACTTTGATCTCTGTAGTAGATAATCTTTTCCTTGCAATCTATCATATTCCAATGCTTCTCCAACCAATGCATACCCAGCAACACATCATAAGATCCCAGGGGCAAAATATTTAAATCTGCTATTAATTGTTGTCCACTGATTTGTAGTGCATAGTCCGGTATTTTAGCGCTAACCTTTCTTTTGGCTCCAGTAGCTAACTGTACTAACCATGTCTTGTTAAATTTTTGACTTTGCAATTTACAACTCTCTACTACCTTAGGAATTATATAACTTAGACTTGCTCCCGGATCTACCAAAACAGAAACAGTTTGGGATAACAATTTACCTTCCAGCTCTATCATGGTAGGTTGGAAATCTGCTTGCCGATCCTCCAATGCTGCATTGATTCTAGGTACATTTCGGGCAACATCTCCCACAGTAGAGGCCTCCTACAAATTGGTTACTACTTCGGTTTTACTCCGCTGTGGGAAATCTTGATAGTAGTGTGCTGCTCCACAACCCCAACACTACAGAGGTGGTCTCTGATTTAGATGTTGCTCAGGTTTACTGGAAGCCTCAACTGTTCTGTCTTCTACAGGCCACCTTACCCTCTGATGGTTCCTACCGAACTGCCTACTAACCAAATTCCTAGTTGTGCTTTTAAAATTACTGGTTTTGCCTCTTTCGAAACCAGAACTATTTCTGTTTTCTTTCCTTGGCTTCCACCCCTTTCCTTGGTCTTCTTTGGTCTTAGCTTGTTGATAGCACATCCTAGCCTTCCTAATGGCCTCATCCATTGTTTTAGGATTTACAAACTCTATACGCTCCTTCATATGGATGGGTAAACTGCTCATAAATATTTGGACTTTAGGTTTCTCATCTCTCAAGTATGGTACGTAACAGAATAACAATGTGAACTTAGTGATAAACTCATCCATGGTCAACTGTCCTAGTCTCAAATCATGAAATTCTTGAGATTTTTCATCATAAAAGTGCTCGGTCAGGTACTTGTCTTTGAAGTACTGCTGAAACTTGTCCCATGTCACATCCTGATCCTCTATTCCCTGCACATTCTTCACTTCTTCCCACCATAAGGTGGCTTTATCCTTTAACTGGTAGATGGCTAACTGTGCCTTAAGACCATTTTCATAATCATACACCTGAAAGTATTTTTTCATATTAATCAACCATGCCTTGGATACTTCTTCTTTTTCTCCATCGAATGTAGGTGGTTTTATTTTCCTAAATTCCCCTTGCAATTCCACCTTCTACTTTTTTTTTATCTTCTGTTCAGTTTCGTTTTCAGATTCAGCCTCATTAAAGTTCCTATTTTGATTACTTCGCTGAGATGCACTTCTTTCTTTTCGGCCAGCATCTTGTTCACCTGTTTGTCGTTCGTTCCCTTCCTAAAATTCTCTGTCAGCACTAGGCTTTTCAATCCTTTGATTTTTTTTGTCAGAGAGGCTCTTTAGTATTCTCTCATGCTCCTGCATCATTCTTTCATTTTCACTTCGTACTCTCTCCATTTCTTCCTATAGCTGTTGCACTGTGGTTAATAAAATGCGAGTCTGATGCTGCTGTTCCTCAATCAGCCTCTTATTTTGCTGATGCCGTTCTATCCCCAACTGAACCCACATTTCGGGGTTTCCCTCTAGTGATGGTTGAGTCTCCCCGACATTTCAAGGGGGTAGTTGTGAAGGTGCTCGTCTCGTTTGTCTTTCCATCTAACTGTCTGACTGTGCATAAATAACATACGAGGTAACGTCAGTTGACCCATTAGGGTCCCAGCGTTGTAACGTCGCTCTGATACCACTTGTAACAATCATAAAGCTTTGAAAACTTACCCCTAAAAAAAATAAATTTTACTTTGGACCTTTACGACCATTGCACTACATTTATTTTATTTGTCTATTAATTTCAATTAGCTGGGGTTACAGTTGTTCACGTCTCATGGTACTGTAGTCTGTTGTATTTTAGTGTTTCATTTACGGTGATAACGTAACCATGATATGATTTGGACTTGATTCTATATCCCATCATTTACTTTGGGTTTACTATCACATACTTTGCACTCGTTGATATCTGCCATGACATCCAACCTTAATGATACTACAGGATTTTGTTGCGTACTTGTCATTCAACGTGCAAGGTGTTTTTATTACACATACGATTCGATGTGGAATTATTTCTGGCAATGATACTCTGACTCACCGCCTTACATCTGGCGCTCATTTCACCGCCGATCTGGACTTGATCCTATAGCGTACAAGTGCTAGGGTTTACTAATGACCTCGGAAGCATAACCGATTCCTTAGTCTCATTGTTGCACTCCAGCCGAAGGGTCTGGAGGAGATTTATCTGGTAGGTCAAGGTTGTGACAGGTTTCAACTGTTTATCCCGTGCAATCGATAGAATGGAGACCTCCAGAGCAACTTTCTCCCTGCTACAAGTATCGCCTTTCCTCCACGAACTTGTCTTACGATGTTTATACAAATTTACGATCTGAAAATTCTAGTTGTATTGGGGGTTTTGTTAAGATTTTTCAACAGTTATTATTTACCCTTCTGTGGCCACCTCCAATGGGTGGTTTACTTATTATTTTGTTCTCTTTTTGCGGTGCCCTGTTAAAATTTACTGCAGGAAGGGTTCACGCTCCATCTTGATTCCAACCGCTTCTCGGAAACTTACAGGTATTTCTCACTTCGAGTACCATTGTTTGTTCCTTATAGGCTATAATAAGGTAGGGTTACACCCCTGGTTTACTTTTTCTAGGTTATGCTAATTACTAACAAATGTTTGGTCCTGTGGACAGGTACTATCTGCTTGCTCCCTCCCGTTCCAGGCTTTTTGGTAATTAACGTGGTTTCATCTACAAGAGGTAAGACTAACCCCTGCATCCAATTACAGGTATCCTTCGTATTGACGGGGTTGAACCCTGGGTTTTTTCTCTCGTCCGAGTTCATTAATTCATGGAATTTTCTTTGGGGTTGCTCAGGTTTCAGACTTGTAGTCTTGTTTCCGCCGTCGAGTGCTGCCGTTAGTTTAATGTTATAATGAAGCTTCCGCCAGGGTTCACGACGTATGTCGATAGCAGATTTCTTACCTGTCGTTCTAGAAGGGTTTTGTCCAAAGGTTTCCTATTGTTTAAAAAAGAATAATGTATATAATATTACAGTGGTTTGACTGGTCGGGGCTTTGTCACCCATGCTCTCCTTTTTACTCCATTCTGTCGGAATAACCCTCGGTGGTTTTGAGGTTAAACTTGTTCCTCTTTTTTTTGTTTAAGACATAATTACTTGGATAATCTGTGAAGTATGTGGAATTCTCGTCAGTCTTCTCTGTTTCCAGTTCTAATAAGAAATTATGATATGGCATACTTATGAAATTTTTGTTTCAATGATTTATGGGTAAAATTTATTTATGGTTTTTGAATATGGTTCTTCTTTACCTATTTATGGTGTTCTGAGCTTCTATAATGATGGGGTTGCATAGTCTTAGGCAAATGACTCACTTGTTCTTTGCTGTATCATTACTTAGACTTTACTGTTCATGTTTTTTGTTAATAAGATGGAAACCTAAGCCGAACACTGTTCCGGTAATTTCTGGGTTAATTTTATTATTCTTGTTTTCTTTTAAAAAGAAGGCTATAGGTGTCCGGACCACCAATTCGTCCGTGTCTATCATAGATAGAAGGGGGACCTTCCCAGAAGCTTGGATTTTCAGGCAATATGGGTTAACGACCCTTCTGACATTACATTCTCTGTTTTCCTTTTTTTGTTATAATTTACCTCTACAGTATTGGTTCAAGAAAGAATTATTTTTACATTGCTATACACTCGTCTGTCATAATTTTGTTAAGTTTTTTTTTTTAACTCGGTAATGGTAACTACTCTCTTCTGGCAAGAGGAGTCTAGTTTCCCAAAATATTGTTCCATTTATTTTTACAGAACAAGATTCATCTAGTTACTTCTATTGTAGACACAGAACAAATAGAGCACTAAATACTACTGTATTTACCCCTTTCTCACTAAACAAAATTCTACTTAGCACAGGCAACTATAGCTGCAACAAAAACAACCTTTCTTCTATTTTTTTTTAAGAAAGAAAAACTAATTGCATCTTACTCATCTGAATCCAAATCCGACTGATGGTATGTACTGCCTCCCTTCCACGAATTGGGGTAATTACGTCCCAAAATTCCCCCCGTGCTTCAAGACTGGGCCTTTGTTGAACACATATTTCTGGAGGAGAAACTCGGGACAATCCAGTCCAATTCTCCAACTCCAGTGAAACAGTAATTCTGGAGGAGAACTCAGGACAATCTGGTCCAATTCTCCAACTCCAGAGGACAATATGTTCTGGAAAAAAAATCTCTTTTCAGAATGACACTTCTCATACACAGAACCCCAAACTCTCCTCGGAATTCCCCATTTATTCCAGAGTTTTTTTCTTTGGGTAACTGTGGAACTGTTTTTCTGTTCAACTAACTCCAGATCTTGATTTACTTTTACCATCAATTTTTACTCATGAAACTATTTTCACAAGAAATCTTTTATTTAATATACAAAATTGATTTTGTTCAAATATTCTAATTGAAATAAAACAATGGTCATAATTAATCCATAATTAATAAAATTCTAACCACTTGTCAACAGCTAAGATGGTGGTTACATAATAAAATATAATTTTAATATTCATTTATTTTATAAATCAAATTTTTATATATATTTTTGGTTTTTTTTAAGGTTATGAGAGTTGTGAGATAATTGATACGTTTCAACATGTGGCTTGAGTGGCTTGAGTAGTAGTTACACAAGGACATGTAAGCAGTGAAAATACTTCGAGATAGCATATACCACACGAGCTCTTAGCATGATTAGATTTTTTCTCTTTGTGATTTAGAATAGCTAACATTTATATCATGTAATACTTATAAAACAACATCTAATTTACCCGTAGTGGCCTAGATATTAATTTAATGATCTAGATTCATAAAATTAAACTATTACAGTTAAAGAGAATTTAAATAAATTCCCTTCAATAATAATCCAAATGTTTTTGTACTTTTATTTTAATTTTATCTACATTAACTAAAAATTATTAGTCCTTCCCATGGAAGGCCTGTAGCAATGAATTTTCTTATTGACCTGATAGTTTACCGTTAACCATGAAAAATTTTAAAGTTTAACTTTGGAAATAATTAAAGTAATTTTTTTCTAATGAAAAAAAATGATTTTCTACTGTAGGATTCAATTATAAGTTTGGGTGTCCTATTTCACTTTTTATGACATGTGTCCTATGTTATCCATTAAATTTTCTGTAATTTTCATAGGGATCATGGTTGTAACTCTTATTATTTTTTATTAATTAACATGAATATGGATTTGTTCATTTATAAATCTATATGTAAATAATAAAAATTGATAAATAAGAGCTTAGGAATACTAATTCTGTATAAAAAAATAAAAATAAAAATATTAAAAAAAAATTATTATAATGAAATTATGGAAGAAATGTAAGATTCTCATAAATAAAAAATCAATATTTTAAACTAATTTTTATTAAATAACTTTTTGTATTGATTAATTTTATTTATAAACATAATATAATATTAGTATTGTTGTGTTGAGTTAACATATTTTTATTTCATTTTAAAATTTTGTAATTATATATAAAAATACATTTTTTCAATAAAATTAGGAAATAACTAATTACTATTTATCTATATATATATAGATATATATATAGATATATATTATTTAAATCAAATTAAATGATATTACATACTAACAAAAATTTAATTATAAAGTAACTAGTTATAATCAAAATAAAATAAATCAATAATTTAAACTAATTTTTATTAATTAACTCTTTGTATTAATTAACTAACCTAATTGTTGAAAGTACTAAATATTTTTTTTCCTTAATTCTTCTCGAATAATTTTAGAATCCTTATTTAGCTAAATAACAAATTAAGAAACCTACATGACGATAAGAAAAACATACATTACATTTAATATATTTTTACAATTAAACAACAAAGATTTACAAGTAAAACTTCAAATTTAATTTAATTTAATTTTCATTATCTTTATCTTTTACAAAATTTAACATAATTTGCAGATTGGTTCTTTCTTTTTGTGATTGCTGTTAGTCACAAGCTATATATCTACGAGACAATGAGATTATCTCTACTTGCCTAGTCTGTTGTCAAAACAATGAAATATTCTTTAAATTATGTATCATACCTCTCAATATGATTATGATATTTTTATATTAATTAAATGTTTTTTTAAGTGTATTTTTCAACATAAAGAAGTTGGCGTTCTCAGTCTTACTATTTTTATAATAAAATGGTAAGATAATGTAAAAACATTTAACCTATTCAATTTCTTGGGCTCATAACATCTGTAAGCTAGGACGTTGACACTATTATAATATTGACGCACCGTATCTCCTCATACTTTTGTATATGTGTGATATCTCTAAATCTCTGTAAGGTAGATTTTCAAGTCAGAAAGATTCAGATTTATTAATATTAATTTTTTTATTAATAGATATTTAATTTTAAGTATTTAATTATTTATAGTTAAATTTATAATTTATAATATATATATTTTTAATTTATATCATTAATTTTTTAATTTATTTATTAATACGAAAAATATACATAATAAAGTTTTTTATATTAATGAAATTATTATATATATATATATATATATATATATATATATATATAAATTAAATTTTATATGTTTTTTTCATTATTTTTGGTCTCATATATTTCAATTATGAGACATTTTGTTAAAGAACAAGTCATAATCCTAAAAACTATAATGATAAATGGTATATTTTATTTCTTAGTGATACATGAAATTTTTAAAATTTATTAATAAAGAAAAAATAAATAAAAAATAAAAACATAATAATTTCTTATTAATATAAGATAATATCATATTAAATATATTATTATAATAATTTTTAATTGGCTATTAAAAATAAATTGAATTTAATAATACTACTTATTACGCCTTTTGGAAGTTCAGAGGTTTGAAATGTCAAATGCAGACTTATGCAAAGAAAACATAAAAATGTAGATGATTAAAGTTTAAATGTCATTCCTAATTGTCCCTAAGTATAACTAGTTAAAACTAAATTGTAGTAATTAAGCATAGTGTAATGAAACATACTTTAAAACTGTCAAATAAATTAGTTTAAATAGTAGTCAATTATATATATTTAGCTCAAAATTGTTAGTGAATTCACATTTCTGAAATCTAATTATAGAACTTCGTAGACAAAGAATACTTGCATAGTTAAAAAAATTACTGACATAGACGTAAAAAGAAGTGAATATTGAAGTTGGAGTTGAAAATTTATTATATTAATTTTTATTTTATTAATAAATATTTAATTATTTATACTTTAATTTTATATATATATATATATATATATATATATATATATTAAATTTTTTAATATTAATTTGTCAATTTTTATTAATGAGTAAAATAAATATTATAATTTTTGTGTTAAAAAAATAAGTTTTTGTTTAATGTAATTTGAATTATTTTTTAAAATTTATTTATATATAAAATTAAATATATTTAAATTTATTCATTTATAAATAAAAATTTAATATATAATGTTAATTACACTTAATTTTAAATTTTATATGTTTTCTTTACTATTTTCAATCTTATACATTTTAGTTATGTTTATGTTAGTATATGGTATACTATAGGAAAGAAAAAGCTATAATATGAAAAGCAATAATTGTATATGATATATATATATATTTTTTAATTGATAAATAAATTTTTTAAAAGTTATTAATAAAAGGAAAAACACAAAAATTAAAACATAATAATTCCATAATATGAGATAATCTCATATTAGATATATTATTATAATAATTTTGAATTTTTTTTATTAGAAAATTTAAATTTATAACATTAATTATTATGTATTTTGAAATAGTGTAATCATTTTAATTGGATTTGTAAAAAATTAATTATTCTTAATTATGCTTAGGCATCATTCATATATTTAAACTTTTTAAGTAAAATATACTTGAATAGTTGAGAAAATTCCCCATCTAGAAATTAGTTGTGAAGTTTGAACATGTAATTAGATGTGTCATAATCAATAAAATTGCTGAGTTTGTTTGGTTGAGATTCCTCTACTTCCTGTACCGTCTCAAAACTAGTATATTGACAACTTCCAATTTGTCAAGGGTTTGAGTTGAGTCCGTTAGTACATTGTAGCTTAACCCACTTGGGGAGAAGAGGAGGACACTTATCATTAGTAGAGAGTATTTTATTTAGTGATAAATTTTTCCATTAAGGTTGATTTTTTTTTTAAATTTGAGAATATATATATATATTTTTTAATATGATTGGTATATTAAATTAATTTTTGATTTCTTATAGACTCTACAGATTTTTTATGTTAATTATTTATGTTGTTAAATTTTTGCTAGTTATTTAGTTAAGCTTAGTGGTGTCGAGGTGTAGTTATTTAAAACTACCCACTTTCACTATAATTTTGGATTTATTAATACCATATGCTTTCAAGATTTTAGAAGATGTAATTAATAATTTATAAAAAAATTAAAATAACTCTTTGTAAGACATGTTCCTATTTTTAATGAATATTTTGTTTAATTAATATATCAATATAATTTTTTTTATTATTTAATGGAGCTAAGTCAAATTTATGTACATGTAACGTAATAGAAAATACATATCATGGAAGTTGAAGTAACATAGTAACATGGTTGATTTTTAAATTATTAATTCACAAGAATAATAATTCAATTTTTACTTTTGAATTTGAGAGAAATATATCTGAATGTAAAAAAAAAATATGCAACAACTAAACCTTTAAATATCACAAAAATGTAATCATTTTTCGTGTAATAATCATCATCTATGGACCTCGGTGAAAATTTTGGATTGCATGCTTCCCGAGGGTATCATAATAATTTTACCAGAAGTTATTATCTAACTGATAGTTCAGGTTGATTTAATTCTATGTAAATCGACTACACAAAATTATTAAGATAAGTTCATAAAGTATTAGTTCCTATAAATTCATACATAAAATAAATTAAGTTCTTTTTTATCACTGGCTTTGGGCTAATAATTAGGTAATATATTATTGCATATTTTTATAATCCTATATACATGGGCAATCACATGAGAGAGATCTTGATGAAGAAATTTTGTTTAAATATGTGCTCCAGAAGCCGAGCGATGACTCTCACTGCCTGCTCCCATGACTACAACATCCTAGGGATGACCGAAGATTGTATAAGACCTGTTGTGTCCCACTTGCAATGACTACACAACCTACGATCGAAGACAGTATAAGACCCATTCTCTCCCACCGTCAATTACTACGAACAATAATGATACAACATCTATCCACCTTCTTGTTCTCGTATGGAATATCTAAATATAGTAGAGAAAAGTACATACCAACAAATTTATTGACAAGGCCCATCTATAGAAAAGATGAACATTGTGGCACAATCCAATTGTATTGGTAGTGGAAAAGGAACAAATTCCATATGCACGTGTTCATCACATCCTTTCAATTTTGGAGCTCATACTACTTAAACTCACTGTAACAAACCCACTGTAACACCCTTAGTTTTATGTTTTCAAATTAGATATTTGAACTCTATTTCAAAGGGGAGTGGACCTCAATGAATAATTATTGTGTGGATGTAATTAATCATTTAATTATGAAAGATAAATAAAATATTTCTGTGTATATTGACCAAATGAGATTTTTGAGATCACTTGCCTAATCCATGAGGTATGGAAAGAGGCTAAGACTTTCCCCAAAAATATTTCAAAAGGCCTTGAAAGAATTTATTTCTAATTTAGATTTTTGAAGAAAAATCTAAATTTCCCCAATGATGTGGACAGTAGTTGGGAAGAGGTAAAAAGCTGGAAAAGCATAAAGCAGCTTTAAAGTCCCTAAATAAGGGAAGCCTAGGAAAACATGAATAAAAACATCCTGTAATTATGGACGCAGAATTAGAAATAGTCTTTGGGGAGAGCATAAGCTTAAATAAGCTACTCCATAATTGATTAGGGTTGGTTTATTTTGGGGAGAGGATCTCAGCTCAGGGGTGAGTTTTGGAGAAAGAAGGACTCTGAGGTTGGGAGGATTGGACATCTGCAGAAATGGTATGTTCATAACTTTTATGGATGGTTAAAATACATAACGTTGTGAAATATGGTTCGCTGCTGTAGATGTTAATTTAAATCAATTTTTTGAGGGTGAAATAGCTTACTTTTAACATAATTAAACCGAAGAAATAACTCTTCTAAATTTCTATAGTGTAGTAGGAACAAATTCTAAAGAATCATATGAGTCAGAATATCTAATGGTTTAAATCTAGAGATATTAAAATAATTCCTTAGATATTAAAATAATTTCCCTAGAATAAGTAAAGTGTATCTTTAATCTTTTTTTATAATACATTAATTGACCCATCAGCAAATAACTAAGAGTTGAATGGAATGAGTGGAAATTATTAGAATCTGGTTGGGCTATTCCCAAATAGTTGCATGTATGAAAATTTGTTATAACTCTTATACAATGAGGAATGTTAATAAAAGTCAGAAGTAGAGACATACTAATTAACCACAACCATGTAAGGAAAAGATTCTGCTGAGAACATATGCTTTCTCCTTGCAAGAATACTTATGATTAAAATGTTCTGAAAAAATTGAACAAATTGATAAAGGGTGGACTCTTTACTACTCCATAACATTATTTTGAACACATACATTATACATGAATATACTTAAGAAGAATTACAAATATCAGAAGTGTAATTCTATACATATAGTGAGGAACCGACTATTAAATAGGTACCTCACAATTAATTATTAAAAATTTCTTTTACAAACATAATATAGTTAAACTCTCTTCCTATGTGAACAGAGAAATTGTACTGGTATCTGATAAGTTGGTTATTAATTTTTGGAAGTGATGTCACTATTTTAAAATTGGAGAATGAAAATGCTGTACTAGTTCTCTACATTATTTCAACCCAAGAAGAAAGACTTTATTGAACAAAATCTGTCATTATTCTAGTATAGAGAATAAACAAATCTAAATATTCACACAGCTTAAATAAAAACCATTGTTGATGACAACATATATATATATATATATATATATATATATATATGTTGGAAGTTTGAAATGAGTAAGTAAGCATTAATATATCTACAGAATTTAATAAAAAAAATTGGTTGGGAAGTCTAGTACTTCTAGAATAATCATATATGTATACACAGGTATATATATATATATATATATATATATATATATATATATATAGCATCATTATGTCAAGTATCCACTGTCCGGATCGCAGTTGGATCCAAAATATATTATACAAAAACTTATATGGTTCAAAAAGAAACGCAATTAAAAATACTGAGACCACATATAGACTCAGTCCGAAGGACAAATCTTTTGAAGTCAAGCCAGATGATGAAGTAACCAACCTATAACAGTAGCGAAAGAGTTGTCAATACCTTTAATAGAAAGGGAAATGTGTTAAGTGGAACATCGACGAAAACCCCAAACAACAATTCGTTACTTGTAAATGCCAACATATGAAAATAGAGTTAGTTCTCGTAAATCTTTAGACATTTCGTTACTTTGAAAATGTCAAATAATTATACTCAACATCGAAAAGGAGTGCTTGAGAGTAATAGTCTCTCTCTAAAGGAAAAAAAAAGGAAAGCTGTGAAGGATAAGACCACATTATATGTGTGATGAAATTCAAATTAAACCAATAGGGATTGTAAACCATAAAAAGTTCAATCCTCATAATCCTCACTAATTATGGGAGGGTTGAAACCCCAAAGAGTACTGGAAACACCATACAAACGAGGTAGAGTTATACCCTAGTGATGTAGGTAGACCCTGCATAACCCATAATCTCTCCCCTCTCATGTATATACAAAACGCATCTCAAATAATTGCCAAATAAAACTTCAATGTCTGGCAATTGCACAATTATTATCATTTGCAGAAGCATTTAAACATATGGTTCAAAACCCACAAACCCAATATTCAATTCTGATACATTTAAGCCCACACCTCAAATGGAATTTAGAAACAAATCATACTCTCGCTATATGACTCTTTACTAACATTCATTTATGTAAAAGTTCCTCTTCAATTAATATGATGCCCACTCTCTTTTCTAGCCATATGACAATTCCATTCATATACTCATAAAACCTTTAACCTTCATATGTAAGGTTTTTTTTCATCCATGAAAACCTTTTCCAAGCTGTTTAACTTATGCAAACTTCTCAAATTTCAAGAGTGGAGCTTGGTCAATTTAAATCCCAAGGCATATAAATATTATACTGCAACCTATTACCCAAATGCCAAGTCTTTTAAAATAAACAAACCTTGAATTGTACATGCGCCCTTTAAAACTTCCATATTTGATATTGACGATCAGAACTAACACATTCAAGTCTTCATTTCCAACTATGGAAATTTCAATAACACAGTGTTTGATCAAATGTCAACTACAAGTGGCCACGTATTTACTTACCCTATGCTTCATGTCGACTTAATGCGAATGCACACCTTCAAATTATTTGACTGTTGAATAGTGATACGCACAGGACCTCCGCCAGCCATTCAATTTTAACGACCTCAGTCTCTTATTAAAAAGATCTGTCTTCGATTTCTATTCAACGCAAGAATAGACCTTCTCACCCGTTGGCCAACTCTACAATCTAATTCTTCAATCACACTTCTGATTACTTTGACGCTGGGTTTCAACAAAATTTTAATTCAATTCAGTTTTGAATTGCATCGCTCTTCCAAAGCACACCTCACCTGTGCTAAGACTTGAAATCGACCTCCATTTATGCTGAAGTCGAATTTGCTTCACCTCAAAAATCAAACAAAATAAACACGATCCCAGCAAATAGATCCTTCCACACTCGATTTTGGTCAAGCCAGGTTCGATACCGAACTTCTTCTACACCACCTCAGATTTAGAACTACACCCTTAACTTAGTTCAATACCTTCGCGTCTGATCTGTGATTTCTTTCTGGGCAGAGATATTTTGATTGATCTCACAATAGTATTATATCATCTTCATTAACCTTCAGGTTGCTTGCGCCCTTTGTTAATCTGAATTGAACCTTGAATTTAATCTTTCTTCTGTATGATCGATTTTCTTGCATTCTTTTCAACAAATGTTGATTTCATTCAATTCAACGCATAGATCGATTTTAAATGAAATCAAATTTCCCTCCTCATATTATTTACACAGAAATTCAAACATCTTGTTCGCATTCCATGCGCTGAGAACACAAACTCAACTACACCATATGTTAAATTTCCATAATTTCCATATCAAGATTAAGTGACCTTGATCCTTCGACTATGTGCAGAGCCTTTTATGTTGATCGATACATAATTACATTGAATATACTTCACACAGATTCAATGTTTCAATACTTAAACTTCAACAAGCGCTTCTTGTCCATTCTCTCACAGAACCTTAAAATATTCTCACGCATACCGTGCGCATATCAACTCTTCAATACATGATTTTATCCACACATAAATCAATCCATTAAGGTGCATAATTCCAAACCAATGCTTTCATATAACAAATAAACTTACTTACATGGAAATCTCATTTCCTGGCCTGATTTTCAAATCATTGGCCCTCTTACAAATGCCCGGAGGCTTACAACCTCTTCCTCTATTCCACACTCTAATCTCACCTCTCAAATTTCTGATCTATTTTGCCTTTGAGGCATATCAATTTATACAAATTAAAAATGATCTAATTTGAGTTCAATCCCTTAAATATCTCAACAAATCCCCAAATCTCTCAACATCCCTAAAAGATATATTTTTATCCCTAAAACCTTGAAACTAATTCTAACTTAGGCTCATAATCAATTCTAAAATATCCTGAGGCTAATTTCTCTCATGATTTCCAGTTGTTTGGAAACATTTACAAATTATCAAATATAATTAATTAAAAACATAATTAATCAGTCAAAAACAATATTAATATTTACATGAAATTAATAAATTCTCAAAAACATGAGACCCCTAGGTTAAATAAAATCCAAGGTATTTTCCCGAGCTAATGCTCCTGCATCATACTTCCAAGGTTGAAGATGATCATGATCTCTTGATCATGCGTTTTAAATATTTGTCCGCCTGGATCCCACACTTTTTTCTACAAGTCATCATCAATTTCTGCTATCGTATACTGCTTTTCTCCAGGTCTCCATATCTTATGCTGTCTCGCTTCACTCGCTGCACTTTCAGAATCTGTCCTTGTCTTCATTTTGCTGTTGCTTCTCTTCCTTGCTGATGTCTTCCTCTGAGACACTTTCAACTTGATTCTTCTGATTAATTCAATTTCTCGGTCCAATAAATCTCTAGCTTGCTGATTTCTTGATGCCTGCTGAGCTAAGACGGCTTGCTCAGTTCTTACTCGTTCAATTTTTACTGTCACTTGCTGACTTCTTGCTGCCTGTTGAATTTTACTAATTTAGTATTTACCGCCACCCAATCATCCATGCCCTCTTGTTTTCTACAACGGAAAACTTCTCCTCTGCCTCCTCCTATCAGCAACTTACTGGACTGGTACATTGTGTGCTCCTTTCTGTCATCTTCATCTCTCTGCATCTGCAATTCCCAATTCTGAAATTTAGATTCTTTCTGCACTGAATCTTGACTATTCAACATCATTTCCAGCAACATAACTTCTTCATCCCATGAATTAGAAATTTCCACAGAATTCTCGTCTTTCTCCTTCATTTGACTGCTCAACTGAGTCAAATGTTCTTCAGCACCTACAACAATACCTACATTCACAAAACACTTGTTAAAACAAAAATCATAAGACATCAGTGCCTTTTCCTCCTTTTCCAACACTTCAGTATGTTGTTCTGAGTTTTCCTCCACCATCAGCACATCAGTATGCTGATCCAAACTTGTCAAATAATTCTCTGTAGAACTCTCAAGACTATCAACCAGTGTTTCTCGTACATCATCTATCTCCATGATGTCTTTCTGCTCTCGTTCACTGTACTGAAATCTGCCTTCTGCTACAATCTCTCTGTCATACTCTGAATTTACCAACAAGTATTCCAATAATGTAATTTCTCTGTGGAATTGCTGAAGCATATCATCATCACTTACATTCCATGAATTCATACACAACTTCTCATTTTGAAAACTACAAGTTTCAACAGTCTCAACTGTTACTTCACTTATCAGTGCTTCAAAATGATTCACTTCTTCTGCATCCACAAGAACTTCCTCTTGTACTGTAATAGCAAAAGCATCACTGCTTTCTTCTTCAGATTACTTATTTCCTGAAAGATTCCTTTCCATGCTTGTGACAGCTTCACAATATTGCGCATCCTCCTCAACAAAACCTGTAATCACATCAAAATTGTGAGCTACAAAAATACAAGAGTTCACATTATCCAGCTGATATGGATTTTCCCAATAACTCAAGAAATCATCAATGATCTCCTCCTTTGTTTCATCAATGGAAACTTCCACCTTCAACTTAGCTACTCTGAGTTCTTCAGGTCTCAACTGTACATCCATCATCTGCTCGAGCTTCTTCAGCTCTTCTGCTAATTGCATGTTTATCTGTCGGTCTCTTTTCTGTTGTAGCCTCTGCCACTTCACTCTCTTCCTCATGGTCCAACCATGTCTCTGGTCTTTCATATTTTCCTGTAACAATTCCATCAATAACTCCAGATGAACTACTATCTCAGCTTTCTCTTTCTCATACTCTTCATCAGTCAACTGCTTTCTTATGCCATTTTTCTTGGCATCTTCTTTCTTCCTCTTTTTACTATGGCCTCTCTTTGAACCTCTTCTCTCTCCTTTATGACTCGCCATGAGTTCCTCACCCATGAGTTGCATCAAGCCTCTACAACAACAAACTCTCCTACTGCCACTTACCTCACCAATCCCTTCCTCCGGATCTGGTATTTTGGTAATCACCGGTCCTCTATTGGAACCCTTTGAGAATTTCTCCATTGCTCCTTCAGGCTTCTGTCATATGCAACTTTATTCAACCTCTGTTTAATCTTCAGGTTCTGACACACTCACCTAGAATCCATCGTTGCACTCCTTCATCACTGCACTCCAGCTGTGATCTGCTTCTTTCTACTGAGACTTCTTCACTATGCCTGTAAACCAAATTATCCAAGCATAACCTTTAAACCAGAGATAAATAATACCTGTCAGCTTACCTTTCAAGATCATGTTAATCTTGCTTCACTTCTTCAACTAAACTGCATCTTTGTGCTACCATCTTCATTAGTTTCACAATCTGACATTCATTCATCACATGAAATTAACTCAATTAAAAAAACTTGAATCTTCACGCATAGAGCTATTCCAGCTCTGATACCAAAATGATGCAGGTAGACCCTTCATAACCCAGAATCTCTCCCCTCTCATGCATATACAAAATGCATCTGAAATAATTGCCAAATAAAACTTCAATGCCTGGCAATTTCACAATTATTATCATTTGCGGAAGCATTTAAACATATGGTTCAAAAACCACAAACCCAATAATCAATTCTCATACATTTAAGCCCACACCTCAAATGTCATTTAGAATCAAATCATACTCTCTCTATATGACTCTTTACTAACATTCATTTATGTAAAGGTTCCTCTTCAATTAATATGATGCCCACTCTCTTTTCTAGCCATATGGAAATTCCATTCATATACTCATAAAACCTTTAACCTTCATATGTAAGGTTTTTTTTCATCCATGAAAACCTTTTCCATGATGTTTAACTGATGCAAAGTTCTCAAATTTCAAGAGTGGAGCTTGGTCAGTTTAAATCCCAAGGCATATAAATATTATACCGCAACCTATTACCAAAATGCCAAGTCTTTTAAAATAAACAAACCTTGAATTGTACATGCGCCCTTTAAAACTTCCATGTTTGATATTGACGATCAGAACTAACACATTCAAGTCTTCATTTCCAACTATGGAAATTTCAATAACACAATGTTTGATCAAATGTCAACTACAAGTGGCCACGTATTTAATTACCCTATCCTTTATGTCGACTTAATGTGAATGCACACCTTCAAATTATTTGATTGTTGAACAGTGATATGCACAGGACCTCCGCCAGCCATTCAATTTTAACGACCTCAGTCTCTTATTAAAAAGATCTTTCTTCGATTTCTATTAAACGCGAGAATATACCTTCTCACCCATTGGCCGACTCTGCAATATAATTCTTCAATCATACTTCTGATTAATTTGATGCTGGGTTTCAACAAAATTTTAATTCAATTTAGTTATGAATTGCATCGCTCTTCCAAATCACACCTCACCTGTGCTAAGACTTGAAATCGACCTCCATTTATGCTGAAGTTGAATTTTCTTCACTGCCAAACTCAAACAAAATAAACATGATCCCAGCAAATAGATCCTTCCACACTCAATTTTGGTCAAGCCAGGTTCGATACCGAACTTCTTCTACGCCACCTCGGATTTAGAACTACACCCTTAACTTAGTTCAATGCCTTCACATCTGATCTATGATTGCTTTCTGCACAGAGATATTTTTATTGATCTCACAATAGTATTATATCATCTTCATTAACCTTCAGGTTGCTTGCGCCCTTTGTTAATCTGAATTGAACCTTGAATTTAATATTTCTTTTGTATGATCGATTTTCTTACGTCCTTTTCAACAAATGCTAATTTCATTCAATTCAATGCATAGATCGATTTTAACTGAAATCGACTTTCTCTCCTCATATTCTTTACACATAAATTCAAACATCTCGTTTGCATTCCATGCGCTGAGAACACAAACTCAACTACACCATATGTTAAATTTCGATAATTTCCATATCAATATTAAGTGACCTTGATCCTTCGACTATGTGCAGAGCCTTTTATGTTGATCGATACATAATTACATCGAATCTAATTCACACAGATTCAATGTTTCAATACTTAAACTTCAACATGTGCTTCTTGTCCATTCTCTCACAGAACCTTAAAATATTCTCACGCATACCGTGCGTATATCAACTCTTCAATACAGGATTTTATCCACACATAAATCAATCCATTAGGGCGCATAATTCCAAACCAGTGCTTTCATATAAAAGATAAACTTACTTACATGGAAATCTCAGTTCCTGGCCTGATTTTCAAATCATTGGCCCTCTTACAAATGCCCGGAGGCTTCCAACCTCTTCCTCTATTCCACACTCTAATCTCACCTCTCAAATTTCTGATCTATTTTTCCTTTGAGGCATATCAATTTATACAAATTTAAAAATGATCTAATTTGGGTTCAATCCCTTCAATATCTCAACAAATCCCCAAATCTGTCAACATCCCTAAAAGATAGATTTTTATCCCTAAAACCTTGAAACTAATTCTAACTTAGGCTCATAAGCAATTCTAAAATATCCCATGGCTAATTTCTCTCATGATTTCCAGTTATTTGGAAAAATTTACAAATTCTCACATATAATTAATTAAAAACATAATTAATCACTCAAAAATAATATTAATATTTACATGAAATTAATAAATTCTCAAAAACATGAGACCCCTAGGTTTAATAAAAATACAAGGTATTTTCCCGAGCTAATGCTCCTACATCACCTAGATTTAATAATTGACAAACGAATAAAAACAACTCGAATGGAGAAGACATAGAAAAAAAATGATTTCAATAAAAGTTTTGCAGAAAATTGTGGCAAGAAATGTCAATAAAATCATCCGCAGAATAATTGAGTCGCAAGTATAATTACAAAAATGTATTACGGTAGAGAACCATTCTTGTTGTAGAAAAACTGAAAATATCATTGTTAGGGTTTCCTAAATAACTAAACAAGCTAATTGATAGCACAAAGCCGAGGTAACTAATTACGAGAGAAAAACAATAAAACGACAAGGGATGCGTGAGGGAGATAACTCAAAATCCCCATTGAAACCCTTAACGAATATATGGTGAACTTGATAGAAAATGAAATCCATTCATACTTGGGAGAAATGTCCCCATGACCATGAAAAATTACTCAGGGCGTTTCTATTGTAGAAGTCGTGGCTCAAAACGATTTCACACATATAAATTAGAGTCATGGTTTCACATGCGAATTGAGAGCAAATCGATAAAATTAATAATTTACATAGTGATACATTGAATTTGAGTCTCAAATGTAAATGAGCATAAAAATCTGTAGGAAGAGGATTCTTACCAAAACAAATTGGTGAGAAATATTCGCATATGAACGCCATTGAATCTCCAGCAAGGTTCCTTGCGGTTGAAAATTAAAAAAAAATGAGAGGCAAAAACCTCCTGGCTCCATGAGATTCATAGGAAAATCATCACATTGAAGTGGAAAGCCGAGAAGAAAGAAATGACAGTCATTGGAAACTTCACGTTTAAAAACCACACACCTCAAACCCTAGTCAATATTAACCTTACACTTGTTCACATCTCGTGCATCGAGTAAGGTTCGAAGGCGTAAGGGAATAGGATAATAATTCAATATAAACACCAACTCACAACTGTGAAAACATGTTTTCAACATCATATATCCATATGTTAAATGAATTCAGTACAATAGTGTTAAATTGCAGAGATTTGATCAGAGCGGAAAGTTATTCGTACCCACCTCAAGGAAATAACCTTACGCAGGTAACACTCCAAAGCAACTCTTTGAAGTTCGACGTACAACATGTTATTAATAATTCGACGCTCATTCATGGTGAGTACCTCAAACTTTATCGAAACGAATCGTTAGAGATACGCCAATATAGTATTCTTGGTATATGAGCGTTTGCCAATTAACATAAAATCCACATCGAAATCCATATTACTTATGATATGATTGAGGTTAATTATAATTTGACCTCTCGGCACTTACGCATAAAACAAAACCAAAATTTATGATTATATTCTAACCTAAGGTAGTGCGTATATTCAATAATATGTATCCCAACGACCACGAGATGTGGAAACCTTTTATCACTTATATACATGAACAATGTATATTGATTTGTGTTGAAAACCAGGTAAGGTTTGGGACTGGTATTATGATAATTATAGTAAATAGGAGTTAGAAAGTATATGAGTCGTGAATTTAAAACCATTATGGATATATGGTATAATAATAAAAAAATTCCATACACTATTGGCAGACTTTATAATAATTCAAGTAAAACAAGGACCAATTACATGCAAACATATGGATTTATATGAAGCAAATAATTTAAAATACTCATAGATGGATATTTAATGAGGCAGTTACAAATGTCTCATGAGTACCTAAAGGAACAGAACTAAACTTCCTAGATAGTGAAATTAAGCACTTGAAGACAATAAGACGCTCTAGTTGGAAGAACGAAAAAAGAAAAAAAGCTTGAGGAAATTGAGGAACATTACACCCACAATAATTTAAAGGATTTGGAGCTAAGACCTCTAAAACCCTTGGCGGTTTAAAAAAATAAATTATTCATCAATATCGAAAAAAATTAGAGAGGATATTTCCTTGTCGATTTGGATCTCAGACCTCCAAAAACATTGACGATTTAAAATATTTGGATCTCATAACTCTAAAAAAATCGACGGTTTAATTTTTTTTTTTCATCATTATGGAAAAAAAATGGAGTGGAGAGATCCACACCGAAATATTCAGATTATTATGAAAGATAGAGAAGCGACCACAATGAATGATATAGCAAGGAATATACCCACTATCAGTGCAGCCTTGGAGAACCGACAAGAAAAACACCAGGCTACTATGGTCGAGATGGAAGGTAAGATTGCTGACCACTCTGTCACAGTTTTAATTGATTCAGGTGCTTCTTTGAGTTACATTAGCCCACAAGTTGTAGAGAAATTAAATTGAGAAATTGAGAAATTTCAGCAGTCTTGGTTGGTCTAGTTAGCCACTAGCACCAAGCGAAAAGTAACTCATAAGTTACCTCAAACAACAACTAAATTAAATGATTTTCAGACAGAAGCAAATCTAAACATTCTGCCCTTAGGTTCATTTGGGATAAAACTATACATTGCATAGATGAGGAAGGGAGACCCTTTATACTAAAAGAAAAACCAAAACCAATCTCTATAAGACAAATATCAACTCTGCAATTAAAAAGAACAACTAGAAAAGGACATCAAGTACATGTTGTACATGTTGAATAATTAGGACAGCAACCTGAAGAAAACCTGTTAGACACTTTACCAGTGGTAAGAGAATTTAAGGAAGTTTTCCCAGATGAGATTCCTCATCTCCACCCCAAAAGAGAGATTGACTTTTCAATTTGGTGCCAGGAGAAACACCCGTTTCTAGAGCCCCTTACTGGATGAGCCCCCCTAAACTTATGGAGTTAAAAATCCAATTACACGAATTGATGGATAAAGGTTACATTAGACCGAGTGTATCCCCTTGGGGAGCACCAGTGTTGTTTGTGAAAAATAAGGATGGAATATTTAGAATGTGCATTGACTACCGTCAACTGAATAAGTTAACAATAAAAAAAGGTACCCATTGCCCAGAATAGATGACCTTTTTGATCACGTGAGAGGGGCTTTAGTATTTTCTAAGATTGATTTGAGGATTGGTTATCACCAACTCCAAATTAAGGAGGAAGATATTAGTGAAACAACTTTTCGGACTCGGTATGGTCACTACGAATTTGTAGTCCTACCTTTTGGGCTGACAAATTCCCCTGCCACTTTTATGTGCTTAATGAACAACGTGTTGAAAAAGTACTTAGATAAATTCATACTAGTGTTCATAGACAATATTCTAGTCTATTCAAAAAGTGAGGAAGAGCACAAAGAACATTTACGGATAGTTTTACAGACTTTGAAAGAAAACCAGTTATATGCCAAATTTAGTAAATGTGAATTTTATAAATACAAGATTCAATATTTGGGGCATATCATTTCTGAACAAGGATTGGTTGTTGACCTTGAGAAAATAAAAGCTATTAAAAAATGGCTGGTGCCCACTGATGTTTCAGTAGTAAGATCATTTATGGGGATTTCTGGTTATTATCAAAGGTTTGTGGAAATATTTTCTGCAATAGCATATCCCATAGCTTCACTACAGAGGAAAGGCACCAAATTTGAGTGGACTGAAAAATGCAAAAACAGCTTTGAACAACTAAAATTAAAACTTACTACAGCCCTAATACTGAAAATTGCAGATCCTGACAAAGAGTTTGTTGTGTGTACGGAGGCATGTAGAGAGGGGTTGGGAGGAGTTCTACTGTAAGAAAATTATGTTATTGCATATGAGTCTAGAAAAATTAAGAAACATGAACAGAATTACAGTTTATAGGATTTGGAATTGGCTGCTATAATTCATGCCTTGAAGATGTGGCGACACTTTATTCTTGGGAAAAAATTTACATTGATGACAGATCATATTAGTCTCAAGTATTTCTTTTCTCCAACTGATTTGAATGCTCGACAAGCCAGATCACTGTCTTTTTTGAGTGGATTTGATATGGACATAAAACATATCAAAGGGAAAGAAAACAAAATTGCTGATGCGCTAAGCAGAAATGCTTGCCAAACTATAAGAAGCATTGGGAGTAGTTCTATTTTTTACTTAGAAGAACTAGCTCAAAGGGTAGCGGATCAAGATCAAGACTATGAGAATCTACAAGTGAAATTGCTAAAAAAAGAAATCGTTGAATACACCCAAAACCAGAAAGGGTTGATCTGCTATAAAAACAGATTGTATATCCCTAATGTCGAGTCTTTGAAAAAAAATATCCTAGATTAATATCATAAATAGCCATATTCAGGACATCCTGGATATCATAAAATGCTTACAGCCTGAAAAATAAATTGTTTTGGCTAGGAATGAAAAAGGATGTAGAAAAATATTTAGCTAGACGCATGGAATGTCAACTAGTCAAAGTTGAACATCAACATCCAGCTGGTCTTTTGAATCCCTTGCCAATTGCCGAATGGAAATGGGACACTGTTTCTATATATTTTATAACCGGGTTACCCAGAACAAAGTATCAACATGATTCAGTGATGGTAGTGGTAGATACCTTAACAAAGGCTGCACACTTCATACCTGTAAAATCTACTTTTGGGAGAGCCCAAGTTGAAAATGTGTTCCTAAAAGAAATATTAAGGCTACAGGGGGTCCCAAAGATGATTATTTCATATAGAGATGCTAATTTCACAACTGCCTTTTGGAAAGGTCTGTTTGGGGGCATGGGCACTAAATTGAATTTTAGTACTACTTATCACCCTCAAACGGATGGTCAAACAGAGAGAACAAACTAGATTTTGGAGGATATGCTGAGAATGTATGTGATGGATAGGCCATCAAAATGGGAAGACTAATTGCATTTAGCCGAATTTTCTTACAACAACAACTATCAATCCTCCATAAAAATGAGTCCATTTGAAGCACTCTACAGAAGAAAGTGTCGTACTCCTTTAAGTTGGAGCCAACCTGAAGATAAGCTAGTATTGGGGCCAGATACTCTACAAGAAATGGAAAGGATTGTTAAACAAATACAGAGAAACATCAAGACAGCACAAGATCGATAGAAAAGCTATGTTGATAAGAAGAGAGTGCATCGAGAGTTCAAAGTGGGTGATCATGTGTATCTGCGTATTAAACCCAAAAAGAGCACACTTTATGCTGGAAGTTGTGCAAAATTGGCTCCTAGATATTGTGAGCCTTTTGAGGTGTTAGAAAGGGTGGGACCAGTGGCTTATAAGCTGGCCTTACCGCCCCATGTTAAAGTTCATGATGTGTTTAATGTTTCTTTATTAAAAATATATGTACATGATGCTTCTCACATTATTGATTGGAATGTGATACAAGTGGAACCAGAAGGGGAGTTCCTTCTAGAGTCGCTTCAAATATTGGAGCAGGAAGAAATTGAATTGAGAAATCGAATAGTAGCCAAAGTAAAGGTGTAGTGGAAGCACTTTACTACTGAAGAAGCTACATGGGAAAGAGAAGCTGAAATGATGGAAAAATATCCATATCTATTTTCAAAATAAACTCTAGTAGTTAGCTGTTAACACAGAGGATGGTGTTTGTTTTCAGAGGGGGAATATGTAACACCCCTTGTTTTATGTTTTCAAATTAGACATTTGAACTCTAGTCCAAAGGGGAGTGAACCCCAATGTATAATTATTGTGTGGATGTAATTAATCATTTAATTATGAAAAATAAATAAAATATTTCTGTGTAGATTGACCAAATGAGATTTTTGAGATCACTTGCCTAATCCATCAGGTATGGAAAGAGGCTAAGACTTTCCCCAAAAATCTTTCAAAAAGCCTTGAAAGAATTTATTTCTAATTTAGATTTTTGAGGAAAAATCTAAATTTCCCCAATGATGTGGAGAGTAGTTGGGAAGAGGTAAAAAGCTAGAAAAGCAGAAAGAAGATTTAAAGTCCCTAAATAATTGAAGCCTAGGAAAACATGAATAAAAGCATCCTGTAATTCTAGACGCAGAATTAGAAACAGGCTTTGGGGAGAGCATACGCTTAAATAAGCTACTCTAGAACAGATTGGGGTTGGTCTGTTGTGGGGAGAGGATCTCAGCTTGGGGGTGAGTTCTGGAGAGATAAGGACACTAAAGTTGCGAGGATTGGTCATCTACAAAAATGGTATGTTCATAACTTTTATGGATGGTTAAAATACATTCTATTGTGCAATATGGTTCACTGTTATAGATATTAATTTAAATCAATTTTCTGAGGGTGAAATTCTTTACTTTTAACAGAATTAAACCAAAGAAATAACTCTTCTAAATTTCTGTAGTGTAGTAGGAATAAATTCTAAGGAACCCTATCATCCAGAATCTCTAAACCATAGTCTAGTTTAAATCTGGAGATATTAAAATAAATTCCCCGGAATAAGTAAAGTGTAACTTTAATCTACTTCTGTAATACATTAATTGACTCATCAATAAATAACTAAGAGTTGAATGAAATGAGTGGAAATTATTAGAATCTGGTTGGGCTATTCCCAAATAGTTGCATGTATGAAAAATTGTTATAACTCTTATAAAATGAGGAATTTTAATCAAAGTCAGAAGTAGATACATACTAATTAACTACAATCATGTAAGGAAAATATTCTGCTGAGAACATATGCTTCCTCCTTGCAAGAATACTTACGATTAAAATGTTCTGAAAAAATTGAACAAATTGATAAAGGGTGGAATATTTATTACTCCATAACATTATTTTGAACACATACATTATAGATGAATATACTTAAGAAGAATTACAAATATCAGAAGCATAATTCTATACATATAGTGAGGAACCAACTATAAAACAGGTACCTGAAAATTAATTATTAACAATTTTGGTTACTAAAATAATATAGTTAAACTCTTTGACTATGTGAACAGAGAAATTGTACTGGTATCTGATAAGTTGGTTATTAATTTTTGGAAGTGATGTAACTATTTTAAAATTTGAGAATGGAAATGCTGTACTAGTTCTCTACATTATTTTAACCCAATGATACTTTGTTAGTTAAAATGTCATTATTAAAATTGTAGAGAAATAAATGAATCTAAAGAATACTAGAAGATTCTAATAAAAACCGTTGTTGATGAGAACATATATATATATATATATATATATATATATATATATATATATATATATATATATATATATATATATATATATATATGTTGGAAGTTTGAAATCAATAAGTAAGCATTAATCTATCTACAGAATTTAATAGAAAAATTTGGTTAGGAAGTCTAGTACTTCCAAAATAATCATATATGTATACACAAGTATATACATATAGCATCATTATGTCAAGTATCCACTGTCTGGATCGCAGTTGGATCAAAAGTATATTATAAAAAATCTTATGGTTAAAAAAGAAACGCAATTATAAATACTGAGACCACATATAGACTCAGTTCAGAGGACAAATATTTTGAAGTCAAGCCACATGGCGAAGTAAACGACCTAGAACAGTAGTGAAAGAGTTGTCAAAACCTTTAATAGAAAGGGAAATGTGTTAAGTGGAATGTCAACGAAAACACTAAGCAACAATTCGTTACCTGTAAATGCCGACATATGAAAATAGAGTTAGTTCTCGTAAATCTTCAGACATTTCATTAATTCGAAAATGTCAAATAATTATAGCCAACATCAAAAAGGAGTACTTTAGAGTAATAGTCTCTCTCTCTCGAGAAAAATTAAGTGAAACATGTGAAGGATAAACCCGAATTATATGTGTGACGAAATTCAATTAAACCAGTAGGGATTGTAAACCATAAGAAGTTCAATCCTCATAATGCTTACCAAGTACATGAGGGTCGAAACACCAAAGAGTATTGGAAATTCCATAAGAATGGGGAACAGTTATACCGTAGATTTAATAATTGACAAACGAATAAAAAAAAATCAAATGGAGAAGATAGAGAACAAAAACGATTTCAATAAAAGTTTCGCAGAAAACTATGGCAAGAAATGTTAATAAAATCATACGCAGAAGTACTGAGTCGCAAGTATAATTACAACAATTTATTACTGCAGAGAACCATTCTTGTTGTAGAAAAACCACAAATATCATTGTTAGGGTTTCCTAAATAACTAAACAAGCTAACTGATAGCACAGAGCCGAGGTAACTAATTACGAGAGAAAAAAAATATAACGAAAAGGGATGCGTGAGGGAGATAACTCAAAATCCCCATTGAAACCCTTAACGAATATATGGTGAACTTGATAGCAAACTACACCCATTCATAACTGGGAGAAATGTCCCCACGACTGTGACAAATTACTCAGGGCATTTCTATTGTAGAAGTCGTGGCTGAAAATGATTTCACACATATAAATTAGAGTCATGGTTTCACATTCGAATCGAGAGCAAATTGATAAACTTAACTAATTTACATAGTGATACATTGAATTTGAGTCTCAAATGTAAACGAGCATAAAAATCTGTAGGAAGAGGATTCTTACCGAAAAAAATTGGTGAGAAATCTTCACATATGAATGCCATTGAATCTCCAGCAAGGTTCCTTGCCGTCGAAAATAAAAAAAATGAGAGGAAAAAACCTCTTGATTCCATGAGATTCACAGGACAATGATCACATTGAAGTGGAAAGCCGAGAAGAAAGAAATGACAGTGATTGGAAACTTCATTTTTAAAATCCATAGACCTCAAACCCTATTCAGTCTTAACCTGACACTTGTTCACATCTCGTGCATCGAGTAAGGATCGAAGGCGTAAGGGAATAGGCTAAGAATTCAATATAAACACCAACTCACAGCTGTGAAAACATGTTGTCAACATCGCATATCCATACGTTAAATGAATTCAGTACAACAGTGTTAAATTGCTGAGATTTGATCAGAGCGGAAAGTTATTCGTACCCACCTTAAGGAAATAACCTTATGTAGGTAACACTCCAAAGAAACACTTTGAAGGTCGACGTACAACATGTTATTAATAAGTCGATGCTCATTCATGGTGAGTACCTCAAACTTTATGGAAACGAATCATTAGAGATACGCCAATATATGATTCTTATTATATAAGTGTTTGCCAATTAAAGTAAAATCCACATCGAAATGCATATTACTTATGATGTGGTTGAGGTTAATTAGAATTTGAACTCTCACCACTTACGCATAAAACGAAACCAAAATTTATGTTTATATTCTAACCTAAGGTACTGCGTATATTCAATAATATGTATCCCAACGACCACGAGATGTGGAAACCTTTCATCACTTATATACATGAACAATGTATATGGATTTGTGTTGAAAACCAGGTAAGGTTTGGGATTTGTATTATTAGAATTATAGTAAATAGGAGTTAGAAAGTATATGAGTAGTGAATTTAAAATGATTATGGATATATGGTATAATAAAAACAAATTCCATACACTGTTGGCAGACTTTATAATAATTCATGTAAAACAAGGACCAATTACATGCAAACGTATGGATTTATATGAAGAAAATAAGTTGAAATACTCATAGAGGGATATTTAATGAGGCAGTTACAAATGTATCCTGAGTACCTAAAGGAACATAAGTAAACGTCCTAGAGAGTGAAATTAAGCACTTGAGGACAATAAGACGCTCTAGTTGGAGGAACGAAAAAAGAAAAAAAGCTTGAGGAAATTGAGGAACATTACACCCACAATAATTTAAAGGATTTGGAGCTGAGACCTCTAAAACCCTTGGTGGTTTTAAAAAAAAAAAATTATTCATCAATATCGAAAACAATTAGAGAGGATATTTCCTTGTTCATTTGGATCTCAGACCTCCAAAAACATTGACGATTTAAAATATTTGGATCTCATAAGTCTAAAACACTCGGCGGTTTAATTTTTTTTTCATCATTATGGAAAAAAAGGGGAGTGGAGAGATCTGTGTTATTAATAAGTGGTACTGATTTTTAATACAAAACAAAAAATGTTATTCTTGACTAGGTATAAAATTTGTTCTTGATCTTACATTATTGACTAGATATAAAATTTGTTGTTCATCATTATGGAAAACAAAGGGTAGTGGAGATATTTATGTCATTAAGTAGTGAGTCTTAATTGTAATAGGAAAAGAGGTAATGATGTTATTAACTTGATATAAGTTTATTTACATACAATATGTTTTATGTGGGAATTTTTTTAACATGGACATTTTTAATTATGTCACATTGTACACAATAGAACTGTTGAAGAGTAGAAAGATTCATTAGAGACAGTTGACAATCACTGCTTCAAATTTTCTAGACTGCATCAAGATTTCTATTGGTAGGAGTTTAACATCATTTTCGATGTCCAAAGAAATTCTTCTTGCAATTTTAAATCATAAATTTGATATACGATATTGGTTGGATTGATGAAATATCACTTCTGTAAGTATTTTCATTTCACCGTAAACCTTAAATTATCTGATATTAAACGAAAACACTTCTTTTTTATATTTTTTAACCTTAAAATTTTGGTTTTATGCCTATATCAATTATATATAGTTTTGTTTGGATGCTATTTAAACCTTTTTGCATAATTTTCAGCCATAAAATTGATTTGTGAACTCATTTTTTGTCATTAGTTGATGGGCATTTTAATTTTATGTTAGAATTTAATTTTCAATATTGAATTTTTTTTTCATTCTTTATTTTGAGCTATAAAATAATGACTTAATTATTATATTGGTTTTTGTGTAAAATTTAAATTTAAAGTTTGGGCTCCGAAACCTAATTTAAAATAAATAAATTTTGAAAAATATTGCAAAAATGCAACTTTTGAAATTTGTGATGTTAGTTTGGCTTCTAAGGATTGAGTTCATTTATTGAATAATATGTTGAGTTTTATCCCTCAAAATAATAATGTATTCAAATTATTTTTGTAATAATTTTAAGTAAATGTGTAAATATTCGAGTTACTTTGTTAAGTTACCTCGAAAAATATGGACCATCTTAAATGTATGACATGAATATGTTATAAACATGAATGTCTTTTATCTAATTTCAATTAATAAAAAATTTAAGTAGAAAACAATAAAATTGTCGTGGAATGTAATGTTGAAAGAGAGTTTCATATTCTAGATAGTTGAAATACAGTTACATGAAGAGAAAATTTCCTTCCCAAACTCCTCTCCCTAGACATAAATACCTTAGTTTGGGAAAATTCAAGCCAAGAGGGTGAGAGGGTAATAAGTGAAAGGAAACCTTGTTATCTTGGATCCTAGCTCGAAGGGGGCTCAAGAGTGGAGAAAGAAATTAGAAGTTGGACACCCTCAAACATGACGTTGTTGAGGGAGGTAGTACCATGCTAATTAAGGAATTCTTGAGCTAGTTGGCTAGTGGAATTCCATCTGAAGCCTGTGTGCTAGGTTAAATCCATAGACCAGACTTGTTGGGCTGAGTTGTTCTAGGTTAAAATTGGAATGGTCATGCCATCGGAAATATTCTAGATATGAACCTAGGTCAGGGGAGTTTTATAAAGAATATTTTTTCTCGTTGGTTGGGTGGAGTGTTCTATCCCTTGTGATTTTTTTGTATATTGGTTACAAAAAAGAAATATAATTAAAATGCATTCTTGAAAATTTTTCTTGAGTGGATGTATTTATATTCTCTAAATGTTATATTTACTGATTCTAGTATGATAATTAGTCATATATGTTTTTTGTTGAATTATTTTAGATCTAAACCTTAACTGAAAGTTTTCCATCAATAAGGAAGAATCCTTATTTTGTATTTACTTAGTCTGGTAAATGAATGGGAGGTCTTGGAAAACAGGTTCCACTAACCTACGAGGTTAATAGTTATATCATTTCTATTTCTTTGAAGGAGGACAAAGGTCATGTTTTTCAGAGGAATGGTGTAAACTATAAAAGGAAAATACATTATACCATAATACAAATCATGTATGCATACTGCAAACCAAACAAGAACTATTAATTTATCATCAAATAGAGAGTAAATCCTAGGTATTTATACATAATGAAATAAAGTAGGTAGAAATAATGTAACTGTACATAAAAAAAACAAGAAAATCAATGATATTTACAATGGCACACATGTTAACACAAGAAATAAATTTCATAACTATAGATCCACATGATACTAATTATCGAAACTCATAACAATATAATTTAATAATAATAAAGCAAAGACTAATGACCCCAAGTATTAATTGTCGAACCAAGGAAAAATTGTTGGAACTGAGTATCAAAATTAAGTAATTATATCAGTAACAATGGAATTTTAAATTAACAGTCGGTTGAAATTCCCTTAAACCAATAAGGTTTTTTAAGGTTGCATGGTCAATAACCACAATATATATAAATTAACAAAACAAAACTACAACGACCCATCTCTAAAAAGGTAACACAAATTTATGAATGTAAATCATATCCTAAAATTGGTACCATCCTATTGGACTTGTAGCAAAGTAATAACATGGAGAATGTATTAAAAAAAATTGGAAACAAAATGAATTCCACATTGCCATATACATTTTTGTACATAGTAATGGATTGAGGTTGTACCTGCACGTGTCCATGAATAATATTGTTAGCAAGCTTGTGGCCATGACTGTAACTTTGAAGAAAACAAATTACAAAGAGGGGTTATCAAAATTTACTTATAATATTAATAAAAAGATGCCATCGTCTTTTTAATCTGACACATATCCACAACAACTCAGTATATATAGTGTGGAAAACTAAATTAGCAATGTAACAACCCTGGATGATTTTCCATGTAAAAGAAAAATGTAATACCAAGGTAATGGAACACGTATTACAAGATGAATGGTGAGAACAATATCCTAGTGGGTATTCATTTTTTTATTATGGGTAAAGGAAATTGGAAAATGAATTAGCAAAGGCAAAGAGACATCGATTGACATTTTATTTATGAAAGAAAGGAAAATAAGAAAAAAGGAAGGCGAAAGGTCATAGATCCTCATGAGAATTAATTTGAAGAAAAAATGGAGGAAAATGAAGAAATTAGAGGCCTCAATCATAAAAAGGCATCTCAAGACCAGTTCACAGACTTCTCTTAGTTTTAGCTTTCATATCTCTCACTATTCTCTCTCTCTTATAATATTACACACTTAGAGCATTATTGGAGCACTATAGAATTGGAGAAAGGACGGAAAAGGAAGGAAAAGAAAGAAAATGGAAGGAAATACATAAACATAAAATGTAGATGAAACTGAAAGAAGCCACATAATATCCTCCACATGAAGCAACAACTAGGATAAATGCATATGTACGTATATTAGTAAGCTATATTCTCTCCTTTAATATATAACTTATGCGCCGAAGGTAGAACATCTAGTTTTGCACCCAATTCCATTACCTCGATATGAAATTGGCTATCAAATTATCTCTGAATTAAGCTATGGGTCAAAAAATGATTTATTTGTATCTTCACCTCTGTATAGTTCCCATCATCCATGTTGTATATGGAGTGTAACACCATATATATCATTTCCATCTGTATAGTATCTACCTATATCGGCTGAACCAGTCAATGATAGTTAAAGGTAGGGATAAATGTAATAGTATTTGGGTTATTAGGCTTATTTAAGGGGGCGTTTAGTGAGAATAAATTACGGAAGCTGATAAAACTAGTGGATATGCAATGACTAAAGAAGTTGGTGAAACAGATACCCTAGTTGTTGGTGGTGTATTTACTATGCCTTAGTGGAGATGCTTGCTAGAGCATGATATGATAAAGTCACCCTAAGGGATTGATAGCAGTGGTGTGAATTTAGCATAATGTATAGAGACATCATGTGCATAAGGAAGGGTAAGAGCATGAGCTATTACGACTATAGATTCATAACAGAAGACCAAACTGAATGGAGGAGGTTCGGTCGCCATGTTGGCCTGCTAGTTGGAGATAGCTATGTTACTTAATCTATTTTCTTTGTCTCTATATCTAAATTTGAATTTTCTATCTCGTACCCTGCCTCGATTATTGATTTTATCTCTTAATTATTTCCAAGGAGTTGAGTGGAGAAGCTAGGTGATTTTCATTCTGGAATGGTTGGCTAATTCTTTGTTAGTCGACGGGATTTATAACTAGCTAACTTACACGAAGATAAAATTGTCCTACTATCGATGCAAGTAATTCCTTCAAACTATATTTCTATTAACCACATAAATGTATTCATATTACCATACAACTCGCACTCCTACTACTGGCTCTATTAGAATGGACATGCAACTAAGAAAATATATGGATCTAACAAAAATAAAATAGGAAAGACAAAAAATTTAGTAGCAACGCATGTCGAATAGAAGAAATCCACCCTCTTAGAGTCGTAAAAAGAGGCCATGTGGTCGAGAAGGTGATAGGTGATCCCAATTCCAGCCCATATTAGATTGAAGCTATGATTGTTTCCTATCCTAAAAATAGCCAATGTAGGATTGGAGGAGCAATATCCCCAGGTCCATTTGTATTTCAGTTCAATGGAACGTAATTTCCAAATTTATGGTCAGTTTCTTTGTCTTCCAAACTTGCAATGGAAAAGATATTATTATCAATACACATCATCATGTTCCCCATCATCATGTTCCTTTTGAATGAGCTCTGAGAATGACATTAAATAGAAACCTCCATTTCCTAGTAGTTACCACCTAAACATGAATCCTCCCACATGTGGCCTCCTCTTGGATGTAAGAAATGTGTTCTTCACTACTTAGATGCCCTTAAAATTGGGGCCTCATGCACATTCCATCTATCCATGTCTTGTCATATGCTTTCGAATTGGCCTAGGAAAAAGAAGACGAATGATGTATCCTGCTACATGTATTCTATACTTAGCTTCCCAAATGAAGGTCCACATGAAAAATGATAAGCTGTAAAATTTGTGACAGTCATGGCTGCTCGACTAAAAATTTCAATAAATACATGCCCATTTTTTCGACACACCATAGTTGCAAAAAAACTAAGTTTGAACATATGATTCTCTCAAACATGTATCAGGTGTAAATCTCATTCGATATCAATTTACAGAACTATGAAGCCTTTCCTAAATCCATATCCGTGGTATTGTATTTTATATTATGAATTGTTGTCAATGAAAAGTTCCATAGAATGTTGATGGTTTTTCTCTCAAAATTCACTGAAAATGTATCATTAACTATATCATTAGTCTACTATTGTTTTGTTTTATGTTCATTAATTTCTGTAGCTTTTTGAAAAGATACATAAAATGACTAATAGTTGTCCATATCCATTCAATATATGTGTGAATCCTATTCTATATGTTAAAAAGTCACAAGTTCAGAAATTAAGGTATACTACTCAACTGATTTCATTATTTGGTGTTATTCAATTTTGAGATTATTCAATGGAACACCCCTAGTTTATGTGTTTTAAAACTAGACATTTGAATGTAAATCCTAAGGGGAGTGGACCCCAAAGGATAAGTATTTTGTGGATGTAATTAAATATTTAATTTAAGAAAATGAATAAAATAATTTTTTGCAAATTGACCAAAATGAGAATTATGAGATCACTTGCTAAATCCATGAGGATGGATAAAGGCAAATATTTCCCCACAATCTTTCAAAAATACTTGAAAGAAATTATTTCTAATTTAGATTTTGAGGAAAAATCTAAATTCCCCAATGATGAGGAAAGTAATTGGGAAGAGGTAAAAAGCTGGAAAAGCTGGGAAAAGCAGAAAGCAGCTTTAAAAGTCCCTAAATAGGGAAGCCTAGGCAAACAAGAAGAAAAGGATCCTGATATTCTGGATGCAGAATTAGAAACAGGCTTTTGGGAGCAACAGCTTAAATAAGCTATTCCTGAACAGATTAGAGGTTGATCTGTTCTAGGAGGGATCTCAGCTCGGGGGCGAATTCTGGAGATAAAAGAATTCTAAGGTTGGGTGGACTAGTCATCTGATTTAGTGGTATGCACAGTTTATTTATAATTTTTTTTTTATTGTGCAGGTATAAAAATTATGTTGTAGTGAATGAGTGAGTATATCCCATACATTTAACAGAAAATACCAGAAGAACTTATTCTTCCAATTTCTATATAGTTGTAGAGATTTCATCTTTGGGAAGGAATTCATCAGAATTTCTAAACCACAACTGGTTTAAATCTGAGAATACATATTTCCCAAAGATGTTTTAAAAGTTTAACTTTAATCTGTTTCTGTGTTATGAATTAAATTCAAATTATATGAGAAGGAAGTATAGTACCCTTACCTACATTATAGAGGAAGAAAACTATACACAAAGTATATTTAATTGAAATTAGCAATAAATCAAATAGGCATAACCATAGAATATACAATTGGTACAGATGACATGAATCACTATTTATAGTAGATTGCATTCAGTGAATTGGAAAAACCTAAAGTAAGTTATAGATATACTTCTGTGTTAGCAGCAGAGTTAAATAAATTCCAAAATTAAAAACAGGTGCGTATTTAGTACATTACACAATCATACATACTGAAATCAAAGGCTTATGATAAATAGGCGCTAACAATATTGATTAACAAGGCATGTTAGTCATGAGAACCAACGATAGTTACACAACTCTATACCAAGAGAAAATTAAATACAAAGTCTATTGAGATGAGTACCCAAAACTCTATAAACTCATTGCCACCCTAGTATTTTAAAGAAATCTGGAGTTACACCAGTACTAAATGGGAATGAACGAAGTATTGCAAAAAATGGCTAAGTAGTAACTAAAATCGTAGATTTAAAAGACAACATGTTACTAGCACATTAATTCTGTACTGAAGATTTCATTTCTGAAACAAGAGAGAGAGAGTTCCCAATTTACACATTGAATTTTATATATAAATTCTGAGTATTTTATAATCATGTAGTAAATAGAAAGAGTTCTTGCTTAACACAAGTACTACGTGGAATTAACCAGAAGAATTAAAAGAAACTCGCATAGCTGACGACACATAGAAAACAAAATATTTCAAATATGAAATAGCATGAGCTGGTGAAAATGAATTTTCATATACAGAAGGTACAACGCGGAAGTAAAGTATATGAAAAAGTATCAGTGAAACTTATGTTGTCCTGACTTGGGAAAATTAAAACCCCAGTCAATATATATAACGTCTGGTGCAAACAATAAATAAAAAGTATGTAAACAATGGAACGACTCTCCTTAAAGTCAACGAGATCATCCCGGAGCTGATGTAAATCAAACGTTAAACATGTCGTTGTATAGGCAAAGAGTTTACACACAGCCGAAGTGCTCATGAGTACCGACCTGTGTCAGAGAGAAAGGCGTTACAATTCTTCAATGAAAGAGGCAAATAGCTCTCAGGAAGTACTCATACGAAGCGAGTAATAAAGAGTTACCTGTAAACGAATATCATTTTGTGAACGATATTAGGGAGGGTAAATGAATATATAAAAATTTTAGCAGCAAAACAATAACAAATGAATGATTAAATAAATTACTACCTGGGAAATGAATGATTTCGACAATATGAATCTGAGTTAAGCACATAGAAGAGAAACCGAATTATATTAGAGGATCTAGTATTTCAATTAAAATGCATAGGCGAATTTTTATGAGTGGCGAATGCCCTATACATTGAAGAGAAATCGTACCTAGACGAGTTCCAAATATCTGAGAAGAGTTCCTTGTCAGCGTCCTTAGTCGTCGTAGAATCAATTGGAAAACGAAGATTTCTAAGAACAAAAAGCCTTGTCCAGTATTGATAGGGTGTCGTATTTCCAGACTTGTCATACATAAGATGAGACGATAATTTATATTAGTCAATTGAGTCTGCGAAACTAGAATTTCAATTTATGAAATGGGCTGAAAATCATATAGGCCATAAAACAATTTTAAAACGGTATAATGATACCACAAACTTGGTAATATGTCCTTAAAACTGAGTGCAAGTAAGAGATAAAAGTTTAGACAAAACCCTCACAGAACGAATGCCAAGAATATGAAGTGCATTCAGACTATCGTTCTGGATTTTATAATCCGGAGAAAAATCTTGCTAAAGGCCTGAAAGGATAGTATGAAAATAAAATCATAACGACTGAACACATATTGCATTTCTCCAATATTAAAACAAAAAACGTGGGAGAACATAAGTTACCTCTTCGTGTGGCCGAAGGAGCGCGACGAAGGTCGGCGTATTGCATCATTACCTCCCAAAAATCGAGCAGAGATACCAAAGTGATAAAAACAAAGGATGATTGAATGAACGGAGGTGCGAACAGGAGAATTGAACAAGGGTTTAATTTCCAACTTTTATAAAAATCGTAAACGATAACCCTAGTCAAATCGAGCCATACAAGTGGCACAAATCGGTATACTTTCATCGGGATCGACAAGGATCTGGACGATTGAGTTCAATAAAAGTCAAGCGTACAAGTACCATAAGAACAATTAATGTGCATTCCGAACAGTAACCAAATAACGCTATAAAATATATTTTCACTCAGAATTAGCGGATCCGAACAAATCCACAAATCAATTTTAAATGTACAATGAGCAGGAGTGATAAAAGCAATGGGATACGAAACCATCAAACCTATACTCTATAAAGTAATGATACATACGCCATATCAAACAAGCAAGGGAATGATTAAGTCGTATGCATTGACACTGTAACAAGGAATGCCAAAGCCTATATAAAATTAATATATAATGTGTGGGATAAGTGCCATATGGATACGAATATGAATCCTAGGGTTGAAACGTATATGGTTAAATTCATTCAACAAAATCCCGGAATCGAATGAACACTCATCATCTTATATACATATGATGAATTTGATATATGTGTGAACTTATAGGTATACACACGGGTGATGTATTATGCCTTGTGGAGTTTACATATGATGGAGTATATATTGTTTATATGTTGGGGGATTATATATATAATTATGATATATATATATGGGATAGAAGTAAAGATTTAAAGATAGGAATCATAACGATTAATGCAACAAAGAGGTTATACCTAAACTTTTATATGTTTTACACTTGTGAAATCTATATACAATGGGGGATAGATTAAACATACAATTATGTTTAATAAAAGTATATGAAATTAGATGTGGAAAGGGGTAGTTTTGAATCCCTATGTATTTGTTAAATAGACAACATTGAGGCTCAGCAATTCTCAGGGAAATTGTAAAATGAGAGGAGAAATTAGTCTTAGAAAAAAAAAATTTCATGTGTGGGAGTTGGGGAATGTTACAAATGGTATCAGAGCTCATGTTATACAAACCTGGGCTGTTATTGCGTGTGCTCACTATTTTTATGTACAATGTATAAATTAATTTCTGTTGATAATTTTTTTTTTCTGACCTGTGTTGTTTAGTGTACAGTGGTGCTGAAATGGCAGAAGGTCAGGAAATTTATGTATATCTGCATGAGGAAGATGATATACCAGATCCCAACGCTCCGATGATGGCTATGTTGCAGAGTTTGCAACGAGAAATTGCTGAACTAAGAAGCCAGAATGATAGATTGTCATTAGCCAGTGAGGAGCAGGAAAAGCTCATCAGAGAACTAACTTCGCAGAATAGCCAAGAAGGTGAGGGTTCTGGAAAGAGGAAGACTGATGAGTCTGAGGATGATGATGCTGTTAGGCTTCAGTATAAACAGAAAAAGGAATTACAAGGGGAATTCAAAAAGATCAAACCTCCTTCCTATGATGGGGAGAAGGAGGAAGATGCTGAAGCTTGGTTGCTGAACATGATTAAGTATTTCCAAGTCTATGAATATGAAAGAAATCTGAAGGCCAGATTAGCTATTTACCAGCTACAAGGTAAGGCTACCTTGTGGTGGGAGGAGACGAAAATGGTTCATGCCATTGATGAAAAGAGAGTTACCTGGGAATACTTTCAGGTTAAGTTCAAAAACTGTTACTTAAATGAATGTTACTACGATGATAAAGCAAAGGAATTTCATGAGGTTAGACTGGGACATCTTACTATTGATGATTTTGTCACTAAGTTTACAAATCTGTTGAGATATGTCCCTTACATTAGGGAAGAGAAAGCAAAGGTACAAAGGTTTCTGAACTGTTTGCCTACGGTATACAAAGAGAAGATCGAGTTTCATAATCCAAAAAATATGGATGAGGCAGTGAGGAAGGCTAGATTATGCTATCAGCAGTTTAAGGGAAAGGCTAAGCATGGAAAAATTTGGCTAAACAAAGGTGAAATTAAAGGAAAGAAACAGAAAGCAGCTTACTTAAGAAATTTTGGTATTGACCATCAGAGGAAAAAGTTTAATAAACCAAAGGAAAGCCAAACAGCTCAGTCTCAAATTGGTTCCAAACAACTAGATGAAGGAAATAAAAAGGAAGGCACATTCAAAATGAGGGAACCCTTGAAATGCTGGGGATGTGGAGAACCCCATATTTTGAGGGATTTTCCCCACCGAAACATTCAGATGATTATGAGAGATCGAGAAGCTACCACAGTAAATGACATAGCCAGAAATATACCCACTATCAGTGCAGCCTTGGAGAATCGACAAGAAGAACATCAAGCTACCATGGTTGAAATGGAGGGTAAGATTTCTGACCAAACTGTTACAATTTTGATTGATCCAGGTGCTTCTTTGAGTTACATTAGTCCAAAAATTGTAGAAAAATGTAAACTCAAAACTGAAAAATTTCAGCAGTCTTGGCCGGTTCAGTTAGCCACTGGAACCAAGAGGAAAGTAACTCATAGGCTACCTCAAACAACAATTAAATTAAATGATTTTCAAATAGAGGTAAACTTAAAAAATTTTCCATTAGGTTCATATGACTTGCTGATAGGGATGGACTGGCTGGAAAAGAAGAAGGCCATGATGAACTGTTGGGATAAGACCCTGCATTGTGTAGATGAATAAGGGAAACCTTTTATGCTCAAGGGAAAACCAAAACCTATCTCTGTAAGAAAAATATCAGCACTACAATTAAAAAAAATAGCTAGGAAGGGATACCAAGTCTATGCAGTGCATGTAGAAGAGACAGAACAAAAAACTGAAGAAAATCTATTGGATACCTTACCAGTAGTCAGGGAGTTTAAGGAAATTTTTCCAGATGAGATTCCTCATCTTCCTCCCCAAAGAGAGATTGACTTTTCAATCGATTTGGTGCCGGGAGAAACACCTATTTCCCGAGCCCCTTATCGAATGAGCCCCCCCGAACTCATGGAGCTGAAAATGCAATTACAGGAATTGCTGCATAAAGGCTATATCCGACCGAGTGTGTCTCCTTGGGGAGCACCGGTTCTATTCGTGAAAAAGAAGGATGGAACCTTTAGGATGTGCATTGATTATCGTCAACTGAATAAGTTGACCATTAAAAATAGATACCCTTTACCTAGAATTGATGATATTTTTGATCAAGTGACAGGAGCTTCAGTATTCTCGAAGATTGACTTAAGGACTGGTTATCACCAGCTCAGAATTAAAGAAGAAGACATCATCAAAACAGCCTTTCGAACCAGGTATGGTCACTACGAATTTGTAGTCCTACCTTTTGGGTTGACAAATGCCCCTACCACCTTTATGTGCCTAATGAATAGTGTGTTTATTAAGTACTTGGATAAGTTCGTGCTTGTGTTTATAGACGATATTTTGGTTTATTCCAAAAGTGAGGAGGAGAACAAGGAGCACTTAATGATAGTATTGCAAACTTTGAAAGAAAACCAGTTATATGCCAAATTCAGTAAATGTGAACTCTATGAGGATAAGATACAATACCTGGGTCATATTATTTCTAAACAAGGGTTGGTTGTTGATCCTAAAAAGATAAAAGCTATTAGAGAATGGTCGGTGCCAACTGATGTTTCAGAAGTAAGATCGTTTATGGGGATTGCAGGTTATTATCGCAGATTTTTGGAGAGATTTCCTGCCATAGCATACCCCATAACCTCACTGCAAAGGAAGGGTGTAAAATTTGAGTGGACGGAAAAGTGCCAAAAAAGTTTTGAACAATTAAAGCTGAAACTCACTACAGCCCCTATTTTGAAAATTGCAGATCCTGATAAGGAATTTGTTGTATGTACAGATGCCTGTAGAGAGGGGTTGGGCGGGGTCCTTTTGCAGGAAAATTCAGTTATTGCATATGAATATGGGAAACTGAAGATACATGAACATAACTATAGTGCCTATGATTTGGAATTAGTTGCTATTATTCATGCCTTGAAGATGTGGCGACACTATCTCCTTGGAAAAAAAATTACATTGAAGACTTATCATATTAGTATTAAATATTTCTTTTCTCGAACTGATTTGAATGCTAGACAAGCCAGATGGCTGTCTTTTCTGAGTGAATTTGATATGGACATAAAACATATCAGAGGGAAAGAAAATAAAATTGCTGATGCCTTGAGCAGGAATGCTTGTCAAAATATAAACAGCATTGGAAGTAGTGCCCAATTGGATTTAGAAGATTTAGTGAAAAAGGCAGCAGACCACGATCTAAATTATGAAACAATACAAGTGAAGATACTAAAGAAGGAGATGGTTGATTACACTCAAAACCAGAAGGGACTGATCTGTTATAAAAACAGATTATATATCCCAAATGTAGAGTCCTTGAAAAGAGAGATTCTTGATGAATATCATAAACAACCATATGCAGGGCATCCGGGATATCAGAAAATGTTAACAACTTTGAAAAAGAATTTGTTTTGGTCAGGAATGAAAAGAGATGTAGTAGAATACTTAGCTAGATGCATGAAATTTCAATTAGTTAAATTTGCGCATCAGCATCCTGCTGGTGTTTTAAACCCTTTGCCGATTGCAGAATGGAAATGGGATACAGTTTCCATGGATTTCATAACAGGATTACCCAAAACCAAATACCAACATGATTCAGTGATGTTGGTAGTAGACACTTTAACAAAATATGCACACTTCATACCAATGAAATCTACTTTTGGGACCGCCCAAGTAGTGAATGTGTTCCTGGAGGAGGTAGTAAGACTCCATGGGGTTCCAAAGGTGATTGTTTCAGATAGATATGCTAAGTTCACAACAGCTTTTTGGAAAGGTGTATTTGGAGGTATGGGTACTAAGTTGAATTTTAGTACTGCCTATCACCCTCAAACCGACGGTCAGACAGAGAGAACTAACCAGATTTTGGAAGATATGTTGAGAATGTATGTGATGGATCGACCATCAAAGTGGGAAGACTACTTTCATTTAGCTGAATTTGCCTATAATAATAGCTATCAATCCTCCATCAAAATGAGTCCGTTTGAGGCACTCTATGTGAGGAAGTGTGGTACTCCTTTGAGCTGGAGCCAGCCATAGGATAAGCTAATATTGGGACCAGACGTCTTACAAGAGATGGAAATATTTTTTAAAAAAATACAAAGAAACATCAAGACAACACAAGATCTCCAGAAAAACTATGCTGATAAGAAAAGGACACATCAAGAATTCAAAGTAGGGGAGCATGTGTACTTGCGTATTAAACCCAAAAAGAGCACACTGTATGCTGGAAGTTGTACAAAACTAGCTCCTAGATATTGTGGTCCTTTTGAAGTATTAGAAAGTGTGGGACCAATGGCTTACAAGCTGGCCTTACCACCCCATGTTAGAGTGCATGATGTGTTTCATGTTTCATTACTAAAAAGATATATACATGATGCTTCTCACATAGTTGATTGGAATGTGGTATAGGTGGAACCAGAAGGGGAGTTCCTTCCAGAACCGCTTCAAATATTGGAGCGGGAAGAAATTGAATTGAGGAATCGGAGGGTAGCAAGAGTAAAGGTGCAGTGGAAGCGCTTTACTGTTGAAGAAGCTACCTGGGAAAGAGAAGCTGATATGCTAGAAAGATATCCATTTTTGTTTGAAAAATGAACTCTAGTAGTTAAATACCAACACCGAGGATGATGTTTGCTTTCAGAGGGGGAATATGTAACACCCCTAGTTTATGTGTTTGAAAACTAGACATTTGAACGTAAATCCTAAGGGGAGTGGACCCCAAAGGATAAGTATTTTGTGGATGTAATTAAATATTTAATTTGAGAAAATGAATAAAATAATTTTGTGCAGATTGACCAAAATGAGAATTATGAGATCACTTGCTAAATCCATGAGGATGGATAGAGGAAAATATTTCCCCACAATCTTTCAAAAATACTTGAAAGAAATTATTTCTAATTTAGATTTTGAGGAAAAATATAAATTCCCCAATGATGAGGAAAGTAGTTGGGAAGAGGTAAAAAGCTGGAAAAGCTGAGAAAAACAGAAAGCAGCTTTAAAAGTCCCTAAATAGGGAAGCCTAGGCAAACAGGAAGAAAAATATCCTGATATTCTGGACGCAGAATTAGAAACAGGCTTTGGGGAGCAACAACTTAAATAAGCTATTCCTGAACAGATTAGAGGTTGATCTGTTCTAGGAGGGATCTCAGCTCGGGGTTGAATTCTGGAGATAAACGAATTCTAAGGTTGGGTGGACTGGTCATCTGATTTACTGGTATGCACAGTTTATTTATATTTTTTTTATTGTGCAGATATAAAAATTATGTTGTAGTGAATGGGTGAGTATATCCCATACATTTAACAGAAAATACCAGAAGAACTTATTCTTCCAATTTCTGTATAGTTGTAGAGATTTCATCTATGGGAAGGAATTCATCAGAATTTATAAACCATAACTGGTTTAAATCTGAGAATACATATTTCTCAAAGATGTTTTAAAAGTTTAACTTTAATCTATTTCTGTGTTATGAATTAAATTCAAATTATATGAGAAGTAAGTATAGTACCCTTACCTACATTATAGAGGAAGAAAACTATACACAAAGTATATTTAATTGAAATTAGCAGTAAATCAAATAGGCATAACCATAGAATGTACAATTGGTACAGATGACATGAATCACTATTTATAGTAGACTGTATTCAGTGAATTGGAAAAACCTGAAGTAAGTTACAAATATACTTCTGTGTTAGCAGCAGAGTTAAATAAATTCCAAAATTAAAAACAGGTGCATATTTAGTACATTACACAGTCATCCATACTGAAATCAAAGGCTTATGATAAATAGGCGTTAACAATATTGATTAACAAGGCATGTTAGTCATGAGAACCAACGATAGTTACGCAACTCTATACCAAGAGAAAATTAAATACAAAGTCTATTGAGATGAGTACACAAAACTCTATAAAATCATTGCCACCTTAGTATTTTAAAGAAATCTAGAGTTACACCAGTACTAAACGGGAATGAAGTATTGCAGAAAATGGCTAAGTAGTAACTAAAATCTTAGATTTAAAAGACAACATGTTACTAGCACATTAATTCTGTACTGAAGATTTCATTTCTGAAACAAGAGAGAGAGAGCTCCCAATTTACACATCGAATTTTATATATAAATTCTGAGTATTTTATAATCATGTAGTAAATAGAAAGAGTTCTTGCTTAACACAAGTACTACGTGGAATTAACTAGAATAATTAAAAGAAACTTGCATAGCTAACAGCACATAGAAAACAAAATATTTCAAATAGGAAAGACCATGAGCCGGTGAAAACAAATTTTCATATACAGAAGGTACAACGTGGAAGTAAAGTATATGAAAAAGTATCAGTGAAACTTATGTTGTCCTGACTTGGGGAAATTAAAACCCCAGTAAATATATATAACATCTGGTGCAAACGATAAATAAAAAGTATGTAAACAATGAAACAAATCTCCTTAGAGTCAACGAGATCATCCCGGAGCTGATCTAAATCAAACGTTAAACACGTCGTTGTATAGGAAACGAGTTTACACACAACCAAAGTGCTCATGAGTACTGACCTGTGTCAGAGAGCAACGTGTTACAATTCTTCAACGAAAGAGGCAAATAGCTCTCGGGAAGTACTCATACGAAGCCAGTAATAAAGAGTTACCTGTAAACGAATATCATTTTGTGAACAATATTAGGGAGGGTAAATGAAGATATAAAAATTATAGCAGCAAAACAATAACAAACGAATGATTAAATAAATTACTACCTGGGAAATGAATGATTTCGATAATATGAATCTGAGTTAAGCACATAGAAGAGAAACCGAATTATATTAGAGGATCTGGCATTTCAATTGAAATGCATAGGAAAAATTTTATGAGCGGCGAATGCTCTATAAATTGAAGAGAAACCGTACCTAGACGAGTTCCAAATCTCTGAGAAGAGTTCCTTGTCAGCCTCCTTAGTCGTCGCAGAATCAGTTGGAAAACGAAGATTTCTAAGAACGAAAACCCTCCTCCAGTATTGATAGGGCGTTGTATTTCCAAACTTGCCATACATAAGACGAGACGATAATTTATATCAGTCAATTGACTCTACGAAACTAGAATTTAAATTTATGAAATGGACTGAAAATTATATAGGCCATAAAAAAATTTTAAAACGGTATAACGATACCAAAAACTTGGTAATATGTCCTTAAAAATGAGTGCAAGTAAGAGATAAAAGTTTAGACAAAACCCTCATAGAACGAATGCCAAGAATATGAAGTGCATTCAAACTATTGTTCTGGATTTCATAATCCGGAGAAAAATCTTGGTAAAGGCCTGAACGGATAGTATGAAAATAAAATCATAACGACTGAACACATATTGCATTTCTACAATATTAAAAAAAAAAACGTGGCAGAACATAAGTTAACTCTGCGTGTGGCCGAAGGAGCGTGACGAAGGTCGGCGTATTGCACCATTACCTCTCAGAAATCGAGTAGAGATACCAAAGTGATAACAACAAAGGATGATTGAATGAACAGAGGTGCGAACAGGAGAATCGAACAAGGGTTTAATGTCCAATTTTTATAAAAATCGTAAACGATAACCCTAGTCAAATCGAGCCATACAAGTGGCACAAATTGGTAGACTTTCATTGGGATCGACAATGATCTGGACGATTGAGTTCAATAAAATTCAAGCGTACAAGTACCATAAGAACAATTAATGTGCATTCCGAACAGTAACCAAATAACGCTATAAAATATATTTTCACTCAGAGTTATCGGATCCGAACAAATCCACAAATCAATTTTAAATGTACGATGAGCAGGAGTGATAAAAGCAATGGGATACGAAACCATCAAACCTGTACTCTATAAAGTAATGGGACGTACACCATATCAAACAAGCAAGGGAATGATTAAGTCGTATGCACTGACACTATAACAAGGAATGCCAAAGCCTATATAAAATTAATATATAATGTGTGGGATAAGTGCCATATGGATACAAATATGAATCCTAGGGTTGAAACTTATATGGTTAAATTTCATTCAACGAAATCCCCGAATCGAATGAACACTCATCATCTTATATACATATGATGAATTAGATATATGTGTGAACTTATAGGTATACACACGAGTGATGTATTATGTCTTGTGGAGTTTACATATGATGGAGTATATATTGTTTATATGTTGGGGGATTATATATATAATTATGATATATATATATATATATATATATATATATATATGGGATAGAAGTAAATATTTAAAGATAGGAATCATAACGATTAATGCAACAAAGAGGTTATACCTAAACTTTTATATGTTTTACACTTGTGAAATCTATATACAATGGGGGATAGATTAAACATACAATTATGTTTAATAAAAGTATATGAAATTAGATGTGGAAAGGGGTAGTTTTGAATCCCTATGTATCCGTTAAATAGACAACATTGAGGCTCAACAATTCTCAGGGAAATTGTAAAATGAGAGGAGAACTTAGTCTTAGAATTTTTCTTTTTCATGTGTGGGGTTTGGGGAATGTTACACTGAAGTCCCATAGAGTGACTTATAGTTATCCATTTAAATGTACATGGAAATATTCTTCCATATTGTAAAAATTCACAAGTTTTGAAATTTAAGATATGCTACTCACTAAAATTATTGTTTTGGTACTATTCTATTCCCTCAGTACTATTCCATTCCCCCAATTTCTATGTGCCCTCTTATCTTTATGTTTGTCTCCATCTACCACCCCATGTTATTCCACATTTGCTTATGATGATGAAATCAATTTATAAAGAGGAATTTTTATAAGTGTATTCTTGGATAATTAAAGTATCCCATAGGCGAAAGCCCTCATTCCCATTTTGCTATTCTCATAGATGTGCCTTGGCATTCCTATATCTCCACTGAAAATAAAATGATATCTCCAATAAAGAGAAAAATGAGAAGTAGTGAAATGAATGAATTAATGTTTATCAAAATAATAGAATAAAATAAAATAAATGATTGAAATTTAATAAGGAAACTAATTTAATATGTAATGGTAAGAATTCATATTTTGTTTGATTGGGTTACAATTTTGCACATTAAGAGTGTCATGTAATTCTCCTATCTCTCCTCATAGGTAAAAAAGGTATTTCTTTGAAATACAGACCTATATCGTCGTCGATGATATTTCCCCTACTAAGATCTATTATAAAGTAATATCTACTAGCTAATACATGAATTCCTAAAAAACTATCTCGTTTATACGAATTGATTGAACATTCAGCTCTTAAGAATAACTAGCTCGTTTTCCTAGTTTGCCCCTAAATAATCAAAACTGAAGAAAAATTCTTTTTGAATAGGGAAGTATGAAAGTATCTATTTTGATATCGATAGATTGCGAGTATAGGAGGTGGAATAATTACCACATGGTAAAACCTGGCTTGACACCAAGTTGCATGGAAGTAATAGGTGACAATGCAAAATTGTTTAATTTATTCCAATTTTCATGGTAGAAATAGGTCGCAAGGAAAGGCATAAGTGTTTGATTTATTAAAATTTATATGCATATCCCAAATTCTAACGTTATGTTTACATGATTTAAAAAAAATATATATAGGAAGTTTAAACTTGGGAATATATAAAACAAATGAGATATGCAGTTTCAAATTTGGGATAAAAAGGTGGATGGGTTTTTTCTAATTTTTTATAAAGCCTTAAATTTTTTGATGTAAACATAATTAATGAATTCTTATAATAGAATTAGTGTATGAATATTATATCAAATTATATTATAGTTATAATTTTAATTTAATTTTAATTAGTAAACTTCTACTAGTCCTAGTTGTTCATTACACCCCAGTTACTTTTTCACATTCAAAGTAAATTCATCTCCACTTGGCATTCCCTCCCACTAGCTCAATCATCCTTGTGCCTACTCCTGATTAAATGATATCACTTTTCATGTCCTCACATGCTATGATGCATTGAGATACTCACCTCCATCTCGTATACATCAATTTTACACTCCATGCGAACGATGTGAAGTCTTCATCCTTCTATGGTTTTTTTGTTTCATGCTCCATCCTACATTTCAACCTTTCTAGATCCCATGAATCCTGTGACTCTAAAAAACACATTTACCTTCAATTCAATCTCATTTTTTGAAAATGAGGTCGGGATTGGCATGATCATCGTGGTCGAGGGTGAGGATGTCCTCCCATTTCTCTAGGAGTGGTAGAAAATTTGGATTTCTGTGAGAACAACATCCCATATCACATACCTAGTGGTCCTCATGCTATTTTTCATATTTGAATATACAATGATTTCATCCAAAAATACCAACACAAATTTTTCCAAGTATAGGATGATCACATTATTCATCAAGTACATGAAATTAGTTAGAGCATTTGTTATCCCAAGAGGTACAAGTATAAACTCATAGTGGCCATATCTTGTTCTAAAAGTTGTTTTGTGAATGTCTTCCTCTTTGATTTTGACCTAATGGTATCAAGATCTAAAATTGATATGGTGACCCCTTTTAGTTGATCAAATACATCATTTATTTTAGGTAGTGGATATTTTATTTTTAACATTGATTTATTGAAGTGTCAATAATGTATGCATAAATGAAAAATTCAATATTTATTTTTAACAAATAGAGTTGGGACTCACCACAGTAAAATACTAGGCCATATGTACCATTTCTCCATCATTTCTCTCAGTTGCAATTTTAACTCAATTATTTCAGGCATGCTAATTTAGTAAGGCGCATTTGCTGTTGGCATAATTCCCGGTATCATCTCAACAATGAAGTTGATATCTTTGTTGGGCGATAGTCACGCAAATTCACTTGATAACACATCTTTATATTTATTCAACAATAGGTACATTACAAAGGCTATATGTTGGATTATTTTTCTTCTATCACTTGGATAGCATAAAGGACCCAACCCTTTCTAACACAACATTTTAATTGTAACATTCATATCATTCTAAGTGAAATTACCCTTTTAGTTCCCTGTAATTTTATTGATTCACCTTCATATATTTTAAATTACAACACTTTATCATAACATTCAAATTTTATTTTTCTTGATTCCAAATAATCAATGCCAATAAGAATGTCATCAAACCCCAACGACACTTTTTTTTCTTTTGTTGTAGTGGTCATGCCATCAATTTCCATAGTGAAAGATATACCCATGTTGGCTATACGCCTCTTTTTTCTTGTAGCTAACTAAATGAACCATTATTCCTCATGAATATTCCTTTTAAATTCAATATTCTCTATAACCTTGGGATTGATGTATCTATAATTAGATTTTGGGTCAATTAAATCAATATTGGTGAATTTTCAGCCATACGTTGGTATTCTAGCCTATTGTCCAATGTAGAATAAATTGAGGGGGTGATTTGGGTCAAATTTTTCATAATTATTGTGTGTTTTATGTTGTATATACTTTTTCAAGTCTTCTATTCTTAAGGGAAATTTATCCTTGGATGATTTTCTCCGCAAGTACAAGATTGTGAAAGCCCTTTCCTAGACCCCTCAATTTGTCTATTGCTAACTTTAGGGGCTCGTTTCTAATGTTGATTGTGGATTCTTGATGATGCACATTCTTGGTAGTAGCACTAAAATTTCCATTATTTTCCCCTCTCTTATACTATGAGTTGCTTTTTATTATTCCTTTGAAATTTCCCTTACTTTTCGTATTCCAACCAATTTATCCCTCAGTATTATGTTTGGAATGTTCATAGTACTACTTAGTCTTCTAGGTAGCCTCTTCCAATGATTCTGTTTCATCAAACTCTATTTTATCTCATTATGAATATGGTAATTCACTGAGAAAACTATGGATCTTAGCCTTCTCATATTTTATATTAGTTACATACCTCAATATTTACAAGAATATGCATGTATACTCATGAGGTGTTTGGTGTCCCAACATGTGTTCCTAGATTTATTTTGCCTCATTGTCATAATAGTTTTCTAATAGGTACTTCTCTTGGATGTACTTTTCCAAATTTCTCTATCAAATCTCTATCTCTCTTATGTATTTAATGTCACTGATATCCTCCCACCATATATGAGCCTTCAATTTTAGGCTGAATATGTCAGTGTGAAAAATATTAGAGTGCATGCAAAAATGATTCTCTTCAGTTACATGTGACTTATAACCCTAAGAAGAAGAGATCATTGTGTTTATGCTTCAGATCTGCAATAAAACATGAAGAAAAAAATATCAACGCAATATACCTTGCAAAATAGAAACATATAACAACAAAAACTAAATTGGAATAACCCGTTGGAGGAATTAATGAAATAATAAATTTTTTTAAACACTTGGTGAGGATACATTACAACATGGGTTTGTAGCTCCCCCTCTATGAGATGGGTCCTTTTCTTTTCCTTATGCTTCAACTACGATTTTCAATGGGCTAAAAACTAAAAGAAGGCTTGAAATCAAATGGGAACTCAAATATAATGAGATAATAGTAGTGACAATGAAAACGGTCATGGTTAAGAGTGATTAGAAAAAAATCTATTTATAAAAAATTATTGAGCCATATTATGAATTAGAAAATAATAAGATATTATTGACTAAATCAAAATATCTCCATTATGAATAATTTATTATATTTTTTAAGATGGAAAAGATATTCAAAATGGTCAAATATATTTATTTAAAAACTAGTTGAAATAGTTGACAAATTTTACTAATCACTTTGCGCTAATTCAAAAATAAATAATTATTACATAGCGTTTTAATAATTATCTCATAAGGAATCTTCGATGGGGGTGTGATCTAGGAAACACATGGAGGGCCACCCCCATGTGTTATTACAAGTGGAGCGATATTAAGGTACGGCCCTCCTGGTCCATTCACCATAATGTATGCAACAGGAAGTGTACTGCAGTCATGTTGGGTAACTGTGTGGACGTTAATTGTGCATTGGAGTTTTGGGGTGGCAGAAGATTAAGGAGAGGGAAGATGTGGGTGCCTGACATTCATATACATTCTCTAGTTTGGTGTTTGACCTTTTAGTGTCCTCCGGACAGGAAACACAAGTGTCATAGGATGGTGAAAAATTGGTGTCGCCTATGCATGGTAATTATGGGTTTTTTTTTTATAGTGTGACTGGATGGTTCTAACTGCTGAGTCCTTTAGTTATTGTTTGTGTTTTTGAGGACTAGGATTCGAGGGGTATCATGCTCACCCATTTCATGTCCTCGTGGTTTCTGGTAAATATATTTCGGCAAGATTGAAGAGGAATGTGGAATCTGCGGCCCAGGAAACCTTGTGGGTAGTGGAAAAAACCCAGTTTATTTTTCCATTTTCATTATATTTTGCATGGGTATGACGGTGTTGGGAGGATTCATCTATGGTCTCATTGCACAGAGTTATGCGGTTGATCGCATCTTGGGGGGAATTTTCTCAACAAAGGAATGTGGAGTCTTATGGTTTTCCTGGAGGTGGTGGTCTTCCTATGGAAGTGGGAGGTGGAATTGTGAATTTTTTCTAAGGTGGGTAGTGTCATTCAGTTCCTTTACAGGTGGCGGTTATTTTCTCTCATGGTGGGTATGGGTTTTAATTTTAACTCGCAGAAGGTTTCCTCGATTGAGAATTATTAAACCATAGGAAAGACATATGCATTCCTCGTCCCTTTCCATGTGTGGCCCTTTTTGGGTGGCAGCCTCTGAAATGGTCATGGTGGCCCCCTATCAGGGTGGTAAGAACATGGGCCATGCATGGTTATCCAGTTTCCAATGCGGGTGTGCAGGGTGGAAGCGGTGGAAGAAATCGTGGGAACAATAGGGGAGGTGGGTCACAAAGTTAGAATCAGAGTTTGTGGGGTGGAGGATCTCATGGTGGCAAGGGGAAACATGGGCCTGGTTGTTCTAAGGTGCATGAGGAGCAAGGTATCCAAAATTTTTGTCTATAGAACTATCAATATCTCAATAACAGTGTCATGGAAAGTGTGGATGTGGTTGAGAGAGTTTGCGTGAAATGTTGATGGATACTTTGGAATGAATGCACTATTTTTAGTGCCATGTATAGGATATATTGGTAGTGGTTTGGCAAGACCAAAATCAACTCACAAAGGAATTAGAAAATCTAGGGACTTGGATGGTGCACTTTGAATGGAGCTTCCACTGTGACTTCTAGCTTCCACCATATTTAGGAACAAACTGAGACAACCCTGCATCTATCACGTCAGACAATTGGCATGATATTTGGTGTTTTTTATGTTTTAGCTATTTTTTGGTCCCTATGGCCCAACCATTTATGTAAAATGTCACTAGTTACTCTCTTCTATTTTTGGTACCCGTTGCAAATTTTGGTCAACAAATCCAGTCGGGGTGATACCACCTATTTTGAGAATGAATTTATGTACTCCTTTTTTCAAATATGAATATATCATTGAATTGAAAAAAATAAAATTATCTCATAAGGAAAATATTGAGGAATAATAAATAAATGTTGATTTATTTAATTATTCCTAGGTAATTATGTAAAAATTAATTACAATTAATTATCAAATAATGATTTAGTTATTTCTAGAGAAAATTAAATAAATAATTATTTATTGAATTATTCTCATGGGTTTTTCAAATTTTAATTAGAAATAATTTAGGAAAAATGTTTAACACCCTCCTCCTACATTTTCCAAACTTAACCGGTCCACTAGGGTAAACATGTGATGAAGAGTAACTATGGAAAGATTCAAATAACTAAGTGTATTTAACAAAAAGGAAACGAGGAACCAACACTTCAAAGACCTCCTTTAGGTGCTACAGAACTCTCACGATCTAATCCACCACTCGAGGAGCCCAACACTTGGGTTAAACTAACCTTTTAATGAATTAAACCTCTAGTCGCTCCCATAAAAAGACATGCATGCGACTGGAACCCTGTAGTTGCTCCCATAATTATTTTAGGGAGATATTGAAATATTTTCATCCAAATCTATGGGAGAGACTACAAAATTTAATCCAATTTTTAGGGCTAGTATCCAAACCACTTCCTCGAATTTGATGAGACTTTCCAAGCCAAACCCTTTAACACAAAAATTAATCACGGACTTTATTTAGCCATTTATAACCATGAAATAAATTTCTTCAAATACATAATGAACATGTAATCTATAGGTCATAATAATAGATCTTAGCACAGGGGTCTGATACTTATCCGAGAATTGGTAAGAAGCGTTGATGCCTTATCAAATTAGCGGCATAACCATCTATTGGGTCACATATTCATTGCTCATTCATTTAAAATTCAAACATGATGAGAACTATAAATTTTCTTTGTCACAAAACACATTCATAAACAACATATAAACAACAAAAATAACCAGGATACAAAATCCATAAATTACAAAAATGAACCAGTACATTTACACATAAAATACCAAGGAAACAAACTCTTATTAATGAATGAAAAATCCAACCTATTATGTGAATACCACATTCCACTTGACCATATATTGATTGAGCCAAATATTTATTTGGAAAATCACCCCCATTCCATATTCTAAGAATGAATGTTGGACTCAAACCAAAATAACCAACTAGGGCTTCCCAAGGGTAAACCACCTCACTCTCATCAATAAGAACCCATATTTACCACAATAATCACTATATCAATAGGCCATAAACAAGAATGGATGCCACTGTATTTGTCCACTTACAACATGTTCATGTCTCCTAGTCTCAAGTATTTACCGTAATCCAGAATCTAATCCCAGGATTACTAGGCCACAAACGAGACACCACCCTCTAGGTTTTACCATATATCACGTGATTCGCTGTGAAGGATTCCTAGGCCTAATAAATGGAAACCACCTTTATTCTTTACCATATATCCTGATATTCACAATTCATGTATTCCTAGGCCCATCGACGAAAAAAATACCTGGATTTACCACAAACCAGAATATGGTTCAGGGGTTACTAGGCCATTGGATTTAGCACAATACACAATCTGGTTCAGAGATTACTATGCCATGTTCTATTTCATTCAAATATCCACCTCATTCATTTTCGAATCCATCAAGAAACCCACCTCAACCAAAACATGGGAACCCCATCACAGAAGGCTATCCATAAATGGAACGGAAAGACCAAAGAACACTGATATGCTTGGAAAAACTAATGAAAATGATAGAAAGAGAGCCAAGAACACACATTCATAATCATGCATGCCAAATCTAGCAAGGAAATCATGCATGAAAATCGATACCTTCAAGTATACCCAATGTAGCTTTTGGATAATACTCTTCCTTGCTTGATATTTACTTTCTCTTTGCCTCATTTTAATTTCTTGATCGGATGCTGAAGTGCTCCAAGAAAAATCTAAGTGTCGAAGATTTTGAGAGAGGTCCAAAACTGAACTAAAAAAATCCCGAGAAAAAATATTTGCAACTAATCTTCCAAAGCATTTTTATTAATGAGGCTTCTATTTTCTTCATTTTCCATTATTTTCTTCAAATTACCTCTTCACATGAAGCTTGTGACTTTTAACCTTCCTTTTCACCTAATTTCCATTATTTTCATAAATAAAATTCCAATTAATGCCTATTTCATTTCTAGAGCCTTTGCCATTTCCTTTTCCAATTTGCTTAGCCATAATAAGAAAAATGAACACCCAGTATGATGTTTTTGCAAACATTTATATTGGAATATGTGCCCCATGAAAAAATTGTTATTGTATTATATTTTTACATGGATTTTTAACTAGGGTTGTTACATAACCCTCCCCCTTGGGGAAACACCGTCGTCAATGTTCAATGACACCTAAAATTAACAAGAATGTTGAAAGAAAAACATACTTCCCATGGAAGATTTTAACAGAACTAGTTGCAGTATTTAAAATGAACACCTACTAAAAGTATGATAATCATACCATTTACTGGGGCTTTGTAGAAAATATCGTTACGATATTTATAATAACAACCACATTGTCTAAACTAGAAAATAACCATACTATTTACGGAGCTTTATAAATCTAGCTCGATACAATATTTACAATAATATACACATATACATATGCGCATTTCCAACTAGCAAAAAAGGATATGATGCATGAATCTAAAACAAGGGAATCTAGAGGCTCACACCTCTGCCTTGAAAATACCAAGATTCACCTCCTTCCGAGGAATTATATAATCCACTTCTAGAGTAACCTACATCGAATTTCAAGGGCTACAATCTTTCGCCACTTTTCCTTTTTGTGAATAGTTTCTAGTTGATTTTCTAGGAAACACTCGCATTGTGCATATCATTCCATCTGGCAATGCTATTGACAAAAATAGAATGTATTACTTAACCTTCCCTTATTTTTTACACATTCCCTCAGGTAATATGATCATCACCTTCCCTGTAGTCACTCACCTTCCAAGTTCCCTGACATACCCTATCGCAACAGATCTATCCCTTGTTAATTCTTCCTTGCATCAGAAGATAAATAAAAGAAGGTATATACCTTCGTAAACTATCATACCAATCATAACATGCTCATGTAAATTAATGGACACTATTTGGTACTAGTTTCCCACAATGGCCCTACTCCTAAAGTGCTTCACCAACATACTACTAAATGTTCCAATTTTTTTCACTTACGCTTCTAATTCTTGCAGTTAGTTCAAACCACCCAACAAGGAATTCCATGCTTTCCTTTACCAAGAAAATAAATTCCATTAGATTCGAAATAAATAGAAATAAATTCACATCATACCTAATTAGTAGTTCATCAATAAGGTTCAGTTGCAAGCGTGTTCACTTCCTCTCACAATGAGTGAAAGTAGCATATTGACCAAGTCATCATGTATAAATTTATCAAATCAGGTTAGCTCGAAAAGCTACCATCAAAATTGAAATCATATATCTCAAGTAACCATCATAAGCCAAAATCATAGATAACATATAATCATCATAAATCAAAGTCATAGATCACATGCATAACAAAATTGAAGTCAAATATTGATAATTATCATTTAATCAATCCTTAGTTTCTACATTTATCCTTTTTCCTTCTATACACATAATCGATTAGTTGCTGAACCTGGTGAGCACCTAGTGCCTTTTCTTCAACTAGGTACACATACACATAGTGTGCAACACACACATCCAATCACACATGATAGACAAAATTATAATGTACATACACTTACACCTCACATAAAACAAAACACATACTGTTGTATCTGATGTACAACACGATGCATACACCTGCCTCTAGTGTACAACACAACACAATAAATACACCTACCTCTAGTGTACAACATAACACAATCCATGTACATAAAAAAATTACATCACAAAAAATACATATGTAACGGTATCATGGCTACCCAATTCACATACACAAAACAAAATGTATAACACACACACACAATACCAAAATTGCACAACACAACATGTACGACATGCACACAATAACACATGTCCAACAGTACCACACGTACGACATGTACATATCACAACCTGTAGACAACACCACTTGCACAACATGTACACAACACGACATGTACACCACATCACCTGGACAACATGTACACAACACCACATGTGAACAACATCACACCCATGACATCTACACAACACTACTTTTGCACATCACCGCATGTAAAACAAGTACATAGCACCACCTACACACAACAGCCCATGTACAACATATACATTGCACCACATGCACATAGCACCATATGTACAATCATACACATGAAACCACATGTACATATCACCATATATAAAACATTCACACCATGCCATATGTACACAATACTTCATATGAAACATGAACAAAGCACCTTATGTACATAGCACTGCATATCCAACATGTACATAGCACCATATGCACACAACACCACATATCCAACATGTGCTATGTAAGATATGTACACAAAACCACATATCCAACATGTACATAGCACCATCTATACCCAACACTATATAAACAACATGTGCACAATGTCATCTATACATAGCATTACATAAAAAACATGTACATAAATATATCTATGGATAGAATTGCATGTATGAAAAATTATCTGTAAATAACTCTCCAAAAACAACATATACATAGTATCAAATATACAGAAAACTGCATGTGCACAACATCACAAGTACCACATGTACAACATATACACAATAGTAGTACTACAATTCCATAGACCACACACTGAATCTACCAAGAAACCTTTCTTCTAGGGTACTTTCACTACTCACACATGTTGCATCATGCCATCGATCACACTACTTCCATTCTACTAATATATCCCTTAGAATTACATGTCCACAACATAAAAATAGGCATAACACAACATAAAATATCAATTCATATCCACATGATATTGGCCTTGTAGATATGTCAAGTCTTTTATTCCCAATTGATTCCTGAAAAACCCGGAACCTCATCATACCACTCACCTGCATAAGAAATAATTCATGAACGAGAATGATTCCTAATGACCATGTGAGATGACTATTTACATACATACATATATATACATATAAACATAGACATGAAAAAATCATTTTCCTTGATCACCTAGTCATACAATTACATATATATACATGTGAACAATTTCCATTCTTGCATAAAAATCACATATGCAGACTCTATCTACATTAGTACAACACACTATCACAAATAGGTCAACTCATACATGCATGTCATAATGATAACCATTTGCATAGGCCAATCCAAATTAGTATAATACAAATAACATCAATATATTAAAGGAAATAACTCTATTCATCAAGTTAAATAACATATAACAACAACAAGTTAATCATATAACATAATCATCAACAAACAATAAAATAGTCATAAAGTTAATACCATGCATGACTAACCAACACATGTACATATGACTACAATGATAAATTGGCATGTATCATACACATAACCACAATAAAAATATAATAAATTGAATATAAGTAACCCTAATGCTTATAAAAACCATGAGCCACATGCTTGCATGCCAAACATAAAACCTTATATGATGATTTGCTCTCACCCCAGAGTCTAGTGCTGCAAATTCACTTTGATTATCTCCATCTTGAGCTCTATCTCAACCAACACGTCAGCATCCTAAAAACCAACAACACCATTATGACCTAAAATTCATACAATGGCCTGATACATGGAAATTTTCACCATGACAATGCATTCATAACAACATATACACACTAACTTGCATAACAGATTCATATATAGCCGACATGCATTCATTACTAACACATCTCAAAAAATACACGATAGACTCCTGATTGGAAACACAATTGTAACAATGACTACAACCATGCATAAAAAACACGAACATAGTCCACAAACATGAAGAACACATATGAAACTAACATGTATGCATAAAAAACACATTCCACCCATCCAGTCCAATAGTGGAACCATGCTCTGATACCACTCTCTAAGACCCTCCTCTAAAATTTACCCAAGTTAACCAGTCCACTGGGGTAAACATGTGACTAAGAGTTGCTATGATATTATTCAACTCCTTAAGTGCAATTAAGGAAGTGGAACCGATGAACCAAAAATTCAAAAACCTCCATGTGGTGCTTCAGGACCCCCAGAAGCTAATCCATCACTCCATGATCCCAACCCCTGAGCTAACAAAGAATTTTAATGAATCAAAACCTCAGTCGCTCCCATAACAAAGCATACATTCGACTCAAACCCTAAAGTCGCACCACAATTCCTGCAAGGGAGAGACTGCAATATTTTAGGTAGTTATGTGTAAGAGACTGCGATATTTAAGCCACTTTTTCAGGTGTAGTCTCTAAACCATTTTTGTAAACTTGATGAGATTTTCCAAGACAATAAATGAAACCAAGAAAAAGCCTCTGACACAAAACTTGATCAAGGACTTGAACTAACAAAGTGTAACCATGATAGAAATTTCATCAAACACATCATGAAAATGTAATCTACATGTCATAATAACAGATTTTATCATAGGTGTCTCATACTTATCTAAGAATCACTAAGAAGAATTGATGCCTTATCACATCCATTGCATTACCATCTATTTGTTCATATATTCATTTCTCATTCATTTAAAATTAAAACATGATGGGAACCATACATTTTATCTATCATAAAACATATTCATAAAAAACCTATAAAAAACAGAAATAATGGGGATAAAACACATAAAATCCACATATGAAATAGTACATTTACACATAAATTACCAAGGAAAGGAACTCTTATTAATGAATGAAAATTTTGACCTAGTATGGGACTACCACATTCCACCCGACCATAGATTGGTTGAGCCAACTCTCTCTTCAAAAAATCATCCCCATGCCATATTCGAAGATGAATGTGGGACTGAAACCTAAATTACCAACCAAGGATTCCCATGGCTAAACCACCTCACCCTCATCAATAGAAACAAGTCTTTACCATAATCCTCACCAAATCACTGGGCCATAAATAATCATGGATGCCACCATATTTATCCACCTACACCGTAAGGAATTTACCTATCTCCTAGTCTCTATGCTTTACGATAATCCATAGTTTGATCCAAGTATTACTAGGCCATAATTGAGACACCACCCTAGATGATTTATGATAAATAAAAACCTTCTCTTAAATCTGAATGAAAGATGAACCCAGAATGAGAGTAAAATGATATGAGATTTGTGATAAATATGTATTACAACCATTTCAACTAATTCACACAAATTAAATTCTCATAATAGGACTTGAATCATAAAACTCATTTCTAGAAAAAACTTTCAAAATAAAAATATTCAAGAACAACAAAACAAACTTGTATTGTAATGTTAAAAATACATAAATATTTGTAACCTTAGCAAGCAGGAATGAATAGAATAATTATAAAATTAGAATACCTAACACCCCTTCAAAAATGCAAAGTAAAAAGGACGGAAAGACTCTAGGCTGAAAATAATACCCTAATAGAAGAAACCAAGAGGAAGGAAATTTCTGTTACCTAAATGATAAGGAAGGTGTGAAGTGAATCTAACCAACACCATTTTCGTGTAGAGGGCATACAATAAAGGAAATATATAAAATAATTTCAAAGGGATAAAATATATTCAGGTCATTTCGAACTCTACTAGTACTATGAACAAGGAAAATCAGTGACAATAATTTTTAGAGAATTTTGTTTGAGGAAAAATATGAATAAGTGATAAAAAATAAATTAATTACCTAGTTTAGAATTTGTATCAAATGTAACCGTGTATATATGAATAGTGGATAAAGTATCCAATGAAAAATTACATCTCCTGTGAAAAAAATACCGAACAAAATGAAAAAACCCAAACCCTCTCTCTGTGGTGGATAGAAAATATGTGGAGCAATAGACACATAATGAATGAAAAAAGGTAAAATGCAATGGAATTCATTACAACGTGAATTGAATCCTAAAAAATCCTAACCATCAATTTCTAAGAGTTAATCCTAATTGTTCATTGGTTAGGTTATTGTACAAAAATGTGGAGCCTCGAATGATGGTCCTGTCCCTTAAGAAGCCTCAATGAGACACGCTTGTCTATTGGAAACATCAAGAGAAAACTTGAAATGTAAAACATTAATCTATTATCAGAATGTATGAGTTATTTCCCAATGTAATATACCACATTCATAGTGTTACTAAAGATTGCGTCATTTAGAAGAATAATGAATGCCAAATAAATACATATAAGGTTTACAAAGAGTCAATCATTTTATACTAAGATATATCTAATGACAAGGGTTATATACACATGATATAATTTATTAATGCATGATACTAAGAATTATTTTATTTTCGGGAAGTTAAATGGTGTGCCAAATTTAGTTAACATAGGTTGTAATACAAAGGGAAAACATTCTTTCTCACAATGGATATTTAATATAAATTATAATAGTGATATGGAAAATAAAACCATATTTTTCACTATTCAAATTAATGTCAAAGTAATGAAATATTTAAATGTGAAACACTGATATTTATCCATTGTGGTTAAATATTCATAAATATAATGGTTAAGGATGCATTCAATTATTTTGTGAAGGATTGTGATTTTTATAATAATCGTCTGAAAAGAAATTAGTTCTTATAAACTTACGAGATGATTTATAATTGTGAGAATAATATCATAACATACCAAGTGTATCAATTAATTCATTTATCAATATAAGAAATATTTTCTACCAAAGTAAAGGTAGAGGGTAAAAACTCAAATTAGGAAATTTATTATAATACTATCTAGACTGTACCTTAAAAAACAATAGTGTGTTAATGAGAGTCATTACAGGTGGCATGAGAATTGTATGTTATAGCACTAGGCCTTCCATGGGTCCTAAACTAAAATATAATTGTTTGTGTGAGATATAGATAGTAAAAAAATATAAAAATATGAATAATGTATAAAGAAATAAATGGATATATTCCTATAGAATCATTTGTGAAAGGTGAGGAGATTAATGCTTAGATGGAGTGATGAAGGAGAAAACTGGTAATACAGAGTGATAATTACTCACAAGCTAATATTTCATAGTCTAATGGCTAAAAAAATAAGGTTACATAACCACATTAATAAGAAGCAGGATATCCATGTCTACATCTAGTCTGGTACCATGATGAATGAGTATTCATCAAACCTCATTCCATAAAAATTAGAACGTGCAAAAAAAAAAATTCTGACTAGAGTAATAGAAGATACAAGTGACCAGGAATTACATAACAAAGAGATCGGTTATAACCAACTCAAATAATTAATTGAGAAATATTGTAGAAGGATGGAAATAAATAATAATTAATAAAAGAAACTAAATTTTATGTTCAAACATAAATGTATAGGCTTCAAACAAATTATATGTAAGTGAGCTGTCAATATTTCTACTCAATATTTTAAGGAATAATTTGGGTAAGTAAGGAAATATTTAAGAGGCTTTAGGCTTTTTCAAGTAAACATACAAATGAAATAAACTTCATGAGTTATAACACTATTCAAGGAATTCAACCTGGAGACGTCAATAGAGAGGAGTCATAGATAGACAAGTGTGTATGTATATATATATATATATATATCATGATCAAAATGATTTGAATTCATTTATTCCAAAAGAGAATCTTAAAGTCAAGTAATATATTGGGATGTCTATAATATTCCCCTAAAAATGTATCAAATAAGATTATTCCATCATCCAAAAGTATATTATAGTCTCATGCCCAAATTTGTCACTACCTGCAAAAAGTATAAAAAAGTATTCTAATGCCCATTGATGATTAAATGTGATTGATAGGTTTGAATATTAGTGTATCACATGAAATTATATCTGTTAGGTCCCTATATTACTAGTATAGTCACTTATTGTTGTTAGTGTAACCCCCTTATTGTTAATTTTGTACCCCTGTAACCCCCATATTGTTATTATTGTGCCCTTAAATTATTATTGTTAGGTCAGCTAGGATCACATTGTGGCCCCATGGACTCCTAGATATAGAAAGGAGATTTTTTCATTTGTATCATCCAAGAATTGTTCATTTATGTAATGTATTGGAGGTTTTCCCCTTGAAGTGGCTGATTTCTAAGGTGTTGATCTCTCTTTTCTTCTACTTTTGGATCTGGTTTCAAAACATTTGGTATTAGAGCTTTGGATTCTAGGGTTTTTTTCCTCCAAAAAGGTCTTCCTGGAATTTTTTCTGTAAATTTTTTTTTTGAAGGTTCAGAAGCTGAAAAATTTAAAGCGCGAAGAAAAAATCCTCGGGAACATTGTCACAAAATTTCAGAGCTTGGTTCACAATATTTTTGTAGATATGATCTGTGGAAGTTAGGGATTTTTTAGGCTCCCAAATTTCATCTGAAAGAGGTGATCATGGTAAAATATTCATAACTCTCTCTCTCTGAGCATCAGATTGGAATGCTATAAAAGGTGGCCCCAATTACACGGACTATAGTTTTTTTCTATAAAATTGAGAGTTGAAGGAGGAAACAGTGATAGGTGGAAATTCATACAATATTGCTCTACTAAACCAGTCCATAATTTGGTCATTGTGGGATATTGGACATAACTTTGTCTTGAATAATCCAAATCAGGTCAGACTTGTAGCATTCAAAATAGGATTCATAGGGCTACCACAAGGCCGAATTTCAGATATTGAAGATCTGAAATCACAGAGATAATTCAGTTTCAATATTGAGCTCCTCAAAAGAAAGAAAAAGGTGTGTATTTGTTTCTAAATTGCATAAGTGTTGTGTAAAAAAACAGTTTGAAGTGATTCCAAGGGCCTATTGAGCATATATTTCAGTATTAGGTTTTGAAATTCCTCCTAAAAAGAATTCAATGCCCATTAAGCCCTCAGAATACTCTACTATGACTCATGAAGTTGAAGAATTGCAACATGATCTATCAAAATTACAACAGCAAGTGCACCAAATTTCTCTCTCGCAAAGAGCAACAAAAATGAAATGGAAGTTTTGAAAAAAGATGTGGAAACTAAGATGGATAGTTTGAAGAAGCGCGTGGAAGCTAATGTGGATGGTTTGAAGAAAGGCGTGGAAGCTAATATGGATGGCGTGACTAAGATGGAGGACATGGAAAAAAATAAGAAAGACAACATGGAAAACATGAAGAATGATCTAAGCAAACATCGAAGGTTTTGCAAGTTGACTCTGAAAATGATTTACTAACCATTGAAAGATAGTAGAGGAAACTCATGATGAGAATAAATGAATCTTATCATGATTTCTGTAAACTCTAATGTTGGTTGAAGAACACATATATTCCAAAGATGGATATGAGGAAGTTTGATGGCAAGGATCCCGTAACATGGATACTACATATGGAGCAATATTTTGATCTCAATAATGTGCAAAACACACAAAAGGTACGCATTGCAACTTTATATTTAGAACAAAATACATTTGTATGGTATCGATGGCTTTTATCCCGTAAAAAAAATGTCACTTGGTCAATTTTTATGGACGAAATGATAACACATTATGAGGATACAAAGAGAAACACCTTCCTTAGCCAATTGATAAACCTCAAACAAAAGGGTTTAGTGGCGGAGCATATTGAGGAATTCCAAAAATAGTATATAAGGGTAACTGATATTCTAGAGGATCACAAGATTGATTTCTTCATAGGGACTTTAAAACATAACATCGAACATGAAGTTTGCGTTTGAGAAACTGATTCATTCGAGAAGGCATTTAGGTTGGCAAGAAAAATTAAATGTAAAATTATGGCGACAAGGAAGCCTACCACTCACATCTATAAAGATGGAAGTGTTGCTACTCCTAGACTTTCACAACCTACAAGTTTGACACCATAACAATTGGAAGAAAAAAGAGAAAAAATGTTTTTCTACAACTGTGATAGAAAATAAACTAAAGGTCATAAGTGCGCTAATAAGAAATTATGTTACATAGATTGTGAAGAGGAGGAAGAAAATGAAGAAGAAACTTCAAAAGTAGAGGATATACACTAGGAGCAAACCCTAGAAGAATAAGAAATGAGTCTGACCATATCATGTAATGCATTGGCAGGAATTACCACTCCTCAAACTCTCAAGATAGAAGGACATATCAAGAAGAGAAAGGTAATAGTATTGATTGATTCGGGTAGTACCCATAATTTTATTCATTGTAAGGTAGCCAAGGAATTGAATTATTTCCTATACCCAACACCAGAATGTCAAGTGATGGTTGCAAATGGAGAAACTATAAATTTCTCTGGAAAATGCCATAATATAAAGCTATTCATGGGGGAATATGTATTGAATAGTCCAATGCTTTCCATTCCAATGGGAGGTGATAATGTTGTACTAAGAGTACAATGGTTACAATGTTTGGGGATGGTAGCTTTTAATTTTCAAGAACTTTTCTTGAATTTTTTTTTGGAAGGAAAGGAAATCGAATTACAAGGTATTGCAGGGAATCCAGGAAAGATAATAAGCTCTAATGCCATGACAAAGATTCTGAAGAAAGAACAACGAGGTGTAATTGCACAATTATGCTCACTAGAAGTTCCAACATCAAAATCATCTATTTCTCCAGATCTCCAAAAGGTCTTGGGCAATCATTAAAAGATGTTAGGTACTCCCAAAGGACTCCCACTTATTCATGATCATGATCATGCTATTCATTTGATTCCAGTAAGTGTTCCTCCAAACATTAGGCCTTACAGATCTCCTTATGTCCAAAAGAGTAAAATTGAACGTATGATTGGAGAAATGTTAGATGCTTGTATAATTCAACCTAGTCAAATTTCTTTCTCTGCTCTAGTTGTATGGGTGCACAATAAATATGGATCGTGGTGCATGTGTCTAGATTATAGGGATCTCAATAAGCTCACCATTAAAGATAAATTTCTCATTCCTATGATTGATGAATTATTGGATGAATTACATGGAAAATTTATTTTACCAAGTTGGATCTTCATTCAAGATATCATCAAATTATAATGAAGACTGAAGATATTCTGAAAAAAACATTTCGAACTCATGAGGGTCATAATGAATTTTTGGTCATGCCTTTTGGCCTTGCCAATGCACCTTCTACATTTCAAGGGTTGATGAATTCCATTTTCAAACCTTGCCTTAGAAAATTTTTTCGAGTATTTTTTGATGATATACTAATCTACAACAGGTCTTGGAAGGATCATGTTAAACACGCTGATAGGGTGCTCAAACTATTGGAGGAGGAACAATTATATGAAAAAAAATCTAAATGTTTCTTTGGAGTACAACAGGTGGAATATCTGGGTCATATTATATATCTCACGAGGGTGTTAAGGTAGACCCTAACAAAATTAAAGCCATTAAGGAATGAAAAGTCCCCACAACCATAAAGTAGTTGCACGAATTTCTCAGGTTAACAGGGTATTATCGCAGGTTTGTTAAGAATTATGGGAGAATAGCAGCACCTTTAACAACATTATTGAAGAAAGATGTAGGACTCCTGAAGCAATTAAGGCCTTTGAACATATTAAAGAGGCAATGTGCCTAGCACTAGTCTTAGCTACGCCATACTTCTTAAAAACCCTTATTATGGAATGTGATGTCTCAGGAAATGGAATTGGTGTTGTTTTAATGCAAGAAGGAAGACCCCTTGCTTGTGAAAGTTGTTCAATCAAAGGAAAGTATTTAAAAAAGGATATTTATGAGAAGCAAATTTTGGGAATACTACATGCACTAAATAAATGGATACCTTACCTAATGGGAAGACACTTCAAGGTAAAAAATGTTCATGATAGTCTTAAACATGGGTCACAATGATGTTGGATTATGACTTTGAAATCATATAAAAAAAAGGGAAGCTAAATGTTGTTGTAGATTCACTCTCAAGAAAGGATGAAGATGTGGAATCATTGCTTTGTTCCATTTCAATTATAAACTAGATTGGATAGTCGAAGCAAGGGATGAATGGAAGAAGGACGAAGAAGTGTGGGCTCTCATTCAAAATTTGCACCAAGATCCTAGTACATATGATACATTTAGTTGGAAAAATCATTCCTTATGGTAAAAATATCGCTTATATATTTCCAATAATTCCCAACTAAAACAAAATATTCTTTTGTAATTGCACACTTCTCCTCTAGGAGGACACTCAGAATTTTTAAAAACTTACCAGTGGGTGAGGAAATAATTTTTTTGGGATGGCCTTAAATCTGATATTCAAAAGTTTGTGCTGGAATTTTTGGTTTTCCAGCAAAATAAAGTTGAGACAATTAAGACACCGGGTCTTCTAGAACCTTTATTCATTCCAAATCAACGTTGAGAGGAGATTTCAATGGATTTTATCATAGGTTTACCTAAGTCCGAAAGAAGGAGTGTCATCATGGTGTTAGTTGAAAGACTTACCAAGTATACACACTTTCATGCATTATCTCATCCATTTAATGTGAGTACAGTTGCTACTGCATTTATGGAAAAAATTCAAAAGCTACATGGAAACTAGAATATTATTGTAAGTGAAAGAGATCCCATTTTTACAGGAAATTTTTGGACATAATTATTTTCTTGTTTGGGTACTCAACTAGCTCATAGATCATATTATCATCCTCAATCCAATGATTCAATAAAGATAGTGAATAAATGTTTGGAAATATATCTTCGTTTTTTTTGTATATGATAAGAAACCACAATGGGTCAGGTGGTTACCTCTCGCTGAATGCTAGGTCCCTATATTACTAGTATAGTCCCTTATTGTTGTTAGTGTAACCCCCATATTGTTATTATTGTACCCCTGTAACCCCCATATTGTTATTATTGTGCCCTTAAATTATTATTGTTAGGTCGGCTAGGATTACATTGTGGCCTACTAGGATTACATTATGGCCCCATGGACTCCTATATATAGAAAGGAGGTTTTGTAATTTGTATCATCCAAGAATTGTTCATTCATGTAATGTATTGGAGGTTTCCCCCTCGAAGTGGCTTATTTCTAAGGCATTGATATCTCTTTTATTTTATTTTTTGAGTTGGTTTCACAACATTTGGTATCAGAGCTTGGGATTCTAGGGTTTCACTGCTCCAAAAAGGTCATCATGGAATTTTTGCTATAACCTGTCTTATATGAAGTTTCAGAAGCTGAATTTTTTAGGGTGTGAAGCCAAAATCATGAGGAACATCGTTGCAACATTTCAGATCTTAGTTCACAATATGTTTGGAGATATGACCTATGTAATTTAGGTCTTTTTGCAGGCTCTTCAATTTAATATAAACAGGTCATGGTGACATTTGTGCTATAAATTTTTGTCTACGAAGGTTCAGAATATGAAATTTTTAGGGCATGAAGCTGAAATACTGAGGAAACGCGTCGCAAAATTTCAGATCTTGGTTCAAAATATTTTCGAAGATATGATCTGTGGATGATACTGCTTTTTCAGGCTCTTGAATTTCATCTCAAAGAGGTGATCACGGGAAAAGTTTCATAACTCTCTCTCTGAGCATAAGATTGGAGTGTCGTAAGAATTGGCCACAATCACACGGACTTTAGTTTCTTTGCCATCAATTTTAGAGCTCGAAGATGAAACAATGACACGTGGAAAGTCGTACAAGTTAGATCTACTGAAATAATCCATAATTAGGTCATTGTGTGAGATTGGAAATAAATTTACCTTGAAGAATCCAAATCAGCTTAGACCTGTGGCATTCAAAAGGGGATTCAGAAGGCTACCTTAGTGCCCAATTTGAGATATTGAAGAGCTTTAACCACAAATATAATCCAATTTAAATATCGAGCTCTTCAAAAGCAAGAAAAAGGTGTGTAATTTTTTATGAATTGCATAAGTCTTGTTTGAAGAATCAATTTGAATTAATTCCAAGGGCACATTGTAGAATATATATCAGTATTGGGTTCTAAAAAATGCCCTGTAAAAATAATTCAACACCCATTAAGCCTTCAGAAGGCTCTACTATGACCCATGAAGATGAAGAATTGCAACATGATCTATCAAAATTACAAGAGAAAGTGTACCAAATTTTTCTCTCGCAAAGAGTAGCAAAAAATGAAATGGAAGTTTTGAAAAAAGGCATGGAAGAAAATATGGATGGTGTGAAGAATAATATGGATGGTTTTAAGAAAGGCGTGTAATATAAGATAGATGGAATGGAAGATGGCATGGAATCTAAGATGGATGACATGGAAGCTAAAATGGAAAACATGAAGAATGATCTAAAAGCAGACATGGAAGTTTTGACAAAGTTGATACAGGAAATGTTTCGTAATGGTGAAAATATAGTAGAGGAAACTCATGATGAGAACAAAATAAATGTTAATCGTGATTTAATAAACTCTAACGTTGGCGGGAATAACCACCATATTCCAAAAATGTATATGAGGAAGTTTGATGGAAAGGATTCTGGATACTACAGATGGAGCAATATTTTTTATCTCCATAATGTGAAAAACACACAAAAGGTACACATTGCAATTTTACATTTAGAACAAAATACATTTGTATGCTTTCTATGGCTTTGCTCCCGTAAAAAAATTGTCACTTGGTCAATTTTTACGGAGGAAATGATAGCACATTATGAGGATACAAAGAGAAACACCTTCTTTAGCCAATTGATAAATCTCAAAGAAAAAGGTTTAGTGGGGCAACACATTGAGGACTTCCGAAAATTGAATATAAGGGTAACTAATATTCCAGAGGAACATAGTATTGATCTCTTCATAGGTACTTTAAAGGATAACATCCAACATGAAGTTCACATTTTGGAACCTAATTCATTCATTGGAGAAGGCATTCAGGTTGGAAAGTAAAATTGTGGTGACAAGGAAGCCTACCACTCACTTCTATAAAGAAGGAAGTGTTGCTACGCCTATATTTCCACAACCTACAAGGTTGACACCGCAAAAATTGGAAGAAAAAATAGAAAAAGGGCTTTGCTACAGTTGTGATAGCAAATACACTAAAGGTCATAAGTGTGTTGAGAAGAAATTATTTTACATAGATTGTGAAGATAAAGAAGAAAATTAACAAGAAGAGGATATACACCAGGAACCAGCCCTAGAAGAGGAAGAAATGAGTCTGACCATATCGTGTAATGCATTGGCAAGAATTACCACCCCTAAAACTCTCAATATAGAAGGACATGTCAAGAAGAAAAAGGTAATAGTGTTGATTGATTCAGGTAGCACCCATAATTTTATTCATTGTAAGGTAGCCAAGGAATTGAATTGTTTCCTATACCCAGCATCAGAATGTCAAGTGATGGTTGCAAATGGAGGAACTATAAATTGCTCTATAAAATGTCATAATATCAAGCTAACCATGGGGGAATATTTATTCAATATTCCAACGCTTTCCATTCCTATGGGAGGTGATGATGTTGTACTAGGAGTACAATGGTTACAATCTTTGGGTGTGGTAGCTTTTAATTTTCAAGAACTTTTCTTGAATTTTTTTCAGAAGGAAAGGAAGTTGAATTACGGGGTATTGGAGGGAAGCCGAGAAAGATAATAAGTTATAATGTCATGAAAAATATTCTAAAGAAATAAAAATAAGGCGTAATTGCACAATTATGCTCACTAGAAGTTCCAACATCAAAATCATCTATTTCTGAAGATCTCCAACAAGTCTTGGACAGTCATTCCAAGGTGTTTGAAACTCCCAAAGGACTCCCACCTATTCGTGATAATGATCATGCTATTCATTTGATTCTGGGAAGTGTTCCTCCAAACATCAGGCCTTACATATATCCTTATGTCCAAAAGAGCGAAATTGAACGTATGATTACGGAAATGTTAGAGGCAGGTATAATTCAAACTAGCCAAAGTTATTTCTTTTCTCCTGTAGTATTGGCACACAAGAAAGATGGATCATGGTGCATGTGTCTGCATTATAGGGAGCTCAATAAGCTCACCATTAAAGATAAATTTCCCATTCCTGTGATTGATGAATTATTGGCTGAATTAGATGGAGCAATTTATTTTACCAAGTTGGATCTTCATTCAGGATGTCATCAAATTAGAATGAAGACTAAAGATATTCCAAAAACAACATTTCGAACTCATGACAGTCATTATGAATTTTTGGTCATGCCTTTTGGCCTTACCAATGCACCTTCTACATTTCAAGGGTTAATGAATTCCATTTTCAAACCCTTCCTTAGAAAATTTGTGCTAGTAATTTTTGATGATATACTAATCTACAACAGGGCTTGGAAGGATCATGTTGACAGGGTGCTCAAACTATTGTAGGAGAAACAATTATATGCAAAAACATCCAAATGTTTCTTTGGAGTACAAGAGGTGGAATATTTGGGTCATACTGTATCTCACGAGGGTGTTAAGGTAGACCCTAACAAAATTAAAGCCATTAAGGAAGGGAAATTCCCCATAATCATAAAGAAGTTGCGAGGATTTCTTGGGTTAATAGGGTATTATCGCAAGTTTTTAAAGAATTATGGGAGAATAACAGCACCTCTAACAACATTATTGAAGTAAGATGCATTTTCATGGACTCCTGAAGCAACTAAGGCCTTTGAACATCTTAAAGAGGCAATGTGCCTAGCACTGGTCTTAGCTACGCAAGAATTAACAAAAACATTTATTGTGGAATGTGATGCCTCAGGAAATGGAATTGATGCCATTTTAATGCAGGAAGGAAGACCCATTTCTTTTGAAAGTCGTCGAATCAAAGGAAAGTATTTACAGAAACTTATTTATGAGAATGAAATGTTAGCAATACTGCATGCACTAAAGAAATGGTGAACTTAACTAATGGGAGGACACTTCAAGGTGAAAACTGATCATGATAGTCTTAAACACTTTTTGGAACAAAGACTATCTTTAGAAGCGCAAAAAAAATGGGTCACAAAGATGTTGGGTGATGACTTTGAAATAATATACAAAAAAGGGAAGCTTAATGTTTTTGCAGATGCACTCTCAAGAAAGAATGAAGAGGTGGAAGCATTGCTTTGTGCGATTTCTATTATCCAACCAGATTGGATAACCAAGGAAAGAGATGAATGGAAGAAGGACAAAGAAGTGTGAACACTCATTCAAAAGTTGCAACAATATCCTAGTACATCTGATACATTTAGTTGGAAAAATGATTCCTTATGGTACAAAGATCGCTTATATCTTTGTAAGAATTCCCAACTAAAACAAAATATTCTTTTGGAGTTGCACACTTCTCCTCCAGGAGGACACTCAAGATTTTTAAAAACTTACCACAGGGTGAAGAAAGAATTTTTTTTGGATGGCCTTAAATCTGATATTCAAAATTTTGTGGTGGAATGTTTGGTTTTCCAGTAGACTAAAGTTGAGACAATTAAGACCCAAAGACTTCTACAAACTTTATCCATTCCAAGTCAACGTTGGGAGGAGATTTCAATGGATTTTATCACAGTTTTACCTAAGTCCGAAGGAAAGAGTGTCATCATGGTGTTAGTTGATAAAATTACCAAGTATGCACACTTTTGGGCATTATCTCATCTATTTAAAGAAAGTACAATTGCTACTACATTTATGGACACAATTCAAAAGCTACATGGAAACGCAAGGGTTATTGTGAGCGACAAAGATCCCATTTTTTCTGGAAACTTTTGGATGGAGTTATTTTCTTGTTTGGGTACTCAATTAGCTGATAGCTCATCTTATCATACCCAATCTGATGGTCAAACTGAGATAGTAAATAAATGTTTGGAAGTATATCTTCGTTGTATTTTATCTGATAAAAAAACACAATGGGTCAACTGGTTACCTCTCGCTGAATGGTGGTATAACAGTTCCTTCCATACTGCAGCAAAAATGGCCCCATTTATGGCACTTTATGGATATCATCCACCATCCATCACATCATCTTTAAGAGAAAATTAGAAGGTTCAAGTAGTGGAATATCACACCAAGCATCAACAAGCAGTTCTCCAACTCTTAAAGGATAACCTGAATTCGGCACAAAATCGAATGAAACAACAGGCAGATCAACATCACAGCAAGAGAATTTTTGATGTAGGAGACTGGGTATTTTTACAGCTACAACGATAAAAACAAATGTCCCTCAAGAAAGCTAAGAAGGATAATAAATTATCACCAAAGTACTATTGTCCTTACAAGGTGTTGAAAAAGATTGGTACTATGGAATAAAAATTGGAGCTTCCTGATTCTTCATGAGTGCATCCAGTTTTCCATGTTTCATGCTTAAAGAAGGTTATAGGTGAAAATCTTCCAGTTCAAACAATATTGCCAGAACTTGATGAGGAATGAAAAATCATATTGGAACCTGAAGAGGTCACGGAAACAAGAACTCGACAGCTACGGAATCGATCAATTTCAGAGTATCTCATCAAGTGGAAGAACTTACCCACCGAAGATTCTACATGGGAGGATGAGAATTTTATACAAAAGCACCTAGAGCTACTCAAGCATTGAGGAAAACACTTTTTTTAAGGAGAGGGGCATCTTACGTCCCTATATTACTAGTATAGTCCCTTATTGTTGTTAGTGTAACCCCCTTATTGTTATTATTGTACCCCTGTAACCCCCATATTGTTATTATTGTGCCCTGGAATTATTATTCTTAGGTAAGCTAGGATCACATTGTGGCCCCATGGACTCCTATATATAGAAAGGAGGTTTTGTAATTTGTATCATCCAATAATTGTTCATTCATGTAATGTATTAGAGGTTTCCCCATCGAAGTGGCTTATTTCTAAGGCGTTGATATCTCTTTTCTTCTATTTTTGGAGATGTTTTCACAACACTGAATGGTGGTATAACACTTCCTTCCATACTGTAGAAAAAATGACCCCATTTATGGCGCTTTATGGATATCATCTACCCTCCATCACATCTTCTTTAAGGGAAAATTTTAGGGTTCAAGCAGTGGAGGATGACATCGAGCATCAATAAGAAGCTCTCCAACTCTTAAAGGTGATAGCAGCCTAAAGCTACAAAACCCACATTCTCACCTTAAGATGCATATAGAAATGCATTACAAATTAAAACCCCAAATAATCTCAGCATGGGGTAAGCTTAAAGTGGAAAATTCTCCTCTTCTTAAAAACCTGTGGTTAAAACCATAGGAAAAACCCACTTCATGACTATCGAATAAATACTTGACTTTAGAATAAACCACAATATAATACTTCATATGCAAAAATTTCTCCTTGACTTATGCCTTATGTTTAAACCCCATATATTTAAACCCACTTTAACCAAGGTTTATAGACCTTTGGAACAATATAATACTTGAATTTTAAACAAGGTTTGAGACCCTTTCACAATGTATTTCCTGAACATTAACCACTTTAAATAAGTTCTTTTTGAAGAAATATTCAAGCCTTTGGACATATTACAAAGCACTTAAACCACTCTCTAAAGACCTTTGGAATAGTATTATAATGCACCTTATAATATCAAATGACCTTTGGAAATGTTAAACCTTCCAGATTTCAACCTTTAATAAACTCCATTTCATAATATATCGGGTCCATACCTTTGGTTAAACCTCCACACAATTGTCAATGTGACCACCGTTGGATATCCGTTGATCATGATCGGAAAAATATCGCATCAAATCGACCCCCAATATTTATCACGCAAAAGGCACGCGAAATCGCTGATATTTGAATACTGTCCAGGCTAGGTGTCATACGTCGGGGTGTATCACGTTCAAATGCAATAAAACTGCTTACCATGTTTAATCCACGCAAAAACCAGTTATGGTTTTAAAAAACTGCTTCACGGCTCCATCGCATGGTTCCGCCATATATTTAACTCATGGTTTCACTTCTAACCTTGTTTCATTACACCTCTCCACATATTGGGTGAAACCTTTAAAAAATTTGTTGATTCATTTCGTTGCATTGTGACTTCATCTCCACTATTCTATTTTCACAGTATCTTAAAACCCTCTCTGTCATATGGCTTATTCATCTTCTGAATTCAATTTCTGTGGTTTATAATCGGTTGTAAACACAGTAAACCCTCAATTGTAACTTCAAACCCGAATTTCACTACAATGTGTATTCACAACAAAACACCTAATTTCTCCTTTTAATGCGTTATCCGATGTAAATTTGAATTACGAATTACACCCAGGAAATATTTATCCCTCAATTTAGAAATCCAAGTAATTCCTTTAATAACATTGATCCATTCTGTGATCGATACTAATTTTCTCATAATCACAATCACACAGAATTTAAGATTCTCCTTCAATCCACACAATCTCTTAACATGTAGATAGAACATAAAATGACAGAATTCCCCTTGTTCCTGCCAATTCATTTGCACATAATATACACTCAAAACACAAACTCAGAAATCGAGTTTTCTTTATTAAAACTAGTATTTACATAGGATTTCTCTGGCCTAATATTCTATATCAGTGGCCTTTTTCCTCTAATTTTCCTGAAGGCTTACAATACAAGCCCTATTCCTGTTCTACCTTCTCTACCTATTTTCCTTTCTTCCTTTTATGCCTTTGAGGCTTACATTTTATACAAATATTTTTGAACCCAATTGTGGTTCCAAATCCTCCATTTTCTCAACAATTTCCTATGAATCCTCCTTAATCCTAAAATCACTGTTTAATCCCTAAGGATCCTCTTTCCTCTGCAAATAATGAAACAAATTCTCATTTAGGATTTATAATTAATTCCTAAATCTCTTAATCCCTATACACTGTCAACTAGCCTAACTCCAAAATTCGATAACATTTACAAAATTCCTCACAATATTTAATTAATTGTAATTTAAAATCACTAAAATTATTATATAATAATCCAACTACTTTGAAAACACAAAACCCCTAAGTCTATTAAAATACAAGGAATTTTCTTGAGCCTAATGCCCCTGCATCAAAAGGATAACCTAAATTTAGCACAAAATCGAATGAAACAATAGGCATATCAACATCGTAGTGAGAGAAGTTTTGATGTGGGAGAGTAGGTATTTTTACGGCTACAACCATACAAACAAATGTCCCTCAAGAAAGCTAACTAGGATGATAAATTATTGCCAAAGTTCTATGGTCCTTACAAGGTTTGCAAAATATTCATACTATGGCATACAAATTGGAGCTTCCTGCATCTTTGCGAGTGCATCCAGTTTTCCATGTTTCATGCTTAAAAAAGGTTATAGGGTACAAAATTCGAGTTCAAATAATATTGCTAGAACTGGATGAGGAAGGGAAAACATATTGGAACCTGACACAGTCATGGAAGCAAGAACTTGACAACTACAAAATTGATCAATTTCATAGTATCTCATCAAATGGAAGAACTTACCCACTGAAGGTTCTATGTGGGATATGAGAATTTTATACAAAACCACCCAGAGCTACTCAAGCATTGGGAAAACACTTTTTTGAAGGAAAGGAGCATGTTATGTCCCTATATTACTAGTATAATCCCTTATTGTTGTTAGTGTAACCCCCTTATTGTTACCGTTGTACCCCTGTAACCCCCATATTGTTATTATTTTGCCCTTAAATTATTATTGTTATGTCGGCTAGGATTACGTTGTGGCCCCACAAGGATTACATTGTGGCCACATGGACTCCTATATATAGAAAGGAGGTTTTTTCATTTGTATCATCCAAGAATTCTTCATTTATGTAATGTATTGGAGGATTCCCCCTCAAAGTGGCTGATTTCTAAGGCATTGATCTCTCTTTTCTTCTATTTTTGGAGTTGTTTATACACCAATATCTTACAAATTAAATACGAAATTTCAAATTACATAATAAATGACATTAAAAAAATATAAATATGAGTGAATAGATATGAAAAAATGTTGAGCATAGTTGGAAGGATATCATCAAGAAGGATGGAAGGTCGCATCGTGGAGGAAGAAAGGTATCTGAATTGTTTCCATTCTGAAATGGTTACGATTTTGACTAATGTATATTTATAAAATATTTTAATATACCTTGTAGGTATTATTCATAAATGGTAGTTATGCAATGATAAAGAACAACAAATATTGAATATTCTAATACGAAGAACCATAATTAATGTTAGTATTAGTTTTTAACTGTAGGAATATTTTCTTGCAAGAAATCCAAGATGGATAGATACACTATAAACACTCAATGTAAACAAATAATTACTTTATTATCTGTGAATAATAATTATATATTTTTAAAGAGATCACTACTTAGAAGTAGGTGAGAATCGTGCTTTATTAGATACACATAACAGAAAAATGAATGATGCATTTAAAAAAAATTAATAACAATGCTAAAAAATGATATGAACAATGATAAATCCTGCACAAATGAACATTCCCATGCACTGTTTTGTTACTGTATTAATGTTTTTGTGTAGTCATATAGGAATATTTAATAAATTTAGTAGAAATGGGTGAGCTATATTTTAATTTTGTACTTGTTTCAAAGTAAGTAAGTCATCCATGTAAATGTTCATTCCATCCTTGGAAATAGTAGCTAAAATACGAGCTTTCTAAAATTTAGGAATTGCATACATCAAGTACATAAATATCAATGAATGGAAAATCATAATTTTTGTGTTCCCAAACAAAGAAACAAGAAAACCTACTACCCATAGATAATCCTTGGAGAATTTAGTGGTAACATCATGTCATCTAGATGAATTGATTTCTTATCATTCTCAGTTGACATTTAACCGATATATTTTGATATTTCAATTTGTAATTTTAAAATAAATTTGGATGATTGAGTCTTATATCCAATATTGAGGATTATATTAAAAACTTGAAGCTAATACATCAACCTAAAATATTCTTATAAACCTTTGAGCGAAATTACTTGGTCACATTATTACCACACCATTGTAGGAGGGTGAATCTAGACACAACTTTTGAAGTGAAAAAAATGTTGATTTTTTTTTGATCAAGTGAATATATATGCAATGAATCATATTTCTACAAATTATTTTAAAAATTACATTAAAAAAACTACCATGTGACGTGCCTACTAGACAAAGATTCCAATTTTGAATAGAAAGGGTTAGTGTGAGAAAACCTTCTCCTTGTCCCAAACTAGAATTCGACAACATGTACTTTTAAAATTTTCATGTTAAAACAACCTTTTTAAGATAAAAATAGAAAATGAAATATCATCTACTGCTAATGGACTAATATATAGGGAACGATTTGAAATTTATGTCTCTCAAAATATGTTCTTGCCAAATTCTATCAAATGTTGGAAAATATTATAGCTATACCTTACCAAAAAGATGAGTCTTTTTAAAAGGGGTTTAAAATAAGAGATATAAAATGTCTTTGAGCTGGAAGATCATAAGTGTTAAGAGAAATTGAAAAGATAGTTAAGCTGATGAAATAAAAGTTAAAAAAAACATATTTGGATTTGGAAATTGTGTGATGCTAACAACCTTTCTAAATTATACCTAAGATTGAACTAGCTGCTTATTAGCTCATTCTTCTAACAAAAAAATAAAAATAAAATATCATGTATTCTTGCTAAATAATTATGCACAAGTAAAATTCAATTTTTGTACACATTCTAAACCAGAAGAAGCCCATACTGCATAATGGAATTTAAGACCCAAGAAAAAAATTCAATGTGATAAAGGTAAATTAAAAATTGAAAGGTATCTTCAAAGAAAGAAATATATATTTTCATTATATATATTCTTGAATAATCAATTGATGAACTTTGAGTTTAGGTTTTTATACCAAATGCATAAATATTTTTTAATACTTCGCTAACACCTTCATAGTCATAATATGCTTGTTGGTTTTGAATCATGGAAATGGATATGTCTAGAGGATGTTGTCAAAGAAGCATAACCTTCCCTGTTTTCATAAAATTGAAATATGTTTTTTTAGAAGACATTGATAAGGCACCATGACGGTGTACAATTTAAGAGGGGGAGGATGTGATATCCTTTAGGTTAATGATGTGTTTGTAAATAGGTGTTCATAAGTTTATTTCTTGTTTTATTTTGTTTGGTATGATATGTAAAAAATAGGTAGACATTTTAATTTTTTATATTTTATTATTGATAATATTTTCTTTTAAAATATGTAATTATGTTTTATTTTATAAATTAAGACAATTTGGGAAATTAATGGCTATGTAAAGATGGTTGAAAGAAGAAAAATGATACAATTCAATTTTGAGAATTTATTATTTTATCAATCAACAAGTTCTAGGAAGTGAGTAGACTTAATTATGAAATTATGATATTGGCCAATTAAATATCTCCTAGTAGACAGGGATATGTCCTCAGAAGTGGGAGATAGAGTTCATTAATGAGAAGTTAACTGCCTACCTCTTGTTGGTGATTTCGGGGAAGTTAGTAACTACGAAAAGAGTGGTAGATGGATATTATTTGAGAATTCTCCTACTTTTATATCAATTATTCTGAGAGTATAAATGGAAAGATTTAAGAGAAGAAAGGAGAATTTACAGAATTAAATTTGTAGTCCTAATTCGCTCCAGAGGGTGGGGCGAGGGGGAAAGTAGTGTTTTTTTGTATCAAGGTTGGGAAGAGTCAAGTAATTGGCCATATATATCCGATAATTATCATCAAGTTGGTTCTCTCTAACTTTGTTCTTATTATATGTTACAAAAAAAAAAAAAAAATCTCTATACTTTTATAGTTTACTATGTGTTAGAAAATATTACTTTGATTATAAATAGGAAATATCCTATATTGTTTTCTTGAAACAAATAAATGATATTATAATTATACATGCATACTTTAGATTCTAAAAAATTAGAGCATCGGTATAATTAGCCACAAAGTATGATATATATTTATATGTTTTGATAGTGAATGAAGATATTATACTATAGAACTTGGTGGCTTTCATACAATATTTTGAAAATTAGAAAATATTATATTTGAATTCTCAAACTCATAATATAAAAGAAAAAGAAAGTAAATAAATGAAATTATTTTATAAATATTGACAATGAACTACATTGAAGTTAGAAGCAACAATCTCTATGTAACAACTGGAAAGAAAAGGATAAGATTTTATTGATGAAGATCAAATTTTTACAAAAGGAATGAAAACATGTTATCCATATTTTCCAAAATTATAAATACGAAGTTTCTATATTATAAATAGAGAACCCTTGAGGTAAAACCAAGAAAGAACTCATTTCTGGGTTATCCATAAACAACCAAGAAATGAGTGTGTGTCTTGGTAAAGTAGAAAAAATCCCTTGTTGAATGAAGAAGATGGAAATGATTTTGAAAATTTAAAGTATTTGGAAACATCGAAGGAAAAGATGTCAGCTCATAGAAGCGAAAAAAAATTTCCTAAGAAAAATTAAATGTAACGTTTTCTTTTTCAATATAAATGAAATAAACAAAAACACATACATAGATAACTATATTTGTGGATTACATATAGTTATTTATGTATCTATAAGAATTTCTAGAGATAGGAATGCTTGAATAAATATTGTAACAATAATCAATAAATAGAAAGGAAAGAAGAACTATGATTCAAAACTCCATAACCACATACTTATACATAATTATCATTAATAAAATATAAATTTTGATATAATAGTATTCTAGGTAGCATGGAAACCATGCAAGACAAATACTAAACAACATAAAATGTATCAGAACTATAGTTTGGAGAATAAATATGGCATGCATCTCAAAGAATCCATTTACTAATAAAAAATGAATAATTCTAGTAAAAATCCACTATGGCGAAGTTCCATCAAGGTGACTATCTAAAATTATAAACGAAATTTGTGCTCAACATAAGTTATATTAAATAGAAGCTAGTCCCAAAGTATGGAAAAGTTTATGTTTAGTAAAAAATAGGAATCCCTATAATTCAAGGTGTTATCACACTTGTATGATTAGTCATGAGTGTGTTTCAAATCATTTTACTTTTAGGATAAAAAAATTTTAAATTCCAAATAATTTAGAACATTTCCGGAAGTTCCGGTTGCGTATGTTTTAACCATGTCAGACAACCTCTTTTAACTTTTTTTTATCGTTGTTTTTCCTTTACCCGATGCTACCGAAATTTCTGGTAACTTGCCTTGTTTAAAAAAAAATAAAAAGTGCACCCGCTTTTAAGTTAGCCAAATGTTCCCATATCAAGTAAGGTTTAAATTTTTGTAATCATGAGCCATGCAATGTGATAGGAAAGGTTATACGTTTCAATGATTTGGAGTTAGTAGTGGTCATAAGGGGAAGATTTAGGTGTCAATGTGCAGTCACAAAGATAAATGTTGTTTTCTCTGTGTGTTAGCCCAAGTTGTTGTGCCCACATGTCAAAGGTATATATTTATTATCTAAATTAATCATGGATATACAAATTAATGTGGTGACCAATTTTTTAATCATGCATGAGCATTGCAGTAAATTTAGGCCTAACATAAAAAATGAAATGGGGCTCATTGCCGACTCAAACACCATTCAGCTCCAGCCACCTACTGCAGAGAATTTGAAATGAAGAAGGCCACTAAAATATATTTATGAGTATCACGAGGTGTGGTATATGGTTCTGGATACTTCTTGTTATCAAAAGATATTGTACATGGATAAATGAACCAACATATCACTGAAAATGACCTAAAGAAAAGGAAATAAACAAATTTTCAAATTTGGTTGTTATTGAATAAGTAGTTCTAGTCAACATCTTGAAGAGGACACTGAGTTTTCAGAAATTTTACATTGAGAATTCAAAAACACCTGTTAGATAAGTTTTTCTAAGAATGGCACCTTTCTGATCCAATAGACAACCTTCATTATTACTCAGATGACTAAAGGAGGAAAACTTAAGCGTATCGAACCTCAAGGGGCTGATTTAATAGATTCCAAACCAAATGAGAGGGGGTTTTTGTACAGGTTGGGTGGTACCCATTTTAATCAAGGTTAGGAATCTTTATATAGGAGTAGCCAAATAATCTTCCCTCTCATTCAATGGACAATATACAAATTTTTATGGCCTCAAACTGCGAGTATCAACAAAATCCATTGTTGAAGCTTTCCACCTCCCATATGAAGGATAGAAATGGATAAAAAACCAAGTTATTACTAGAGGAGACCTGAAAAAATTCATCGAGGATGAATACAGAGACCCTGGATGGGCTAAATGGATTCCTAGTAGTTATCTCAAGGGTGAATGGGCTGAAACTGTCAAGATCATTAAGGTCTATCTTACTTGTGAGAGGAGGTATACTATTGTATTTATGTATCACATGAGGTTTTTGTTTCACCTTACAGGTATGAATACTCTCAACCTACCTTTCTTCCACCTAAAAATCTTGAGTAAGATTTCAGGTAGAATACAAAACCATGTAACAACTTAAGATTATAGCATCTACCATCAAGATCTTATCAAGGTGTTTATTGTTGAAGAACTCAAAAGAAGAATAGGTCTTATGGACATTTCCTATTTTATAGGACAGACCTAACTGTACCTACAAAAAAAATTCCTAGTGAACAACCTCTAGCCTCACAACAACATTCTCAACCTGTTGAGTGGGAGGAAGAAATTTATAAACCAACTACTTCATCAATTGGTAAAAGGACTAAAAGAAAGTGAAATAAGGTAAATATTTACAAGAAGAAGGAAAAAAAGGAAAAGGAAAATACTCCCCCAATGAAATTTGAAGAGAAGTTTGAAAAAGGATAAGGTCCGTCTATCAGCAATCCAAAATCAGTGAATATTGTGCCTCCTTTTTCTCCTTTTCCCAAGTTTATTCCAGAGGACAGAAATTAAATACTACAACTGCAGAAAAATCAAAAGAACTGGTGGTGTCGGAAGTTTTGGTAGAAAACATTAATCCTATGCTTCAGGAGGATTATCAACCCACCAAATAATATGAGGAGCTCCTGTAGGGTGAGGGATATGTTTTTAGCAACATGGAAATACAAACAAGAGCTAGCAATAAATTCAAGATGAGATCCAAAGCCATACATAACCCAAGGTTGAGGAAAAAATTTATAGATGTGGAGAGGCAATTTGAAGGGTTACAGACTGTAACTCCTTAAATTGCTGAATCTAGTGGGTTCAAGAACAAAGAAAAGGATTAATCTCCTTTAGGCCAGAAAATAAGAACCTCCAAGAGAAGAAAAATACAGAAGAGATCAGAAGAGAAAAAATGCCATTGTAGAAGAGACAGGCATGAGGACTTCAAGGTCACAATCAACAATTGATAGTAAAATAGGTTTATACAAGCTTGCAAAAATTGCTACTCTTATGGAGTAGAAGTAAAAGGATTTCCCAATGAAATATCATTTTTCCTATTTGTTATATATTGGAACAAATCAATTTTTAGAATGTTTTAATCCGCAAATAATTTTTAAAATATCTTATTGTGAATTTTTTAAAAGGAAATAGTGCGCTATCGAAACTTCTGGTAGCATTACAATTTTTTACACAGTTACAGGTTTTTACCGGAAGTTCCGATAGTGTCTGTTTTTAATGATTTTTTACACATTTCAACAGAATTTTTGAGCTAGTATAAGGATTATAACGACTCATAATGATATCGACATGTAAAGTAATGGTTTATAAGTGGTTATGAGGTTGTTAAATGACACATTTAATGAAGATACATGGGTTTTAAAGATCCAATATCATCGAGAGACAGATCAACAAAAAAGTAGGCAGGTGACCAACACACTCAACAACACAATTCAAATAGTATTTTTCTTCCTATATACATCTATCCTGTTAGTTATAGTTGAATAGGGTATGTCTCTAATATGATATAACTCCTATGTAATGAGAGGAACAGTGGATCCTTCTTTTTAGGTGAGATGGCGTCGGTACCTCGCTCTATAAATATCATTTGTAAATACAATTTCAAGGTTGGATTTTGGTCAACCTGAAATTTTTTTCATAATAAAGACAAATATTTTTTGTACTTCATGCTTGAGGACTTTGGGTTTCAAGGACTATCTAATGTATGTCGTGTTTCTCTTGTTGTTTTATTAATCTAATTTATGAGTTGTAGCTGCTATCAAGTAGGAGTAAGAGAACTATTAGAGGATATAATAGTAAATTATCTATTCTTCAGTCATCTGAAAATCATCTATATGTTGTGTAGAGCACGTTAGTGAAGGTTTCATGAAGGATTTATGAGATTATTTATGCATGTATTCTAATTTCTAAATGTTTTTTTCCTTTACATAAAACAAAGTTTATGTAAACGGCCCCTCTTATAGTTTTTTTACTAATTTAGGATATGTTTATTTCTTATACCAAGTACCAGCTATATGTCACCTTTCATCTGTCACAATCTTCTCCCCTATACTACAAAATTGTCTATATAATTTATACTTGCCATAGCTTGCCAAATACATGAAGGTATAAAAGATTTGAAATGATTTAACTTTTTAAGAAGCCATCCAAACACCCCAAATCTTTTGCTTTGAAATGAACTATGATTTGTAAGGTTTACTCCTTTGAAGTCAAGGAGTGACTTCTTGGGCTAATAGAAGGGAAATGTAATTTCCATGAATCTAGTATAATAGAAATAGAAATTTAAATATTAAAAAAATATTGTTGGGATAAATATACTTTTTAAAAATTTATAATGAGAGGCTAGCATATTCAAAGAAACTAGAAGGAAAAGTTATATTGCAAGTAATCTTTTTCTATTTGAAATTCCCGGGTCATTCACCCAACGTAAAAGAACATAATCTGATATTTTTCAATATTATGTAGTTATTAGTAAATTTTTAAAGAAGATATGAACCGAGGCTTTTAAAAAACAAAGGAAAGAAACATAACTTGTTAAAAATCGTTGACATTATTGGAGGAAACTCCTTTGCATAAAAATAAAGAAATTAACTAGATAGGTATGTCAAAGAAATAAATTAATTATATAAAAAAATAATATAATCAAAAAAATCCAGATGAATGATAAGGTAAATTATCAAATTATTCATCGACAAAACTAAATTATGAAAATCATCCAGACATTCATAAAAAGAATAGGGTTGGCATACTAAATTATGAAAATAATACATACATTCATAAAAAGAAATTGGTTTTCATTTTTCATCCATCCGAGAGAGAAATGTTATATATGGAAATACAATATTTAAATAGACCATATAGGAATTTTAGTACGTATTCAAAATGAAAGAAATATATTTTATTTACGATATAAAACCCTAGAATATGAATTAAAGGAAAATAGTACCTATAACCAAAATGAAAACTATTAAATATCAGATGAATAAAATAATAGCCTAAAAGAAAAAAAATTTAACATTGAACGTATATGAAAGATAAATAAAATTATAAACTGGGTATACAAAATTCTTGTCTAATAATAAATAAAAACCCTCTCTTAAAACTGTAGAAAAAGTGAATCCAGAATGGAAGTAAAATGATACAGGGTTTGTAAGAATTTTTTTTTACATCCATTTAAACTGATTTACGAAGTTTAACTTCTCGTAATAGGACTTGAATCATAAGACTCGGTTCTGACAGAATATTTGAAAATAAAAATATTCAAGAACAACCGAACATAGTCATATTCTGACGGTAACAATACATAAAGATTTGTAACCCTAGTGGGCAAGAATGAATGGAATATGAATAAAAGTCGAAAAGATAACACACATTCACAGTCATAAATATTTTAATAGTAATGATGTATAGAGAACAGACATACGGGAGGCTGAAAATAATACCCTTAATCAATAAAACGGCAAGAAGGAAACTTCCATTACCTAAATGAGCAGGTGGGTGTGAAGCCGATCTTACCAACACCATTTTCTTGTACAGACAAGATGAGAAAGGAAATATCTTACACATTTGTGAAAGGATAAAACCTCCCTGGGCCCATATGGAACTGTGGAAGTACTTTGAAAAAGGAAAATTAGTGACAACGATTCGTAGAGAATATTGTTTGACAAAGAATGTGAATAATTGATAAAAAAATTTGAAAAAAATACCTTTTTCAGAAGTTAGAGTGAATGTAATTAGTATGTATATGAACAATGGATAAAGTATCCAACAGAAAATTATATCTCCTGCCAAAAAACTACTCAGTAGAATGAAAAACTCTAACCATCTCTTTGCGCGATTCATAGAAAATCAATGGATCAAAACAAATAGAATGAATGAGCCAAGAAAGAACACAATGAAAGTCACTACAACATCAATGAAATAATAAAAAACCGTAACCATGAATTTCCTAGATTCAATTTTGATTGTTCATTAGTTAGCTTATCGTACAAAAATGTAGAGCCTCCGATGAGGGTCATGTGCCTTAGGGAGCCTCAATGAGACCCACATGTTTCTTGTAACCATCCAAAGAAAACTAAAAATACAAAACTTAATTCATTCATCGAAACATATGAATAATTTTCCAATGTAATATTGACCAGAGGCTCAGTATTTAGCTCAAAAATGAAAGTGCTCAGAATTGATTGGAAATCAAATGACCAGACTAGCGAGTTTCCAGGAATCCAATGCAACTTGTTTCGTCGAAAACCAATTTCATATGAAGAAGTTATAGCGTGCTGACCACTGTTGAGAACAAGCATGTTTAAAAAAAAAATTGCAAAAAAGTCATAGATTGACGACATGAAAGCCCAATCAGCATGCAGTGAATATTCTTCAGTTTATGTCCAATGGCACTGTGACAAGTGTCACAATAGGATTCAGCAGTTTGGGTTTGAGAAGGTGAAATTGCACAATGTCCTCCAAGGTTGAATTTGGGTTCATGATGAGTTTTATGTGTTGGATTAATTTTTTTATTATTCAGGTTGGATATATATATATATATTATTTAAATCCAAACCCTATATATATTTGTCACACCTCCAAATTTCACCCAAAACTTTTTTTTCCTTTGCAAGTACAACTAGTGAGCCTAGGGTTATTTTGACCTCTCAATCCCATCATTATGACAGTTTACATTTCATCATGTTCAAAAACACCCTCTGTCACTAATTCTCGTTATATTGTTATTTTGATTTCAATTAGGGAGATGGTGTTTATGCACCACACTCTCCATTCTTTAATGGTCAGATATTCCATTTAAATTATTACTATTATCCGCCATCGTCTCCCATATGAACTATAAGCATGTGTCATATAAGTTCGTGGTAAGGGTTGTGGCCCATGGCAATTTCAACCTTTTGTATAGCCATAATTATGATGGTCACGTTATATGGATATATATTGATAACCTTATCATAAAATTAGAAGAGTATATTATGATGAATGGATTTTCCTATGCACTTGGTTGATATGACTATTCATATGAGTACCTCAGATTTTTGACTCGATTTAAGATATGTACTGTACTGGCCTCGGTTTTTAAATCTGAACATAGCGCTCCTTATTATTTCGGATTGGACTTCTATGATCTCGGCATGGTAAAAATCGGATCCACGTCAGGCGTTGGGTCGATGAACTGAGTGTTGTATTGTATTAAGCCTATTCATTGGCTTACGTGGACTCACCACGTAGCTGGCACAACTCAACCTGCGTGGTAATTGACACCCACGTCAATGCCTGAACCGGACATACAGTATTCAATTCTCATCAGTCTCCATAAAATTGGATACGACTGTATTAACTCTCCAAGCTGCCCTCGATCCGTGGCTTACTGTTCCGACGCTTGCCAAGTGGACGACGACGATCGTCTTTAGTTAGGGTTCATGTGGTTACCGAAGGCTTATATAAGTTTAGAGTGGAGAGTTTAGTCGGTTTTCGCGTTCTTCGTTTGCAGGTTCCTTCCATGACCGAGCCATGCTACTTCTGCCGAGGGTTTCGGCTCTCCTTTGGCGAGAGAAGATATGGCGCCTCTCCTTCTCACCGCGCACACAGGTAATCTGCCCCACGCACATTTGAATTTTATTGTAGAAGTGAATTTTTTATACTTAGGTTGCAAGAGCCATACACTTGACGCTGTATATATAATTTTTTTCTTTGAATAATCACTCATGTGAATGCGTCTGGTGTGTTATTTAGATGCTCCAGGTCTTCGTCCCGCGTATGGTGTAATTGGTTGATAATTTTGGCGTTACTTCGACCCTTCTCTGGTTATAATTAAAATTCGTCTGCTTGGTACGCTACCCCTTGCGTCGCCTTTCCTCCAGCGAATGCCTCCTGTTCCGTGGAGCTGAACGAGGTATGTTAATAAATCTCGCCATTCCAGCGTATAATTATTGGTTTCATTGTTTTACTTTCGAAGATAACTTATCTTACTCCCTCTCTGTGGAATGGTCGAGGATAGGGCTTGACGCGTCTGAGGGTTCACCTTCCACAGGTACTAGTTTTAATACCGAGATTATTTTATCTATGTGCTCGTTTATCTCTGATGGCGCAGTGACTAACTGGATTTGGGTCGTTTCTATTTTCTACAGGTAATTCCAAAGAATTCCCGCGTGCTTGTGACAGTAGAGAGTGACCCTTTTTAATTTGTGTGGAGGCTAACTCGGTCTCGTGGCCCTCCAGGTCGGTATCTATATGGGGTTCCTCTTCTCCTGACGCGTTATCTCTTGCACGTCGAAACACTGCTTCTATGGTGATGTTGTGCAAGGTTGCATCCGGAACGTAACCCACTCTTCGAGTCAGGGTTTCCGTTTCCATTTTATTAGCGTGGTCATCCTTGGATGGCGCTGTCTAATTTCGTTCTATGAGATGGGGGTTTCGATTTTTGTACCCCAGCCTAATAGGCTCAGTATTTCGTTCGAAATTTTGGACCATTGTATACTTCTTATTGTCGTAGGTTGAATTTTTTCCTACTCTGCCACCATTTTAAATGTACAGAGACAGTATACATAATGAGTATAATTTCAGACCATGGCGTTTGGCTTTGTGGAATTTGCTTATTGGAATCTATTTTGTTTTCTGGAAATGCTACTGTCATTATAGATTTTCTTAAGTGCATACATCAAAATTTACAGGTTGTTATACATACTATTTGTCTGTTCCTTTGATGTATTTGGTTCACTCATTTCTGTGTAGAGTCTATACTTGGATATTTATAATGTAATTACAGTTGCCTCTTCTCCTGGTTACATTGAACTGGTCTTATTCCTGACTGTCTAGACATATGAACACCTCACTGAATATTTATGAGGCCAGTCCTGTTTATCCATAGATGATTTGTATGTCTGAAATTCTATGAGTTATAGTTTCCCCTTTTTCAAAGGTATGCAAGCATAAATCTATTCTCCAGTTTCTTCTTATTTTCTTGAAATTAGTTACAGCCAGTACCTATATGTATACCTGATGATAGCTGAACTCTGAAGAACTGGTAATGGGATTTGAACTATTTCTGCCTTCCTCATAATGAAGGAAATATCAGTTAAATAAATGCTAATGTGTATAATGTTGCAATTTATTCACTTCTTACTCCTATGCTTCTCAACTGCTTGCTCATAATTTCTGCCTTCTATGTATTACTTCTCAGTAATATATTATTAGAATAAGTCCATGAGACCATTGTCTGGTCCTTTTTCCTATTCATTTGTTTATGAATATCTACTACTTTCCTGTACTTAGAGTAAGGCTTATGGACTGTCTTTGTTGTCTAAGATAATTTGATTTTCTGCAATTATAATGAAGTATTCGACTGAACCTGAGGTCAGTCTGTTGAGTTTCTCCTTCTGTTCTTTCATAGACAATATAATTTATAACTAATATCCTGTTATTATTCTAGCGTACTATAGTTAATTTCATTTCTCTCTATGATAGCTGATATGCAATTCTACTTAGAAACAGAAGCAGATTAAATACAATTCCACAGTCTTTCATGAACAAAACAAGATTTCCTCAGATTTAGACCCACCCTGGTCTAAACACTCTGTGGAATTTCACTTTACAGGTCTTTCTTCTACAACTATACAGGATGACCATGTTTCTGCCTGGGAACTTCATCCTGTTAAATGTAGACTAGTAATAGGAACAAACCTAGAATAAATTTGGTTTTTTTTTTTTCTTTTATATGTAGCCAATTCATACTATAGAAAAAAATAAGACAAGTTTTTTTTTCCAGAGACATACCACTTGTGCAATAGACCAACCTCCCAACCTTAGAGTTCTTTTTTCTTCCAGAACTCACCCCCGAGCTGAGATCACCTCCTGTAGTAGATTAACCTCTAATCTGTACAAGAGCAGCTTACTTAAGCTATTTTTCCCCAAAGCATGTTTCTAATTCTGCGTCCAGAATCTCAGGATGCTTTTTTTCCTGTTTGCCTAGGCTTCCCACTTAGGGATTCTTTAAAGCTGTTTTATGCTTTTCCTCAGCTTTTCCAGCTTTTTACCTCTTCCCAACTACTCTCCTCATCATTGGGGAAATTCATATTTTTCCTCAAAAATCTAAATTTAAAACTTACTATCTTCCAAGGATTTTTTTGGAAGATTGTGGGGACATATTTGCCTCATCCATCCTCACAGATTTAGCAAGTGATCTCATCATCTCATTTTTGGTCAATTTGCACCATAATACTTTATTCATTTCCTCAATCAAATGTTTAATTACATTCACAAATATAATTATCCTTTTGGGTCCACTCCCCTTAGGATGTAAAGTTCAAGTATCTAACTTTAAAATGCAATCACATAAATTTGGGGTGTTACATATTCCCCCTCTGAAAATAAACACCGTCCTTGGTGTTATTATTCAACAACTAGAGTTTATTTTGCAAATAAAAATGGATATTTTTCCATCATTTTAGTCTCTCGTTCCCAGGTAGCTTCTTTAGCAGTAAAGTGCTTCCACTGCACCTTTACTCTGGCTACTGTTCTGCTTCTCAATTCAATTTCTTCCTGCTCCAATACTTGGAGCGGCTCTGGCAGAAACTCCCCTTCTGGTTCCACCTGTACAACATTCCAATCAACTATGTGAGAAGCATCATGTACATATCTTTTTAGCAATGAAACATGAAATACATCATGAACTCTAACATGGGGTGGTAAGGCCAGCTTGTAAGCCACTGGTCCCACCCTTTCTAATACTTCAAAGGGACCACAATATCGAGGGGACAATTTAGCACAACTCCCAGCATAAAGGGTGCTCTTTTTGGGTTTCATGCGCAGATATACGTGCTCCCCAACTTTAAATTCTCTATGCACTCTTTTCTTATGTACATAACTCTTCTGGCGATCTTGTGCTGTCTTGATGTTCTTTTGTATCTGTTTGACAATTCCTTCTATTTCTTGTAAAGCATCGGGTCCCAACATCAGTTTGTCTTCTAGCTGACTCCAGCTCAAAGGGGTACGACACTTCCTTCCATACAGTGCCTCAAACGGACTCATTTTAATGGAATATTGATAGCTGTTATTGTAGGCAAATTCAACTAAATGTAAGAAATCTTCCCATTTTGAGGGTCTATCCATCACATACATTCTCAGCATGTCCTCCAAAATTTGATTTGTTCTTTCTGTTTGACCATCAGTCTGAGGGTGGTAGGCGGTGCTAAAGTTCAATTTAGTGCCCATTCCTCAAAATAACCCCTTCCAAAAGGCTGATGTAAACTTAGCATCTCTATCAGACACAATTACCTTAGGAACTCCATGGAGCCTTACTATCTCCTTCAGGAATACATTCGCCACTTGAGCTCTTCCAAAGGTAGATTTCACTGGTATAAAGTGAGCAGCTTTGGTTAAAGTGTCTACCACTACCATTACAGAGTCATGCTGGTATTTGGTTTTGGGTAATCCTGTAATGAAGTCCATGGAAACGGTGTCCCACTTCCATTCTACAATGGGCAAAGGGTTTAGAAGACTGGCAGGATGCTGATGTTCCACCTTAACTAATTGACATTCCATGCATCTACTTAAATATTCTGCTACCTCTCTCTTCATTCCTGGCCAGAACAACTTCTTTTTCAGGGCTATTAACATTTTCTGATACCCTGGGTGTCCTGCATAGGGTTGTTTGTGATACTCATCCAGAATCTCTCTTTTTAAAGACTCTACATTGGGGATATACAATCTGTTCTTATAACAAATCAGCGCTTTTTGGTTTTGAGAAAAATCCGTTTTCTCCTTTTTCTGTAGTTCTATCAGAAGTGTTTCATAATTTGGGTCCTGATTTGCTGCTTTATTCACCAATTCTTCTATATCTATCTGAGAACTACTTCCAATATTATTGATATGCTGACAAGAATTTCTGCTCAATGCATCAGCCACTTTATTCTCCTTTCCTCTAATATGATTTATATCCATGTCAAACTCACTTAAAAAGGACAGCCATCTGGCTTGTCTGGCATTCAATTCAGTTTGAGAAAAGAAATATTTGAGACTAATATGATCAGTCATCAGTGTAAATCTTTTTCCAAGAAGGTAGTGCCGCCACATTTTTAAAGCATGAATAACAGCTACTAATTCTAAATCATAGGCACTATAATTCTGTTCATGTATTTTCAGTTTCCTGGATTCGTAGGCAATCACAGAATTTTCCTGCAACAGGAATCCTCCCGACCCTTCTCCGCATGCATCCGTACATACCACAAATTCCTTATCAGGATCTGCAATTTTCAGTATAGGGGCTGTGGTAAGTTTCAAATTTAATTGGTCAAAACTATTTTGGCATTTTTCAGTCCATACAAACTTGACACCTTTCCTTTGTAAGGAAGTGATGGGGTGTGCTATGGCAGAAAATCTCTCCACAAATCTGCGATAATAGCCGGCAATCCCCATGAATGATCTAACTGCTGAAACATCAGCGGGTACTGGCCATTCTTTTATAGCCTTTATCTTTTTCGGATCAACAGGAAGGCCTTGTTCAGAAATAATATGACCCAAGTATTGGATCTTGTCCTTATAGAACTCACATTTGCTAAATTTAGCGTATAGCTGGTTTTCCATTAGAGTTTGAAGCACGATCCTTAGGTGTTCTTTGTGTTCCTCTTCACTGTTTGCGTAAACTAAAATGTCGTCTATGAACACCACGACAAATTTATCCAAATACTTGTTCAACACACTGTTCATTAGGCACATGAATGTGGCAGGGGCGTTTGTCAAACCAAAATGTAGAACTACAAATTCGTAGTGGCCATACCTGGTTCTAAAGGCTATTTTGCTGATGTCTTCCTCTTTAATTCTGAGCTGGTGGTAACCAGTTCTTAAGTCAATTTTGGAGAACACTGAAGCTCCTCTCACCTGATCAAAAAGATCATCAATTCTAGGCAAAGGATATCTATTTTTTAAGGTCAACTTATTTAGTTGCCTATAATCAATGCACATCCTGAAAGTCCCATCTTTTTTTTTCACGAACAGCACTGGTGCTCCCCAAGGAGACACACTTGGTCTAATATATCCTTTGTCTAGCAGTTCCTGCAGTTGCATCTTCAATTCTATAAGTTCAGGAGGACTCATTCGATAAGGTGCTCGTGAAACAGGTGTTGCTCCTGGCACCAGATCGATTGAGAAGTCAATCTCTCTTTTGGGGGGAAGATGAGGGATTTCCTTTGGAAAAACTTCCTTGAATTCTCTTATTACTGGTACTGTATCCAGTAACTCTTCTTCAGTTTTCTGTTCTGTCTCTTCCACATGCACTGCATAAACCTGATATCCCTTCCTAGCTGTTCTTTTCAGTTGTAAGGCTGAAATTTGTCTGACAGAAATTGGCTTTGGTTTCCCTTTGAGAATGAAAGGTTTCCCCTCCTCATCTACACAGTGCAAGGTCTTATCCCAGCAATTCATCAAAGCTTTCTTCTTTTCCAACCAGTCCATTCCTATCAATAAATCATATGACCCTAATGGTAGAATGTTCAAATTCACTTCTGTTCTAAACTCATTTAATTGGATTTCTGTTCTGGGCATTTTATGGGTTACCTTTCTTTTTGTTCCAGTGGCCAGCTGTACCAACCATGACTGTTGAAATTTTTCAATTTTTAAGTTACATTTTTCTACAATCTTTGGACTAATGTAACTCAAAGAAGCACCTGGATCAATCAAAACAGAAACAGGTATGTCAGAAATCTTACCCTCCATTTCCACCATGGTTGCTTGATGTTCTGCTTGGCGATTTTCTAGGGCTACACTGATAGTTGGTATGTTTCTGGCTATATCGTTCACTATTGTCGCTTCCCGATCCCTTATGAGCATATGAACATTTCTATGGGGGCAGTCCCTCAAAAGATGGGGTTCCCCACAACCCCAACATTTCAAGGACTCCTTCATTCTGATTGTTCCCTCCTTTTTACTATCTCCTTCCATTGGTTTCGATGCCACTTGAGACTGTGCAGTTTGACTTTCTTTGGGTTTTCCAAATCTTTTCCGCTGATGATCTCTGCCAAAATTCTTCAAATAGGCAGGTTTCGGTTTTCTCCCTTTGAATTCATTTTTACTTACCCAACTTTTTCCTTGATCAGTTTTTCCTTTGAACTGTTGGTAACACAATCTGGCTTTCCTAACAGCTTCGTCCATTGTTTTTGGGTTGTCAAACTCAATTTTATCCTTGTATATCAGAGGCAAACAATTCAGAAACCTCTGTACCTTTGCCTTTTCTTCTCTTATGTAAGGTACATATCTTAACAGATTGGTAAATTTAGTGACAAACTCATCGATAGTGAGCTGTCCCAATCTAAGCTCATGAAATTCTTTTGCTTTGTCATCATAGTACCGTTCATTCAAGTAGCGATTCTTGAATTTAGCCTGGAAATCTTCCCAGGTAACTGTCTTTTCATCTATGGCATGCACCATCTTGGTCTCCTCCCACCACAAGGTAGCCTTACCTTGTAGCTGGTAGATAGCTAATCTGGCTCTCAGATTGCTTTCATATTCATAAACCTGGAAATACTTAATCATATTCAGCAACCAGGCTTCTGCATCCTCCTCCTTTTCTCCATCATAGGAGGGAGGTTTGATTTTTCGGAATTCCCCTTGTAATTCCTTTTGATGCTTATTCTGATGTCGAATAGCATATTCCTCATCGGATTCATCAATTTTCCTCTTCCCAAAACCTTCGCCTTCGTGGCTGTTCCGTGAAGTTAATTCTCTGATCAATCTTTCCTTCTCCTCACTGGCTAATGACAATCTGTCATTCTGGCTTTTTATCTCAGCCAACTCTTGTTGCAAATTCTGCAACATAGCCATCATGGCCGCATTGGGATCTGGCTCACCCTGCAGATCTACATAAATTCCACCACCTTCTTCCATTCTATCACCGCACTGTACACTACATAGCACAGGTCAGTGAACATGAAAAAAAAAACAACAAAACAAAACTTTTGCTACAGCAATAAATTTACACAGTAAGTACACAACAATAGTGAGCACAAAGTCACCAACCCAGTTTTATAACTTGGGCTCCGATACCATTTGTCACACCTCCAAATTTCACCCAAATTTTTTTTTTCCTTTGCAAGTACAACTAGTGAGCCTAGGGTTATTTTGACCTCTCAATCCCATCATTATGACAGTTTACATTTCATCATGTTCAACAACACCCTCTGTCACTAATTCTCGTTATATTGTTATTTTGATTTCAATTAGGGAGATGGTGTTTATGCACCACACTCTCCATTCGTTAATGGTCAGATATTCCATTTAAATTATTACTATTATCCGCCATCGTCTCCCATATGAACTATAAGCATGTGTCATATAAGTTCGTGGTAAGGGTTGTGGCCCATGGCAATTTCAACCTTTTGTATAGCCATAATTACGATGGTCACGTTATATGGATATATATTGATAACCTTCTCATAAAATTCGAAGAGTATATTATGATGAATGGATTTTCCTATGCGCTTGGTTGATATGACTATTCATATGAGTACCTCAGATTTTTGAATCGATTTAAGATATGTATTGTACTGGCCTCGGTTTTTAAATCTGAACATAGCACACCTTATTATTTCAGATTGGACTTCTATGATCTCGTCATGGTAAAAATCGGATCCACGTCAGGCGTTGGGTCGATGAACTGAGCGTTGTATTGTATTAAGCCTATTCGTTGGCTTACGTGGACTCACCACGTAGCTGGCACAACTCAACCTGCGTGGTAATCGACACCCACGTCAATGCCTGAACTGGACATACAGTATTCAATTCTCATCAGTCTCCATAAAATTGGATACGCCTGTATTAACTCTCCAAGCTGCCCTCGATCCGTGGCTTACTGTTCGGATGCTTGCCAAGTGGACGACGACGATCGTCTTTAGTTAGGGTTCATGTGGTTACCGAAGGCTTATATAAGTTTAGAGTGGAGAGTTTAGTCGGTTTCCGCGTTCTTCGTTTGCAGGTTCCTTCCATGACTGAGCCATGCTACTTCTGCCGAGGGTTTCGGCTCTCCTTTGGCGAGAGAAGATATGGTGCCTCTCCTTCTCACCGCGCAGACAGGTAATATGCCCCACGCACATTTGAATTTTATTGCAGAAGTGAATTTTTTTATACTTAGGTTGCAAGAGCCATACGCTTGACGCTGTATATATAATTTTTTTCTTTGAATAATCACTCATGTGAATGCATCTGGTGTGTTATTTAGATGCTCCAGGTCTTCGTCCCGCGCATGGTGTAATTGGTTGATAATTTCGGGGTTACTTCGACCCTTCTCTGGTTATAATTAAAATTCATATGCTTGGTACGCTACCCCTTGCGTCACCTTTCCTCCAGCGAATGCCTCCTGTTCCGTGGAGCTGAACGAGGTATGTTAATAAATCTCGCCATTCCAGCGTATAATTATTGGTTTCATTGTTTTATTTTCGAAGATAATTTATCTTACTCCCTCTCTGTGGAATGGTCGAGGATAGGGCTCGACGCGTCTGAGGGTTCACCTTCCACAGGTACTAGTTTTAATACCGAGATTATTTTATCTATGTGCTCGTTTATCTTTGATGGCGCAGTGACTAACTAGATTTGGGTCGTTTCTATTTTCTACAGGTAATTCCAAAGAATTCCCGCGTGCTTGTGACAGTAGAGAGTGACCCTTTTTAATTCGTGTGGAGGCTAACTTGGTCTCGTGGCCCTCCAGGTCGGTATCTGTATGGGGTTCCTCTTCTCCTGACGCGTTATCTCTTGCACGTCGAAACACTGCTTCTATGGTGATGTTGTGCAAGGTTGCATCTGGAACGTAACCCACTCTTCGAGTCAGGGTTTTCGTTTCCATTTTATTAGCGTGGTCATCCTTGGATGGCGCTGTCTAATTTCGTTCTATGAGATGGGGGTTTCGATTTTTGTACCCCAGCCTAATAGGCTAAGTATTTCGTTTGAAATTTTGGACCATTGTATACTTCTTATTCTTGTAGGTTGAAATTTTTCCTACTCTGCCACCATTTTAAATGTACAGAGACAGTATACATAATGAGTATAATTTCAGACCATGGCGTTTGGCTGTGTGGAATTTGCTTATTGGAATCTATTTTGTTTTCTGGAAATGCTACTGTCATTACAGATTTTCTTAAGTGCATACATCAAAATTTACAGGTTTTTATACATACTATTTGTTTGTTCCTTTGATGTATTTGGTTCACTCATTTCTGTGTAGAGTCTATACTTGGATATTTATAATGTAATTACAGTTGCCTCTGCTCCTGGTTACATTGAACTGGTCTTATTCCTGACTGTCTAGACATATGTACAGCTCACTGAATATTTATGAGGCCAGTCCTGTTTATCCATAGATGATTTGTATCTCTGAAATTCTATGAGTTATAGTTTCCCCTTTTTCAAAGGTATGCAAGCATAAATCTATTCTCCAGTTTCTTCTTATTTTCTTGAAATTAGTTACAGCCAGTACCTATATGTATACCTGATGATAGCTGAACTCTGAAGAACTGGTAATGGGATTTGAACTATTTCTGCCTTCCTCATAATCAAGGAAATATCGGTTAAATAAATTCTAATGTGTATAATGTTGCAATTTATTTACTTCTTACTCCTATGCTTCTCAACTGCTTGCTCATAATTTCTGCCTTCTATGTATTACTTCTCAGTAATATAATATTAGAATAAGTCCATGAGACCATTGTCTGGTCCTTTTTCCTATTCATTTGTTTATGAATATCTACTACTTTCCTGTACTTAGAGTAAGGCTTATGGACTGTCTTTGTTGTCTAAGATAATTTGATTTTCTGCAATTATAATGAAGCATTCGACTGAACCTGAGGTCAGTCTGTTGAGTTTCTCCTTCTGTTCTTTCATAGACAGTATAATTTATAACTAATATCCTGCTATTATTCTAGCGTACTATAGTTAATTTCATTTCTCTCTATGATAGCTGATATGAAATTCTACTTAGAAACAGAAGCAGATTAAATACAATTCCACAGTCTTTCATGAACAAAACAAGATTTCCTCAGATTTAGACCCACCCTGGTCTAAACACTCTGTGGAATTTCACTTTACAGGTCTTTCTTCTATAACTATACAGGATGTCCATGTTTCTGCCTGGGAACTACATCCTGTTAAATGTAGACTAGTAATAGGAACAAACCTAGAATAAATTTGGTTTTTTTTTTTTTCTTTTATATGTAGCCAATTCATACTATAGAAAACAATAAGACAAGTTTTTTTTTTCAGAGACATACCACTTGTGCAATAGACCAACCTCCCAACCTTAGAGTTCTTTTGTCTCCCAGAACTCACCCCCGAGCTGAGATCACCTCCTGTAGTAGATTAACCTCTAATCTGTACAAGAGCAGCTTACTTAAGCTATTGTTCCCCAAAGCATGTTTCTAATTCTGCGTCCAGAATCTCAGGATGCTTTTTTTCCTGTTTGCCTAGGCTTCCCACTTAGGGATTATTTAAAGCTGTTTTATGCTTTTCCTCAGCTTTTCCAGCTTTTTACCTCTTCCCAACTACTCTCCTCATCATTGGGGAAATTCATATTTTTCCTCAAAAATCTAAATTTAAAACTTACTATCTTCAAGGGATTTTTTTTGGAAGATTGTGGGGACATATTTGCCTCATCCATCCTCACAGATTTAGCAAGTGATCTCATCATCTCATTTTTGGTCAATTTGCACCATAATAATTTATTCATTTCCTCAATCAAATGTTTAATTACATTCACAAATATAATTATCCTTTGGGGTCCACTCCCCTTAGGATGTAAAGTTCAAGTATCTAACTTTAAAATGCAATCACATAAATTTGGGGTGTTACAATATTCAACTCTGCATATATATTTCATATTCGAAAGTCGAATTTGTGTATTAGCATAATTTTAAATTTTTACAAAGGTTGACGTTACATGGGAGCACATATTTACATGGTGTTATAAACGTTAGTCTGAAGTTTATTAATGGTGTAGCGCTTATGTAAACGTTGGCCAAAAACATGTATATAGGAAGGGCGGAGAGTGGGTTGAACGCGTGACCTCACCCTCCTATTTCAACGCCTTTACTAACAGACCAAGGGGTAGGGATTGTAAAGCCTCCATGCCCAAATTAGATTCAAATTGTATTGTATGATCCAACGGTCGAAAATGCAGGGCCAACCCCAGGGCCAACCCCCTCCCATAAGACCAGAACGATATGACCTTAACCTAGTGGGTTTGCTAAGTGCACCTAAGATGCCTAATTCAAAGATTCATCATTAATTAAACACTAGTTAACTATGTGCTAAGTTGGCAGAAACTTTGGTAGTACCTCCAAATCGAGCGCCACCTCCAAAATTGTTGGCACTAACTCGAATCTTCTCCAGATTTGGAGGAGATTTCCTTGGAAAATTAAATGATTCATATCTTGAGACGTTTTCAACCAATTTTGGCTCTGGAAGAGTCATTGCTACCATATTGGCATACTCTAAACACATTGGAATAGGTTTCAAATGCAGAGGAGCATATATACTGGTGTTTTTGTCACTTTGAATAATGGTGAAGCCGAGGGCCACCGGGAAAGAAGGCCATGCTTGTATCAACTAAAGGTGAAATTGAATGAATGAATAGTCATTTCTAATAGATTTCAACATTTTGAGCTCATTGGAGTATGTTTCAGAAGCATTTGATGCATGTAAACAACAATTTTTTCACTACTGAGCTAATAAAGAGGCCCAAGCCATGGAAGTTGGACCAAGGAGATGTAGCCCACGAGGGGTGAACTCCTTCATCAAAAATTTGTTTTAATCGACCAGTTGTGATGGTTTGTTGTTCTTTATGTTGCTTCTATTCAAAATTTGATTTTCATACTTTATGCTCTTGAATTCAGTGATAAAAACTTGTAAAATTACTTTTTTAGACACACAAATCCACCAAGGAAACTTATGTACATCAAGCATAAGATCAACAAATAAATGATAAATCTGAAAATGAAAATAGCATAGAAAAAATAACATTCATAATCAGATCAAATATACCATATACATAATGTTAGTAAAGGCTAGGTCATTTAAAATAATAGTGAATATCAAATAAATACATATAAGGTTTAGAAAAAATCAATCATTTATTTCATTGAGTTAAATGGTATTTAAAATTTGTATATTTAATATAAAATATTATAGTGAGATGGATAATAAAACCATGTATTTCACTATTCAAGGGAAGGTCAAAGTAATGAAATATTTACGTGAAAAATGGTGATATTTTTCTACTATAGTTAAATTTCTATAATATAATTATTAATACCTTATTTATCTATCTACCATGGTTAAATTTTAATAGTATAATTCTTAATACCTTATTTAAAGAGAGAGGATGCATTCAATTCTTTTGTTAAGGATTCTTATTTTTCAAATAATCGTTTCAACATATTATGTTTCTGAAAGAAATTAGGCCTTCTAAACTTACAAGGTGATTTATAATAGTGACAATAATACCATAATGTACCATGTGTATCAATCAATTCATTTATCGATATTATAAAGTGCTTTTGTCGATGTAGAGGAATAGGGTGGAAAATTATATTAGGAATTTGATTATATTATTTGAGAGCCTGTACTTCAAAAAAAAAATATGTGTCAATGGGAGTCATTAGAGACATGAAAAGAACATATACCTAGACTACTTATTGATACGACCATTCTAGATTAGCCCTTTTTGTAAATTTTATCATTACGACGTGTAGATGCTTTGCCTTATTTGACTATAGAGAAGCACATGCTTCTACTTATTTTTCCACCAACTACTCATTGAGTATTTTCTACTCCAAATACTTTAATATTTCAACTTTCAAGTAGGTCTACCAGTCAAAATGGAATTTCCATTCAAATCCATTGTATATTAGCCCAAAAATGTCAACACTCGTATTCCCTTATATACTCTAAGGTGTACATTAGGATTCAAAATTAGATCACGAGGTCATAGTTAGTTTCATCCTTTAACCCACTCCACAATATGCGTTTAAGCATGTTTTTCATAGCTTTGTTGGTGAAAAACATCCTAGAGTTACGCCTCGACAATCAACTTCAACAAATTTATTACCCTTAAATTATTCACTGGCCTTGAATTATGCTTGAAGTAACTTGGTCCTATGCATATGAATTTGTGAGGCCTCATGACCTTGGAACAACCATCCTATATCCTCAGTATCAAATCCTACGACCCTCCTATATCATCTTATTTCCTCTTCTTAGATTTTCATATGACCTAAGGGAGCTCAATAGTCATTCCAAGTACCTCATAACCTTGCGATGTCCCTAATAATATTGAAATAAGGATTGTTCCCTCTCCCAAAGAACAAAACTTAACTTATCATTGAAAAATATCCTTCACAACTTTTTTCTTCTTATAAAAAACAATAAGATTATCAATACCATCCTCCTCATAATTGTGGCTTAGGTTTTTAATATTCATAATATGAATTGCAACCTGGTTATCTGTATTCATGGAAACCCTTACCCTCGACCCTCTTCTTTAGTATTGGTTCACACAGCCTCATTCAAGGTTAAATAAGATGGTATATCTTGGCTTAGACTAGGTACTAAGAAACATGATTTTGATATTAGCCCTTAAGAACTTATTCTGTTCTCCAAAAATTGACATGACCTTATTAGAACTATAGCTCCATTTTCTCTCAAGGGTATTTGAACTCCATGATTATAAATCAGCCTTCCGAGGGAATATTTAGCACAAGAGAGCTGAAATCTCTCTTTGAAAATTTATGAGACCTCACTTTCGAACTTCTCTATTTATTATTTTCCTTTGATCCCTTAGGAGACCTCTACAGATAATTTTTTACCCTCTTCACCCTATGAATAAATAATTATTTATTTTTTTGTCCTAAACCCGCACTTTAGGTAAGTCGCCCAACAAAATTATTTTTGGTGTGTTGTCCTCTCTAAAAAATACCATTGGAGCTACCCAAAATATAAAAACTATTACAATTTATAATGAGTTCCTACAATTTATCACATTATACTAAAACCATAACTCATTCAAAAATATACAATATTGAACCTAATTCTATCATGCCACTTTGTAACACTCCGTCCAACCTCCTTCTATTTTTCAAATTGTGTGAGAGGTGTTGCTTAGGAACAACATAAATTCCAAGGTCTCATTAGGAAATTGAGGTTTCAAAATTTTCTCAAATTTCAACTTTCTCAAAACTCGTAATAAACCTCACCATATTTTTCGACTCATTTATATATTTCTGACGATGTAAGTTTTATCACAATCCAAGTTATAAATCAGAGGCTATGGCCATTCAAAGCATGGAACTTTCTATATTATAATTTATATTGACCTTCCCCTTTTCACCCAAATTTTCACACCTTACACACGACCAATATGCCCTTGGAAGGAAAAAACAAATCATTATGATGGGAGGACTTCCCATGAACCTGAGCCTCTTCCCTTACATTGCACACTACGAAAACATGAGTTCCCTGAGTTTTGAGACATTAAGGTCTCGAGAGATGAAAATTTTCGTTAAGTTCTGGGTTAAATCTCCATCAAATATATATCAATATTTCCCTACCTTACTCGCTTTAATTAGCCTCTTTCAAGGGGTTAAAAATACAGTGAAACAAGAAATTCCAACCTTCTCAAAAAAGAAATGACTACATTATCATACCTTTATCATTCAAAAATTTTATGGAGTGACCGATGTATATGCACACGCACACACACACACACACACACACAGATATATATATTAAGAGGAAATTCCCTCCCTCAATACTTAAAATTATGTTACTCCATCCTAATCTTATATATGTCGGAATAAGTGTTTGTGTGTTTATTATGATGGAAATTTTTACACCTATGAAATGTCATGCCATCTGGGTGCTCACATTTCACATAAGCAATATGCATTTACATGGATTTCATTTACATGATAACAGAAATAGGTAACTTCTTTGAGGATTTTATGCCTAGAAAATGAAATTGGCACTTCCACACTCCACCAAACCATAGGTTGGATGCACAACAGGTATTTCATACAACCAACCACCCTTGAGCCTAATTAAAATTATATTTATACTAGTCATATGCATATTCACATGGGAATCTAGAGACTACACAACCTCCACCTAGGTTGCAAGAATCCAAAGTGCAATATATCTCCACCCAAAAAAATCAGAACAAGCATTCTGAAGCATCTAGATATCCACCCTACAATACTTTTAGTGAATCTAGATTTTTTTCAACTCCACTTGACAACCAGTTCAGGGAAACCATAATTTTTTTGATACACCCAAATAAAATCAAAACACTGAATATAGAGAGTCTAGGCTCCACCCCAGAATGAGACCAATAAATCCATAACTTCTCAAGCTCCTCCCCACAATTAGTTTAGGGAATATACAACTCTATTTCTCCACCCCAAAAGCACTACATAGGCATAGAGACTAAAAAACCTCCACCCACTTTTCACATGAGGAATCCAAAATCGAGTGTCTCCACCTATATCCTGTAGGAATATAGATAAAAATATTAATTCCACATGATGGCCTCTATGGTAATCATGAGAACTTACCTCCAACTATTAACAAAGAACCAATAATCAAGAGATCTATTAATGCACAATAGGGCTCCCAAGTACTCACTCCCCTCGATATTTTCACAACAGTATTTTGTTACCGTCCCTTAGTCTCAGAAAAAATGTTTTTTTTATTTTTTATTTTTCACCTTTTTCCACATGTTGTTTGATGGCATATTGACCAAATCATATTGGCCTTTAATTCCCTTTACATAATTCCCACCTTTTCGATTTTATCCCATACATAAGCTTAAATTTCTTGAGCTCTTAACGTGTTTCACCATTGAGTTTAATTCAAGAGAATGTGGAGGTACTTTCCAATGACATGTTATCGTGCATCATTTTACTTAAATATGTCCCAAAATTACCATTCATGAAGTCAGAAAAATAGGTGAAAAAATAAATGTGATCTTGGAAGTCTCTCTCTCCTGTGTATTATGAGAAAATATTTTAGCCAAATAAATAAAGATCCAGGTGTTAATTTTCATAGGAAATCCCATGTTATTACTAAATTTATGCTAGGTATAGTCATTCCTATAGATTGTAAGCTTACAATGAAAATATATTCAATGAAAAACTCTGTGGGATCCTTCTCCAAGATATCTCTCTTCGATGTGAAAATAAATAAATTAGAAAATTTGTGTTCTATATTATGAGACAGTCTTTTAGATAAAGAAACAAATATAAAGGTGTTAAAGGTCATAAGAAATGTAGTATTTATCATTAAATTGACGCTATTTATATTCATTCCAATATATTGTGAGCTTAAAATCACAATATGTTGAATGAAAAACATGGTGGCATCCTTCTCTAATATATATCTCTTCCATGTGGAAACAAGTATAATCTTGATTGTAGATAGGTGGGCCAATAGACCCCTAGAACACAATTATTTGGTACTATTAAAAGGAGGGGGACACTAGTGTTCTATCAACCCCTAATATCTTAACATGGTTTGACATATATATCAACAGGAATTGAAATTCCAAATGGATATTCATGTAACACATAATTTTAATGGAACTGGAAGTAGTGAATGGATAAAACACTTCAATTCCTATTCCATCCATACACTAAACTCTATATTAATTGCTAAAGATCTCAAACCAATATCCTTTATTTTATATAGGACAATGGACACTTTCAATAAAATAATTAGATGTGTAAGAAGCGTGGCCTTCATAAATTCTAATTATCTAGTAAGTGCTCCAACTTTCACTAACTTATTTATTGATTCAATCTATAATGTTATGACTAAAGTTTTATATTTCAAAAGAATAATACTCGACAACTTGGAAACTAGGTGTAGTGATTATGTTGGAACATGGTTTTCCTTGTGAATTCAATTATTTACCACTTTTACTTCAATGTGATCTTCCTTCTATTGAAATATAATTCTAGCATTGTTCACCTTAGAAATTTTGTTGTTAGATTTTGTTTCATATCAAAATATTGACATATTCGTGAAGCAAGTTTGGAATTTGGAGTATCCTATGTGGAGATGTGTTTTAGCTTTTCAATTGAAACTCTATCTACATAGTTGCCATCCATAGTATAGGAATCTCTCTCTATTCTTTTTATATCATGCTAATTTTGTGTTGTATATTATAATTGTCTGAATCTTTATATGATGGAAGGTCGAGAGATAAAACATGTTATATATAAGCATGCATTGAATGATAATAAAAATATGCATGATTGATTATAAATGGAGGGGGAATAAAATACATCTATGGGTTATGATTCCATAAGAGAGAAAAGTAAGGTTGCTTAAGGAGACAAGGTTTGATAACGTAAACTAAAAATATTGTTTCCTAACCATAAGTCATATCACAATAATCTGAAACCTAAGAATTTTATCATACATTATCCTAATTAATTTCAAGCATGGAGTGAGTTTCCAATTGAGATATATTCACTTCTTAGGAAAATAGGTATTATGTTAACATCATACAAATATAACCCATGATATCTTCTTGTTGTGGGAGATTTTGTCCACTGTTTTATTCGAAGGTTACTAGGATGGCTTACACTTCCATCACTAAAATACAATGGTGAGGGGCATTTTTTTTTTAATTCACTAGCCAATATGTAAGGTGAATAACTACCATTAAGGAACTCCACTACACAAAGAATACCTAGAGTTGTTAGTAGAGATATTTCTTGACTAGTCAATGTTGAATCCATGTAGGAAAGTGGGTAGCCTATATAAGGGTACAACATTACATGGGATGTGTAGGATAAAGGAGAAATATAGGAAAAAAAGTAGGAATAGCCAGAATAAATGAAAAAATATGGAAATTATATGAATTTTATTATGTGAGAAGACTATAAGAATCCATTGTACAATTCATCCTTGTGGACTCATAGACTCAAAACAAGGATGCACCTATTTGCAAAATATCATAGTCAGCATAGATCATATGGCTAAGTAGTGCATCCTTCATCTTCAAAAGATTGTTGATTGATTTCCATAAAGATACATGTTTATAATTAACTTATTATTATGTTTATTAAATGTTGTTTATATACTAAATGATATTATAATTACATGCATTATTGTAATGCCTCTTACTTACAAAAAAAAAAATTAAAAATTCTTCTACTAATTTTTTTATTAACCATTTCTATAATTATTTGTCTCAGGTTGATGACATTCTATTTCCACATTTAGATCATTGTCACAAATCGACGAGCCTCTCACATCCATACTAAAATCATTAATTCCTCATCGTGATTTTTAGTATTTAATTCACTATTGATGACAATAATCTTGAGCATACCTCTTTCACCTCATTTTTATGATTACTTATTTTGATAATAATTATGTAATTATATATAAGGTTTCCTCACCAGCCATATATATTTCATTTTATTTATATTAGAAGACTTATTTACTGGTCAACTCCCTTATACCTTTATAGTATCTTTGGCCTATTAATTTACATCATTGTATTATGTAATACCTTTGGTAACATATATATATATATATATATATATTTATCGTATTCTTCTTATAACCAAATCCCCTCTATCGAATATACACATCACAAAAGGGTTTGTTTAGTAATGTACTTCACCACCCTACACAATTTTAAATGCAATTATTATATCTCACATAGTACTCTTATAAATCTTAACTCTACTTCTTGTGCATATTATAATACTAAGGATTTCGAGATTTTATTTCTCCTTTATTAACCAATGTCATAAAATTTACATGGAAATAAGGGTTTCCCGAATGCTCTTTTTAACTCCCATATAAACATATATTGTATATGCGATATTATTCCTGTAACCCCATTAGATTAACTTGGAATAAATAACATGATAATAAAATTAGACGTAAAGTCCTTATTTCACTTTCATTTCATTATTGTGTTTTGACTTAACACAATTAAAGTTACACCTAACCATACTTCAAGCTTTGGACATGAATTAACGAAGCCAGCTCATGAAAACGTTTCTTGAGCCTAGTGAACCTCTTAGGGAAACATGTTCATTACTACACCGTCTGACATCTTAAATTCCTCTGTCACCGATGTAATTCCTCCGATAATGTATCACGTGATGGCTTCATTTCGACGTCTCAACCTAGTGATCCGAGTGAGGATCTTAATTTCTAGACACTTGTAGGGTTGATAAACATTAGGGTTTTATGACGTTTTCTAGTTTAAAAGATGAAATCAACTGTATGGTTTATTCTTTGCGTTCCATTCCGAGAGCCATAGCTTGTATGTTGGGTGTGTTGACAGTAGAATCATCCCTTGTGTTTCGTTGAATCCCTGCAACATGAACTGTTCAACTCATTTCAGTGATTTTGGTTGACAATAATCATTTTTTATGTTATGTGGTTTTCTAAATTTAATGTTTCAATCATATAACTTAGAAGTCTCTATGTTAACTTACCGTATCTCTCGGTGACTACTTTTCTTAAAAAAATTTCATTCTCTTGTTTTACTGTGTGCATCTCCAGTGCTGCGTTATGCCGAGAGGAGTCCTTCCTCCTTGACTGGACGACCTTTCCACTCATACTCATACTTGAACAGTTCTGGAATTTTCCCCACTTGGAGCTTGCAGTATTTGAAATATTAACCTTTGGGTAAGATTTGTTATAGTAGCTCAAATCTGCTTAAGAAATTATGATTTTCATGATATCGATTTATAATAATTTTCTTCCACAAAAATAGATTTCTGTTATCTTCATAGCTAGGTAGATCCAATTTATATTTCTACTGATATATACCATTTTTCCCAGTTTTTATTTCGGTAGAAAGGTAAACCCCATACTTACCATTTCAGGTTCTCATACTAATTTATTGTTTGTTCTTTTTAAAATTTCCTAGGGGCGTAAGGAATTCATACCATTAAGGTATTAAATGAATTTACCCCTCGATATTTTGATAGAATTTTTGTTGTGATTCTGCTCACATTCCTCATACGTTTGGTTTTTTTTTTTGAGTGCACGTAATCCTATTTCCCAGCTGTAGACTTCCTATCGAATTTGTATTTCAACTCTTACTTTGGGATTTTTGGTATGGCTGAACAATTTATGTTCTATCCCTATCGGTTTGTCTTCATCTACTGAGCTTGATTTGGCATTCTGGTCATGGAGAATTTTATGAAAGTTACCTTTTTTGTTTATATTTTCATTTAAAGTTTTAATTCTGGAATGATGACTACACTAAGTATCATTTCCTTAGTACAAAATGGCTTTTAGTTGAAATTTATAATAATACTAAACTGTATTTATTTTAATTGACTGATAAATCAATATCCTTATGTGGACACGTACTATTCTTTGTTAGTGTATTCAACAATTATCTGCAATACACTTGATGGATTATTTATTTTCATTGTGCGTAATACATAAGTGAAGTATTTAATAGTAGATGTTTTATATTATCTATAAGGGCTTTCTCATTATCAATTTCAGAGTATAATAACCCAGGTTCTATTTATATCATTATTTTAAACAATATCTCTTGGCAACCCTTCTAATACTGTTTATATACTGGTTAGATTATCAACTGTGATATATATTTATTTATATATCTATTATACACTAGGTGTATTTATGTATATGTAGACATATAATTTTATTCCCACTTCCTTTTCATTTCTTTTATACCATGTATGTAAATCAGTCTATAGTTATTAGCATATATATCTGTATATAACATTATGCTTAATTAATTCCTTCTTATTTTAATTATTTTTCTAAGAAAGTCTAAATGTAACGAGATATAATACCTGATCTACTTTTGTACCGGTTTTATACAATTAGCATATTGGCTTTTCATTCTAGCCCCAACATAGCTGCTAGCATGTCTTTATAAACTTTGTTACAGCTAACCATATACAATTTAGATTTTCTTTACTTCAGTTTCTATAACACAAAATTGTATAACATGTTTCCATCTAATAATAGCCATAGTTTTCATGTCTTTAATTCTTGTAATATGAAATATAGTATATTGTGTCAACCAACATGTTAACTATATTAACTATTTCTATGCATAATAAAAATATGGAAGTTTTATTTGAATTTACTTGTAACAGTTATCCTTTTTCTTATGTTCATTTCCACAAAATTTGTTAAAGGGTTCAGACATAATTGATTCATTTATATATCACATACATATATATTTTTCAGTACTTTAGACTATCATACTATCATAACTTTGGGTTTCATATTAGAATTTTAAAGTTTCTACCGATAGAAATATCTCAAGTACATATTTTTATATGGTTGGATAACACTTGTTTAGACCGTTTTTCAGATCTGTAACTAGAAAGATCTTGTATACTTATATTTATTTTTCTATAATGATCACCATTTTATTACTTCTAGAGACTAACTTAATTCTTGGTTAGACTTCCTAACTCCAGATTTAAATCTGAAATCAGATTTAAACATTCTAGTGGTTGGAGCTAGTTGTACTTTTATCCATATAAAAATACAGATTCCCATGTTACTTCAGTAATAGAATCTGTTAAATGTATGGTCTCTTATAGTGCATTGACTGACACTTTAGCTAAATTAAATCAACTAGTCTTAACTTCTACAATTTCAGATACATATATACGTTAATAATTTCCAAACCAGATATCATTTAACACAGATTCAAATCACATATCGACAATAAATATGGTAATTAGGTGTGCATACCAGTTTCTCTGACTATTTCCACCCTACCATAGAGTTATCTCTCCATAACTCACCCCCGAGCTGAGACCTTAGCCCCCCAGTGATAGACAACACTTTGTCTATCCTGTAGCAACTTACTTAAGCTATGCTTTTCTAAGCCTGTTTCCAATTTACGCGTCCAGAAATATCATGATGCTTTCTTCCTATTGTGCCTAGGCTTTCCCTCATAGAGGTACTTTAAAGCTATCTTTTATGCTTTTGTAGTTTTTTCTACCCCTTCCCAATTAATTTCCTCTTCATTAGGAAATTTGATGTTTATCTCCAAATATAATTTTGGTAATTTTCCTTCCAAGGATTTTTGGAAGGTGTGGGAAAGTCTCATCAGCCTATCCACATCCTCATGGATTTAGGCTTCAGAGCTCAATTCTCAAACTAGTGATTGCACAAATAATTTTCCATTTTATTTTTATTAATTAAAATAAAATAAATCTACATATTAGTTCTCCATTGGGGTCCACTTCCCCTTTAGACTTATTAAATTGTCAATTAAAAAGTATATAAACTAGGGGTATTACATATTCCCCCTCTAAAAACGAACATCATCCTCGGTGTTGACAAGATTATTAATTAATTCACTGTGTAAACAGTGTTGGATATTTTTCCATGATATCAGCTTCTTGTTCCCAAGTAGCCTCTTTGGGTGTAAAGTGCCTCCACTACACTTTTACCCTGGATATAGTCTGGTTCCAAAGTTCAATTTCTTCCTGCTCCAAGATTTGGATCAACCCTAGAATTAATTCCCCTTCTGATTCCACCCGAATCACATTCCAATCAATAACATGAGTAGGATCATGTACATATTTTTTTAATAAAGAAACATGAAACACATCATGAACCTTAATATGAATGGGTAAGGCCAATTTATAGGCCATTGGTCCCACTCCTTCTAGCACTTCAAATGGTCCACATTGTCGTGGAGCTAATTCTGCACAACTTCCGGTGTGAAAATTATTCTTCTTAGGCTTAATCCTCAGATATAAATGATCACCCCCACTAAATTCTTGGTGAACTCTCTTTTTGTCTGCATAACTTTTTGGTCTATCCTGAGCTCTTGTGATATTTTTTTGAATCTGTTTCACAACTTTTTCCATTTCTTGAAAAGCTTCTGGTCCAAGTATCAGTTTATCTCCAAGTTGACTCCAACTCAAGAGTGTATGGCACTTCTAGCCATATAGTGCTTCAAATGGACTCATATTTATGGATGCTTGGTAGCTGTTGTCATAGGAAAATTCTACTAAGTGTAAATAGTCTTCCCACTTGGTTGGCCTATCCATAACATACACCCTTAACATATCCTCCAGAATTTGGTTTGTCCTTTCTGTTTGGCCATTTGTTTGGGGATGGTAGGTAGTACTAAAACTTAGTTTAGTGCTCATGCCTCCAAACAATATCCTCCAAAAGGCTGCTATAAATTTTGCGTCTCTGTCTGAAATTATCATTTTAGGTACCCCATGTAGTCTTACAATATCCTTCATAAAAACATTTTCTACTTGAGTTGTCCTAAAGGTAGACTAAACATGTATAAAATGAGTAGCTTTAGTTAAAGTATCCACTACAACCATCACAGATTCACGTTGATATTTGGTTCTTGATAAACAAGTGATAAAATCCATATAAATAGTTTCCCATTTCCACTCTGAAATAGGTAAAGGATTCAGTAACCTAGCTGGATGCTGATGTTCAGTTTTTACCTGTTAACATTCAACGCATATAGCCAAGTAACTTACTACATCCTTTTTCATTCCATGCAAAAATAATTTCTTTCTCAAAGCGGTGAGTAATTTCTGGTATCCAGGATGTCCAGAATAGAGATTTTTATGATATTCATCAAAAATTTCCTTCTTTAAAGAGTCTACATTTGGAATGTGCAATCTATATTCGTAAAAAATCATCCCATTCTAATTTTGTGTATACCCTTTCATTTCTTTTTTCAACATTTGAGTCTGAAGATTTTCATAGTTTTGGTCTTGATCCACTACCCCTTGAACCAGTCCCTCCAAGTCCAAAATTGACAATACTTCCAATGTTATTCATAATTTTCCAAGAATTTATTCTTCAGGCATCTAAAATATTGTTTTCTTTAACTTTGATATGTTTTATTTCCATGTCAAACTCACTCAAGAAGGACAACCACCTAGTTTGCCTAGCATTTAGATATGTTTGAGTGAAGAAATAATTTAGGGTGATGTGGATTTTCATCAGTACAAACTTCCTTCCTAGAAGTTAATGTCTCCACATCTTGAGGGAATGTATTACAGAAGACAACTCAAGGTCATAAATGATATAATTATGTTCATGTTTCTTAAGTTTTATAGATTCATAGGCTATAACAAAATTTTCTCGTAATAATACTCCTAATCGTTCTCTGAAAGTATCTTTGCATACTAAAAACTCCTGATCTGGGTCAACAATATTTAGAATAGGTGCTCTAGTAAGTTTTAGTTTTAACTCCTCAAAGCTATTCTGACATTTTTCAGTCCATTCAAATTTTACTCCTTTCCTTTGCAAGGAAGTAATGGGATAGGCTAAGGCCGAAAATTTCTCTACAAACCTCCAGTAATATCCTGAAATTCCCATAAAATATCTTACAACTGATAAATCAGTAGGTATAGGCCACTTTTTGATTGATTTTATATTTTCCGGGTCTACAACCAACCCTTATTCTGAAATTATATACCCTAAATATTTAATTTTCTCTTTGAAAAATTCACATTTACTAAAATTAGCATACAATTTGTTTTCTCTCAGTGTTTGCAAAACAATTCTAAGATGTTATTTATGCTCTGCCTCACTTTTTCAATAGATTGAAATGTCGTCAATAAATACTAGGACAAACTTGCCCAAGTATTTATTTAAGACACTATCATTAAACACATAAAGGTGGCGGGTGCATTGGTCAACCCAAACAGCAGGACCACAAATTCATAGTGTCCATATCAGGTTCTAAATGTTGTCTTACTGATATCTTCATATTTAATCCTTAATTGATGGTAACCAGTCCTTAAGTCAATCATTGAAAACATTGTTACCCCTCTAACTTGGTCAAAGAGATCATCTATCCTAGGAAATGGGTATATGTTTTTGATTTTCAGTTTGTTTAATTGATGCTTATCAATACAGATATGGAAAGTACCATATTTATTTTTCACAAACAACGCTAGTTCTCGCCATGGGGATACACTCGGTCTGATGTAACCTCTATCCAGTAACTCTTGTAGTTTCATTTTTAACTCCATTAATTCTAGAGTGCTCATCCTGTATGGTGCTCTAGAAACTGGAGTTGCTCCTGGTACTAAATCAATTGAAAAATAAATTTCTCTCTTGGGGGACAGATGAGGAATCTCATCTGGAAAAACATCTTTAAATTCTCTTTGCATATGGTAACGTTTCTAGTAGATTTTCTTTTGCTTGTTGTCCCAACTCCTCTACATGAATAGAGTACACCTGATACCCTTTTCTATAAATTCTCTTTAACTTAAGGGCTAAAATTTATCTCACAGATATGGGTTTAGGATTTCCTTTGATTATAACAGGTTTTCCCTCCTTATAAATGCAATGTAAGGTTTTGTAGAAACAATTCATCATAGCCTTCTGTTTTTCTAACTATTCCATCCCTATCAGTACATCATAAGACCCTAATGGTAGAATATTTAGATTTAATTCTTGTAACACCCCCAAGTTCTATGCTTTTCAAATAAGACATTTGAACATAAATCCAAAGGGGAGTGGACCCCAATGGATAATTATTGTGTGGATGTGTTTAACTATTTATGAAAAATAAATAATATATTGTGTATGCATTATGACCAGATGAGAAAGTGAGATCACATGCCTAATCCATGAGGTGATGGAAAAGGAAAAAAGACTTTCCCCAAAATCTTTCAAAAATCCTTGAAAGAAATTATTTCTAATTTAGATTTTTGAGAAAAAAATCTAAATTTCCCCAATGAAGAGGAGTAGTTGGGAAGAGGTGAGAAAAAGCTGGAAAAGCTGAGGAAAAGCTTAAAGAAGATTTAAAGAGTCCCAAAATGGGAATCCTAGGCTAAACAGGAATAAAGCATCCTGAAATTCTGGACGCAGAATTGGAAACAGGCTTTGGGGAAAGCACAGCTTAAATAAGCTGCTCCAGAACAGATTGAGGTTAGTCTGTTCTTGGAGGATCTCAGCTCGGGGGTGAGTTCTGGAGATAAACGAACTCTAAGGTTGGGAGGACTGGTCATAGTAGAGGTGTGCATGCACAAATTTGGAGATTCTGTAAGTCTGTATGAAACATATACCTGTTTTATGAAATTTGATGTTATGGTTCATTATGCAATTTATGAATTGTTATGTTATGGTGCATTATGCAAATGTTAGATTGATTAATTGTTCAGTAACTCATGAAATTTCAAACTAAAGCTATTGATAGCAGAGACCAATGGTTGGGTTGTAGGGATGAGTACCTTGTAGTAATGAGGTTAGAGATGATAGATCAATTGAACAACAAATCTAATAACTATGTACAGGTATAGCTTGCTATATTTTAAAGGAATATTTAATTTCTATGGGTATAAACAGAAAATGTTAACAAAACAGTACCCATGAACAGCAGGTACCAAACAACTAAACCTATCATAACCATACTGATGGCACAGAATTCCCTGTGACCAATAACAAAAAGTAGGAAACAACAACCCTGTAATAGCAGTGTGGGGTTCAGTATGTCAGCTGTGTTACAATGGAAAGAATTGTAAAATTTAGAATTTAAATTATTCTATTAAATGTAAGTGTAAACATATGAAAGCAGAAGTTGAATCCTAACTAAGGACGAGGATCTAACACTAGGAATTCTAAACTATCCAGTTCAGTATTCTCTACCTCCATTTGATTGAAGCAAGAGGATCTGTTTTCCTAGTTTCCCATGGAACAGTTGAAGCTGTACCAGAGTGTCACACATGTTGAATGTTTGTAACAGTAAGATAAGGGGGGAATCCTATTGAACAATCTAGTGTGTGATAAAATTTTGTGTGAGGGAAGATTGTAAGCATATGTAAACATACAATGAACAGAGCATCTGTTTACCGTCCATATAAAAACTGCTGGGAAAGTAGTTGGAGCAATGGAGGCTAACTGAGCATAGATAGATGTATGCAAGGAGGCATACATCTATACCTCGATGCTGAAACTTTAAAATGTTGAAAATTTTATAAGGCCTGAAACTGGAAAGTTGAGGAAGGGCTTAGCAATCATCTAGAGTTAGACAAAACCTGAAAAGAAAAAAACTGAGAAATACAAAGTAATATATATATATAGATATCTAAGTCTACTAGATGGACTGAGAAGAGGGGAGGTCAAGCCCAAAAATTTCATGGAAATTCTTATATTCCAGGGCTGTCTATAAGTATTGAAAAGAATTTAAACCCTGGATAATAGTCTGAATTTGTAAGTGATTCAGTATAAAAAACTATCAATGTTATCTGGCGCATAGAGCGGAGAATATCTGAGTTATGTTATATGTGTAGAAAGCTGGGTCTGGGAGATGTGACAATTCTGTTTGGTATCCATTCAGATTTATGGTTGTTTGGGGTAACTTATGAGTTACTTTTTGTTTGGTACCAATGGCTAACTGGACTAACCAAGACTACTGAAACTTTTCTAACCTTAATTTACATTTTTCTACCATTTTAGGACTGATATAACTCAAAGATACACCTGGATCTATTAAAACTGTAACAGATTGGTCAAAAATCATACCTTCCATTTCGACCATAGTGAAATGGTGTTCTGCTTGATGATATTCTAAGGTAGTGATGATTTTGGGGATGATCCTGGCTACATCATTAATTGTAGTTGCCTCTCTCACTACTTGTACTGTCTGGATATTTCAGTGTGGACAGTCCCTCAATAAACGAGGTTATCCACAACCCCAACACTTCAAAGGTTCCTTAATTTTAACAATCCCTTCCCACTTCTTATTTCCATTCATTGGTTTTGATCCAGTTTTCCATTGAGCAGTTTGATTTTCACCCCATTTTCTGAAATTCTTTCTTTAGTGGTTTCTCCCAAAGCTTTTCAGATAGGCTGGTTTTGTTTTCTTTCCGCTAAAGTCACCTTTGTTTAACTAATTATTTCCTTGTTCCGTCTTACCCTTGAATTGCTAGTAACACAATCTGGCCTTCCAGATTACCTCATCCATCATTTTTTGGTTATTAAACTCTATCTTGTCTTTATAAGCAATGGACAGACAGTTTAGGAACCTCTGTACCTTTGCCTTCTCCTCTATGATATAAGGCACATATCGTAACAGATTTGTGAATTTGTTTACAAACTCATCAATCGTGAGTTGTCCCAATCCAATTTTGTGAAAATCTATTGCCTTGCATTTACAGTAGCGTTCATTCAAGTATCGATTTTTAAACTTGAATTGAAAATCTGCCCAAGTCACCATTTTCTCACCAATTGTGTGAACCATCTTTGTTTCTTCCCACCACAAGGTAGCTTTACCTTGCAACTGATAAATAGACAGCCTGGCCCTTAAGTTACTTTCATATTCGTAAAATTGAAAGTAATTTATCATATTCAGAAGCCATGCTTCAGCATTTTCCTCTTTCTTTCCATCATGGGAGGGAGGTTTAATTTTCCAGAATTCACCCTGTAAATCCTTCTTTATTCTAGACTTCTTTCTAGAGGCATAATATTCCTCATAATATTCTAAGAAATTAACCCTTCCCTTTCTCTTTCTTCCAGAATCTTCACCTTCTTAACTACTTCGAGAAGTCCATTCCCTTATTATTCGGTCCTGCTCCTCACTGGCTAAAGATAGCCTTTCATTATGGCTTTTAAGCTGTGCCATATCTCATTGCATTCTATGCAACATAGCTATCAATGGAGCATTTTGATCTGGCATGTTTTCTCCACCACCCAGATCTATATACAGCTCGTCCCCTTCAGTCATGGTTCACAACCTTATACTTTAGTACTGTTCACTGTACATAAAATTAACATTAGAAAAACTTAAATTTTGTAAAATTTTACAACAACATACATTTTCTGTGTGAGCACATAATTTTCCCAGTTTTTTAGCTAAGGCTCTCATACCATTTGTAATGCCTCTCACTTACACAAAAAAAATAAAAAAATTCTTCTACTAATTTTTTTATTAATTGTTTCTATCATTATTCATCCCAAGTTCATGACATTCTATCGCCACATTTAGATCATTGTCACAAATCACCGAGCCTCTCACATCCAGACTAAAACCATTAATTCCTCATCTTGAGATTTAGTATTTAGTTCACTATTGATGATAGTACTCTTGAGCATACCTCTTTCACCTCATTTTTATCATTACTTCTTTTGATAATAATTATGTAATTATATATAAGGTTTCTTCACCAAGCATATATATTTAATTTTCTTTATATTAGAAGACTTATTTACTCGTCAACTCCCTTATACCTTGATATTATCTTTGGCCTATTAATTTACCTCATTCTATTATGTATTACCTTTGGTAACGTATATTGGAATATATATATATAAGGCCTCTTTACCTAATTTATATATATTTATCATATTATTCTTATAACCAAATCCCCTCTATCGAATCTACACATCACAAAAGCGTTTCCTTAGTAATGTACTTGACCACCCTACACAATTTTAAATGCAATTATTATATCTCACATAGTACTCTTATAAATGTTAAATTTACTTCTTGTGCATATTCTAATGCCAAGGATTTCAAGATTTTATTTCTCCTTTATTAACCAGTGTCATAAAATTTACATGGAAATAAGGGTTTCCAGAATACTCTTTTTAACTCCCATCTAAACATATACTATATATGCGATATTATTCCTTCAACCCCATTATATTAACTTGGAATAAAAAACATGATAATAAAATTGGACATACAGTCCTTATGTCACTGTCATTCCATTACTATGTTTCGACTTAGCACAATTAAATTTACACCTAGCCATACTTCAAGCTTTGGACACGAATTAACAAAGCCATCTCACGAAAGCATTTCTTGTAGCCATACTATGTCCATTACTACACCGTCTGACGTATTAAATTCTTCTATCACCGATGTAATCCCCCCGGTACTATATCACGTGATGGCTTCATTTCGACGTCTGAGGATTCTAATCGCTTGACACTTGTAGGGTTGAGAAACATTAGGATTTTATGACATTTTCTGGTTTAAAAGCTGAAATAAATCGTATGGTTTATTCTTTGTGTTCCATCCCGAGAGCCATAGCTCGTATGTTGGGTGTGTTGACAGTATAACCCTCCCTTGTGTTCTTCTTATTCCCTGCAACATGAGCTATTCAACTCATTTTAGTGATTTCGGTTGACGGTAAGCATTTTTTATGCTCTGTGGTTTCTTAAATTTAATGTTTCAATCATATAAGTCAGAAGTATCTGCGTTAACTAACCATATCTCTTGGTGACTACATGTCTTAAATTTTTTTCGTTCTTTTCTTTTACTGTGTGCGTCTCCAGTGCCGCATTAAGCTAAGAGGATTCCTTCCTCCTTGGCTGGACGACCTTTCCACTCATACTCGTAATTCAATGGTTCTGGCATTTTCCCCACTTGGAGCCCACAGTCTTTGACATATTAACCTTTGGGTAATATTTGTTATAGTAGTTCAAATCTATTTAAGAAATTATGATTTTCATGATATCGATTTATAATAATTTTCTTCCACAGAAATAGACTTCTGTTATCTTGATAGCTAGGTAAATCCAATTGATATTTCTATTGATATATACCATTTTTCCCAGTTTTTTTTTTTCGGTAGAAAGGTAAACCTCATACTTACCATTTCAGGGTCTAATACTAGTTAATTGTTTGTTCTTTGTAAAATTTCCTAGGGGCTTAAGGAATTCATACCATTAAGTTATTAAACGAATTTCCCCCTCCATATTTTGGTAGCATTTTTGTTGTGCTTCCGCTCACATTCCTCATACGTTTACTTTATATAACTTCTCGTTTTTTTTTTTAGAGTCCAGGTAATCCTATTACCAAGTTGTAGACTCCCTACCGAATTTGTATTTCAAATATTTCATTGGGATTTCCAGTATGGTTGAATGAATTTTGTTCTATCCCTACAGGTTGGTGTTGATCTATCGATCTTGATTTGGCATTCTGGTTATGGAGACTTTTATGAAAGTTACCCTTCTTGTTTTTATTTTCATTTAAAGTTTTAATTTTGGAACAATGACTACACTGAGTATCATTTCCTAAGTACATAATGGCTTGTAATTGGAAATTATAATAATACTGAACTGTATTTCTTTTAATTGATTGATAAATCAATATCCTCTTATGGACACATACTTTGCTTCTATAGTGTATCCAACAATTTTCTTCAATACACTTGATGGTTTATTTATTTTCATTATGTGTAATGCATAAGTGCAATCTTTAATAGTAGATTTTTTATATTATCTATAACGGATTTCTCATTATCGATTTCACAATATAATAGCTCAGGTTATATTTATATCAATCTTTCAAATAGTATCTCTTGGAAACCCTTCTAATACTATTTATATACTAGTTAGATTATCAACTGTGACATATATTTATTTAGATATCTATTATACACTAGGCGTATTTATGTATATGTAGACATATAATTTTATTCCCACTTCCTTTTCGTTTCTTTTATATGACCTGTGTAAATCAATCTATAGTTAATAGCATATATATCTATATATAACATTCTTCTTAATTAATTCCTTTCTGTTTTAATTATTTTTCTAAGAAGGTAAAAATGTAATGGGATATAATACCTGGTCTACTTTTGTATCGGTTGTATACAATTAGCATATTGGCTTTTTATTCTACCCCAAACATAGCTGCAAGCATGGCTTTATAAACTTTGTTACATCTAACCATATACAGTTTATATTTTCTTTTACTTCATTTTCTATAACACATAATTGTATAACATGTTTCTGTATAATAATAACCACAGTTTTCATGTCTTTAATTATACTAATATGAAATCTATTATATTGTATCAACCAACATGCTAACTATATTAACTATTTCTATGCATAATATATAATATCGAAGTTTTATTTGAATTTACTTGTAACAGTTATCTTTTTTCTTATGTTCATTTCTGCAAAATTTGTTAAAGGATTTGGACATAATTGATTCATTTATATATCACATACAAATATAGTTTTCAGTACTTTATACTATCATAATATCATAACTTTGGGTGTCATATTATAATTTCAAAGTTTCTAAAGATAGAAATATCTCAGGTACATATTTTTATATGGTTGGACATCACTTGTTTAGACTATTGTTAAGATCTATAACTAGAAATATATTTTATACTTATATTTATTTTACTATAATGATAACCATTTTATTACTTCCAGAGACTAACTTAATTCTTGGTTAGACTTCCTAACTCCATATTTAAATTTGAAATTAGATTTAGACATTCTTGTGGTTGGAACTAGCTATACTTTTATCCATATAACAATACAGATTCCAATGTTACCTCTGTAACAGATATATCAAATGTATGGCCTCTTATAGTGCATTAACTAACACTTCAGCTAAATAAAATCCACAAGTCTTAATTTCAACAATTTCATATACATATATACATTAATAATTTCCAAACCAGATATCATTTAACACAGATTCGAATTGCATATCAACCAGAAATATGCTAATTACGTGTGCATTCTAGTATCTCTAACTATTTCCATCCAACTGTAGAGTTGTCTCTTTGTAACTAACCCAAATTCGAGACCTTAGCTCCCAGTGATAGACAACCCTTTGTCTATCCTGGAGAAGCTTATTTAAGTTATGTTTTCCCAAGCCTGTTTCCAATTTCTGCATCCAAAAATTTCAGGATGCTTTCTTCCTATTGTGCGTAGGCTTTCCCTCATAGAGGTACTTTAAGGCTGTATTTTCCACTTTTGCAGCTTTTTATACCCCTTGCCAATTACTTTCCTCTTCATTGTGGAAATTAGATATTTATCTCGAAATCTAATTTTGGTAATATTCCTTCCAAGGATTTCTACAAAGTGTGAGAAAGTCTCATCACCTTATCCACATCCTCGTGGATTTAGTTTTCAGACCTCAATTCTCAATCTAGTCATTGCACACATAATTTTCCATTTTATTTTTAGTAACTAAAATAAAATAAATCCACATACTAGTTCTCCATTGGGGTCCACTTCTCCTTTGGACTTATTCATTTGTCAATTAAAAAGCATAGAAACTAGGGTTATTACAAGAACTCTACATTTGTAATATTAAATACTTAATAATGTTTTGATAAATCTACTTGATATATTGTATTCATTCATAAAGTGATAGAGAGAAAATGACCATATTTACATCATTGTAAGAAATTAGGTTAAATATATGTCTCTCATCAAGATCCCTTTATTATTAGCGAGTGAGATAGGGTACTTTGTATGATCTTCTAACTATGTTTCAATTTTTATTTTACAACAATTACTTGGTTTCTTTTCTTTCATCATGAATTTATTGAATCCAATAACAAATTGTGTAAAGGTTCTATTCCTAGGTTTGAAATTCCCTTTTTGGTTGCATTGGTAGAGAAAGAAAGAATGGATAATAATGACATGCAAGAGTTTATGAATATATTGTAAACAAAAAAAATAAATCATTCATTCTAACATGATATCATTTCCTTATGCAGTAATGAAGATATAGAAAATTCTAAATCATTGTTTCTGTTACCATGCCAAATTTGAGCCATTGAGTGTATAACTTTGGAAATTTGAAGCCAAATGTAATATGTCACAAATTCTAAATACTAACATTTCGTAGAAATCCTTTTCTATAGCCATTTTTTTGATAAGGCACCATACATATATTTTCAAGACGAAGGTAATGAGGATTAAACAACTTAACATATAAAAGAGATGATGGATGCAAAATGATATAATTCCCCCCTTTATGTGTTGGATACGAGGAGGAAAATAGTAATAATGTTTTCTAATAATTTATATTATCATTTATGTTTTCAAAACATATAGATTTTCCTTTAAGGAAAGTATAAGTAATAATTCTTATGTTATATTCCATGAACTAAGTTGTGAAATCCTTCATATAACAATAGAAAATTGTTAATTTCTTCATTTTGAATCACTTGAGAGATTTGTGTACTTGCTCTTAGCTACTCTATAACCATTTATCATAATATAATATTCATTTCTTACTTTTTAAATAGTTTAAAAATCATAATATTATAATATTATTAATGTGGAAAGAATAATATAAAAATCATGCCCAATAAAAACAAAAAGTCTACTCTATAACCATTTATCATAATATAATATTCATGTACTACTTTTGAAATAGTTTATAAATCATAATATTATAATATTATTAATGTGTAAAGAATAATATAAAAATCATGCTCAATTAAAAAAGTTAATTTCCATTCATTTATCACTAAGAATGTCTTTCACACCATATAATATGTATTTTGCAATCTCATTGCACTATGTTGTTCTTCAATTCATAGCATTTGGTAAATACACTAAATCAACTCCAATTTGTGCAGTTAACAAGTTGAATAATTTTTCGCAATAATCATATCACTGAATTTGATGTAATATCAACTCGACTACTTAAATTATTTAGAGCCCCAATCATTTTCCACCCCCCATTAAATAAATCAATTAAATAAATTGATTTGTAGTGTATAAAATGATAAATCAAAACAATTAACATATTTATCTAAATTCATTTTTCACTTTATCATTATTAAATTGAACTAACTCTATAAATAAACCATAAGCAAAGGATGAATATTAAAATGAAAACAATATATTCAAAACAATGCATAATTTAGCATTGAAAGGAATAAACGTGCATTCACATTAATACAATAAACAAAAAGAAATGCAGCTTACATCTTAAATGACATACTTTCTCACCTTCAAAAGACATGTGCATTCACATTAATACAATAAACAAAAGGAAATGCAGCTTTCATCTTACATGACCTACTTCCTCACATTGAAAAGACGTCATGAAGCAATTGAACATATCAATGTAAAATGACATTTATCTTTTATTCACCAATTTTTATTTATATATTATTACTATAATAATTATTTTATTTAATCATGTATTTTTTTTTTTTAATTTCTTCTATTCTTATTTTGATGAATTTTTTTATGAAATGTAATTATATAAATTAAAAAAAAAATAAACTAAATTAAATATAGTATAATTAATTATATAATTCTTAAAATATAAATTTTCCATCACAACATCTTTTTATAACATCATTATATGCACTTTGAATTAATTATAATTACAATTTAAAAATTTACTCTAAATAAATTTTTCTATATTAATAAAAAAACTAATACAAACATGTTTGTGAAAAATCAATTTATATAATAAAAAAAATTATTAAATTGTTGTAATAATATATTTTTTTTATTTATATTTCTTTTTAAAATAAATGCAAAATCTTAAATAAAGACCATCTAATATTTTAATATCATTCATCTATACAAATTTTTCAAAAACTAGTTTAGATATTTTGGAAAATCATATAAAATAATTTAATCTATATGGAAACTATATGTTGACTTCATTGTAACCTTTATAACCTTTTATAAATTATTTTGAATAAATTTCTTACCAGATGTGTATGTTATTTATATTTTTCTCAAAACAAATACAATTCAATATCATCTGATATCCTAATATCATTCAAAGATTCTCAATACTCATATCATCTAACATATTAATGTCACAAAGTGATTACAAAATAAGTTAGTGAAAATGGAGCACACTATTTGATTTTCTTATTGGATTTATATTTTCTTTATATATCAAAAATGAGTTTGACCAAATTTCTTATAAAATCCTATACACATGTCATATTATACAACAATATATCTTCATATTTTTACCCAAACAATAAACAAATACAATGTTATCTAATAGTTTGATATAATTCAAATATTCTAAATGAGTCACCTCTTACCCATAAAGTAATTTAATTACTTTAATAAAAGTAATTTCATTACTTTAACAAAAATAAGTTGGTGAAAATAGACCCATAATATTGATTTGATATGAAATTTATATGTTTTTATAAATCATAGATATATTTAAATACTTATAACATAAAAACCCTATATATATATATAAAAGAGTAGACAACATATTTTTATGTTTTTTACCCAAATAGAAAACAGGCTTATAATATTTAATATTTTATTATTATTTAAAAATATAAATAACTTTCACTCATATTTAAATAATTTAAATATTTTAACAAAAGTAATAACTAAAAATAAAATCCACAATATCAATTAAAATATATTTTTTTATAGATTATAAATATTATTAATATTAATTGTTAAGATTATATGTGTTTAATTATAATTATTAATTGCTAAGATTATCTTTATTTTTCCATTATAAATATGAAGAAAAATATTTATTTCATAAAAAGATTTATAAATATATTAAATACTTTAATTAAATATATTTGAATGTTAAATATTTTTATTTTAAATTAATCTACAATATTAGTTTTTAATATAATTAATATATATTATCAGGCATATATATATGGGCTTCGCAGGAGTGTGGTAGACTATGTTATTTCCGATCTCTCTTTATACAATGAAATAATAAATTCTGACATTTTAGATGACCACGAGCGTGACTTTGATCATAGGCCTTTACTCATAACTCTCAATTTTGTCATGCATAGAGATCCCATAGAAGATAATCCTTGTAGTCAAAATAACTTAATCTTTGATAGAAATAAAAATGATCTCTTCCTAAATGAATTAAAAACTAATTTTCTTCATTTATCCAGTATAGACAACATAGATGACCTCTATCATAATTTTACTACAACCCTCTCATATTCTATTAACAAGTTCTCAATTGAATTCTCAAGTAATAAAAGAAATAGCAAAACCAACCCATGGTATGACAAATATTGTAAAAGTGTGAGGAGAGAAATTAAAGAAGCTGTTGATGAATCTCTCAAAATTGACAAGATTTTAAGAGATAACTAAAAGGAAAATAAGGAAACATATTCGTAAAAGACAAGTGAATATCTTACACCTCTATAAGGTGGCTCCTAAGAAATTCTGGAGGCACATTCTAACTAGGAAAACTAAAGATAATAATAAAATTTCTTTACATGACTGGAATTCATATCTTAAAAAACTTTATGAATCTCCAAATGCCGGGGATTTTGAAACCCTGCTCACAAAAAAAGAAGTTTTCTCATTAGAATACATTGATTTTGGGGTAAAACGCCTAGAAAATGGGAAAGCTAAAGACATGGAAGGTTACCAGGAGGAAATCCTAAAAATTGGAGGTCTTGTCCTCATCCCCCACATCCACAAGATTTTCAGCCAAGCGGTCAAGCAAGGGTTCCCTAAACCTTGGACACAGAGCCTCATTATCCCTATTTTTAAAAGTGAGGATACAAATAACCCCTCTAATTATCGGACAATTATGATCAGCCCTCTCCTAGCCAGGTTACATGGTATTATTTTGGAAAATAAGTTGAGCATTTGGCTTGAAAGTGAAGCTAAGCGGGCTAAAGGCCAAGCGGGTTTTAGAAGGGAGCACTCAACAACAGACCACCTCGTTACACTTAGGATCATTGTGGAGGAATTCTGCAATGATAAATCCAATCTCTTATGTTGCTTTATGGACTTGAGAAAGGCTTTTGATATAGTTCCTAGAAACAACCTATGGAATAGATTAGAAGAGCTAAATGTTCCTTTCGAGCTAAGAGCGGCTGCTATAAGGTTATAATAGAATGTAATTGGCAAGTTAAAGAGAAATGATGGGTGGTCGAAATATATTAAGTGTAATATTAGAGATAAACAAGGTTTCCCCCTCTGCCCTACCCTATTTGGCATTTACATCAACAAGCTAGAAGGTTCTTTTGAGGAAGCAGGGTGTGCTGGCACGATCTTAGCTGGGATAGTCATCATCCTTCTTCTCTATGCTGACGATATTGTTCTTCTCGCAAGGTTCCCATGTGATCTTGATAAGCAACTTAGAATTCCTAAGGATTTCTGCCTAACCATGGGTATGTCTGTTAACACTGACAAAATAAAATTTATGATTATCAAATCCAAGAAGGACACTTACACTAATTTTATGTATGAAAATAGTAACTTGGAGGAAATGTCTTCTTACAAGTACCTAGGAATTGATATTCATCACAAGCTCAACTAGAACTATAGCATTTAGAAAAGGATTAATGGGGGGTGGAAAGCTTATTTTGGTCTTGAAAATAATTGTAAAACGAAAAACCTCGTAATGTGGGATAGAAAGAAGTTCCTCTTTGAAATTTTAGTCACTGGTGTTATCTTATATGGATGTGAGGTTTGGGGTTGTAGCATCTATAGAGAATCCTTGAGAAATATTGAGCAAATCCAGAAGCATTTTATAACTTATAACCTTAAAATTAAAAGTAATATGCCCTATCCTATTCTCCTTATAGAAGTGGGTCTTTCCCCTATCGAGAGCCTAGCTATGACTAGGCTTCTGTTGTACAAACACAAGCTCAATAGCACAGGAGACCATAGAATTCCTAAGCTAGATTTAAATTCCAGCCAAAACTACCTAAGGCTTAAACGAGGTTTTTATAAGGACACTAGGGCTTGGTTAAAACATTGGGAGATCGACGAGAATGTTGAATTGAAAAACATTAATAACATTAAAAAAAATTGTTACTTTGAAGTTCAAAGAAAAAATGTGGCGTGAGAAAGATCTAACAGCTAAAAGAAAATTAAGATATTATAAGGAGGTCATCAACCCCACCCTAGAAGATCAAAAGTATCTCTATGTTTTAACTAGATCAAAGAAGAAAATTAATATAGCCAATATTAGAACAAACTCTCATGAGCTTCATAGTGAAACAGGTCATTGGACAATTCCTAGAATGCCATGGAGGGAAATGATCTGCCATCTCTGTGAGAATATGAACATCGAGGATGAAAATGACTTCCTCTTAGAGTGCCCCGAGTACAACCGCAATAGAGCTCAATTTCATAATCTTTGTTGCAATACTGACCTCACTAGCCTTTTAAGATGTCAAAATTATAGTGAGCTCAGGAGGCTTCTCTCCAAGAGCATAGGAATAAAATCTTAAATCAAAATAAATAACTCTTTTCTTTAGGTCCAATAGACCAAATATTGGTTTAAGTGAATTTTAACCATCATCATCATCATCATATATATATATATATATATAGATATTGCTCATAACATCGAGATAAAAACAGAAAAAAAATAATTATACATCTAGCATATTGAAAACCTCTTCACTTAAAGCATTCAACACCAAAAATGCCCTTAAAAACATCTGCTAATATAGTTTTAAATTTACTATTCATGTAATTACTTAATACTTTATTACTTCTAAAAGTAATACGTGTGAATGTCAAGATAAACATGCAAACAATGAATTATACATCCCTCATCATTCTCAATTTGAATTATTCCTCTTACTTTATGAAATTAAACACCTGAGAGAATAAATTAAAAGGCATTTCCCTAGAATAATTGACACCACCACTGCAACTCGAACATGAGTAGGATTCCGTTGAAGTCCAATTTAAATCGACAATCACACAAAGATCAGACAAATAGAAAAAAAACATTCATCCATTTCGCTGCCTTCCAGTCCCAACGTTAACAGCAGGTAGGAGTCTGGTGTGTACCACTACTACTTTACCCACTTAGTGCAGTCATAGACGGAGCAGTAAGCTTGCAGACAAGTGATGATCAAAAGTATCACTGCAGCAAGAAGAGAGAAACTTCCAAGAATTGAATACATAATTATTCATTAACTTTACTCCAAGAACTTTCCATTTTCTACTATAATACCTATTTAGGTCTCTTGTAACTTTGTGAAAATATCCAACTTGTGTGACACGAACGCACTTGCCCAAACCATTCCATAGGTTGGCAACCTCACCGTCACATTGTACATGGATAAAAATAATTCTGCTCTCTCTCAACAATTTCACTTCTTTAACTTCGTCAATCATACCGTTCATGAAATCAGTATATTTCCTGAAAATAGGCACCCCGGGTGCAGCAGAAGCTTCGAACGCCACCAGATTTCTGAGAATTACCTTTGTGTTTGTATCCAACTTTACTGTGGGGAGGTAAAGCATGGCAGCTTTTTCATCAAATTTTATAGTGGTGAGGTCGCCATCAGTAACAGAGAATTTGACACCTGCAAAATATAAATCAGCCACAAAAGGAATATCCAGTTCGTGTGGAGAGGGTTGTATGATGTTAACAGACTATTCTTCTACAATTCTCATTTCATCTTTACATAGTCTCCTAAAAAGACTGAACAAAATATTGAAGGGAAACTTCATCAAAAATTGTGATAGTCTCAATTTGAACGTTCGCTCAATGAAAAGCGCGATAAATCGAAGAGGGCCAACGTTCATAGAGGAGAGAAAGTTGCAGAGCAAACTAAAGGCTTCTCTAACGGTTGAACTCTCCTCTTGATCAAGCGAGTCTTTTCTTCCTCAATTAGATCAGGAGTATCCGTTGGTGTATCGTCTGTATACGGAGCATATATTTCTTCCTCAAATGGAATTGCTGAAGAGGGGAGTTTTATTTTCCATTTTATTGTTCTAGAATTTTAAGAAATTCCAACATAAATGGATTTGAATCGCGCGTTCAAAGTGCATTGTAATGTGGGCCCCCGAATTTTTTTTTTTAATAGATTAGATTTAAGTTTTAATATAGTTTGTAATGTTTTTTAAATAGGCACGGCATATAAAATCCAAAAAGGCCCAAGAGCCTGTGTATTGAATTGTTCTTGTAATTTGTACAACAGTGTGGGAAAAGAGAACACAACAGCATATATTTTCAGAGAGACAGTGAAGTCTTGGGTGTGCACTGTGTTGTAGCAGTAGTCACTATTTTGAATCCCTCTATTAGAGAAAGAATTTGTAACATTTTTTTTTGAAGAAATAGAAGTTTGTTTTCAGACTTGAAACTCTGTCTCCTGTCAAGAAATTTTAATATTTTCTCTGTGTTGATGAGGGGAGTTTTATTTTCCATTTTATTGTTTTGGAATTTTCAAAATTCCAGCATGGTATCAGAGCTAGTTCAGGCTCTTTGAAGCTTTCAAAGAAGCTGAAAGAAAAAGAAGACTTGTTGCAACATTTCTCCAGCAGTGTGAAAGCTCAACAGAAGACAAAGTTTAGGTATTTCTCAAAAGAAAACAGAGTTGTTATTTTGTTTAAAAGAGTTTGTTCTTTGGAAAAGGAAAGACAGTTTGTCTAAGTTCAAAGTTCAGTTTAAAAGAAATGGTTGGACCAAGTACAGGTATGAGTATTGAATGCTCAACTTCCACAATTTAATGGAAAGAATTATGATTATTGGACCATTACCATGAGAGCCATGTTTGTCTCACAAGACTTATGGGAATTTGTAGAAGATGGTTTTGTTGAACCAGCTGATCAACAGGATTTTAATGCCTTAACTCAAGCAGAGAAGGATATATTGAAGAGCAACAGAAAGAAGGATTGTAAAGCCCTCTACTATTTGTATCAAGCAGTGCATGAGAGTGTGTTTCCAAGGATAGCAGCAGCTGAGAGATCCAAGGATGCATGGGAAACTCTGAAAGTAGCCTATCAAGGTATGGAGAAAGTGAAAACAACAAAACTTCAGTTGCTAAGGAGAGATTTTGAAACTCTCTGCATGAAAGAGACAGATAATATAGACACATTTTTTACACATGTCATTGGGATGGTAAATCAGATAAGGTCCCATGGAGAAACTCCTGAAGAAAGAAGGATTATGGAGAAAATTTTGAGGAGCTTACCCTCAAAGTTTGATGTTATAGTTACCACCATAGAAGAGACCAAAGATCTCTCAAATTTCATAGTAGATGAACTTCATGCCTCACTGATAACTCATGAACAAAGATTGAGAAAAAATGAAAACTCATCTCTAGAGCACGCCTTCAAGACCCAGATGCCTTCAGGAAGAGGAAAAGGTCAAGGCAGAGGAAGAGGAAGAGGCAGAAGTCAAAATAGAGGTTGAAGGAACAACCCTTCACATTCACATGGAAGGAGCAATAGTCAAAATCAGAGCCACAATCATTGCAACAGCCAGCAAGGTGGACACCAACATGCGCATGGACAAAGGTATGACAAATCCAATTTCTAATGTCATTATTGCAAGAAATATGGGCACTATGCCAATGAATGTAGAAAGAAGAAAAATGACATGAAAAATAGGCAGAATGCTAATGTAGCAAAAGAAGAAAAGAACCCAAGTAATGTGCTGTTAACATGTAATGTAGCACAAGATAGAGAAGATAATGTTTGGTTCTTAGATTCAGGATGTAGTAATCACATGACCGGAAACAGAGCAATGTTTGCCAATTTAGATGAAGAGGTTAAATCATAAGTAACCACAGGGACTGATATTAAGATCTCTGTAAAAGGAAAAGGCAGAGTTAGTATTCGAGCAAGAAATGGTGAGAAAAAATTTGTTCCAGATGTGTATTATGTTCCTGGTTTGAAGTGTAATCTTTTGAGCGTTGGGCAACTCATAAACAAAGGTTACAATGTAATTTTCAAGGATGATGTGTGCACAATAAAAGATATACCTCCAAGCAAGAAGATAATTGATGAAATACAAATGACCAGCAATAGAATGTTTCCTCTCAATCTCAACACTGACTTGAAGGGAAAAGGAAAGAGCATAGCAGCTGTAACACAAGAATCCTTTCAGAAGGCAGCAAAAGATGAAAATTGGTTATGGCACCTGAGATTTGGACATCTCAATTTCAGAGGATTAAATTTTTTGCATAGAAAAGGAATGGTAAAAGGTTTGACATTGATTGAGAAGCCTGACAACCTATGTGAAGGCTACATCTTGGGAAAGCAACACAGAGAAAATTTTCCATCAGGGAAAAACATAAGGGCGAAAGTACCCTTAGAGATAATTCGCTCAGATTTATGTGAGCCGATGCAAACAACATCAGTTTCAAGCAGCAATTACATGTTGACCTTCATAGATGATTTCACAAGGAAAGTGTGGGTTTATTTTCTAAAATATAAGAGTGAAGTCTTTCAGAAATTTTTCTATTTTAAATATCTTATAGAGAAACAGAGTGGGCTGCACATTAAAGTTCTTAGAACTGATAGAGGAGGAGAATATATATCAAAGAAATTTCTACGTTTTTGGAGAGAGAACGACATACAAAAGCAGTTTACCACAAGGTACACACCGCAAAAGAATGGAGTTGCTGAAAGGAACAATCGAACCATAATGGAAATGGTGAGAAGTATGCTGAAGGAAAAACACTTGCCGAATGAGTATTGGGAAGAAGCAGCAAATTGTGCTGTGTATATTTTGAATAGATGCCCTACAAAAGCTGTGATGAACAAAGTTACAGAGGAAGCGTGGAGTGGTAGAAAACAAGGAGTCACCCACATGAGAATTTTTGGATGTGTGGCTTATGCACACATTCCAGATAAGTTGAGAAAGTTGTTGGATAGTAAGGGGGAGAAGTGCATCTTCCTTGGATATTGTGAAGCTTCCAAAGGATACAGATTGTATAACCCATCCACAAAGAAGTTTGTACTAAGCAGAGATGTGTAGTTTATTGAAGAAGAAGCATGGGATGGAAGCATAGAGAAAAAAATTAATGTTAAAAGCTGTTTATCTCATGATGAAGATGAGGAAGATGTGATTGAAATTAACAACTCATCGGTAGCACAACCTCCACCAACACAAGGACAGCAAGGGACACCTCAAGCCACAGCGAAAACACCCTTGAGAAGAAATGGGAGTGCATCACCAAGCACACCACATGGAGCAGGTCTGAGTGCTTCTTCAAGCACGACTACACAAAATGAAAGAGGAACAAAGTTCAGAAATATTAATGAGATTTATGAGCAGGAAGCGACAAATGAAGGTATGAATTCCTTATTTGCTTTGTATTGTCAAGTTGATGACCCTATTCATTTTGAATATGCTATTAAATATAGAAAATGGATAGAAGCTATGGATGATGAAATTAATGCCATAGAAAGGAACAAAACTTGGGAGTTGGTTGATCTCCCAGAAGGTAAAGATTCCATTGGAGTTAAATGGGTCTACAAGACCAAAAGTAATGCTGAAGGTAAAATAGAAAGACACAAGGCCAGACTTGTTGTTAAGGGATATAAACAGAAGCATGGGATAGATTATGAGGAAACTTTCGCACCGGTTGTAAGAATGGAAACCGTGAGAGCAGTGTTGTCCATAGCAGCACAAAACAAGTGGAAAGTTTACCAAATGGATGTGAAGTCAACATTCCTAAATGGAGTGTTAATGGAAGAGGTTTACTTTGAACAACCTCTCGGATATGAAAAGAAATACCAAGAGCACAAAGTGTGAAAGTTGAAGAAAGCTCTTTATGGGCTGAAGCAAGCACCAAGAGCATGATACAATAGAATAGACTCCTATCTACTAGAAAATGGATTTGAAAAGTGTGAGGGAGAACCCACCCTCTACATCAAAGAAAAGGATGGTAAAATATTTATTATAGTTTTATATGTTGATGATGTTATTTTGACAGATCATGATGATTACCTTATTGAAAATTTTAAAATAGTCATGAAAGAAGAATTTGAAATGATTGACATGGGGTTATTGAGATACTTCTTAGGAATATAAGTAGAAAAAGATGAAAATGGGACTTTTATCTCACAGGAAAAATATGTTAATGAAGTGCTTGAAAGATTTAATATGTAGGAAAGAAAAGCAAAAATCACTCCCACAATGATGGGATTAAAACTCAATAGAGAGGACAGCAGCAAGGATTTTGATCCAAGTTTGCATAAAAGCATAGTTGGCAAACTCATGTATTTGACTGCAACTAGACCGGATATTATGCATGTTGTTAGTTTGATTTCCAGATTCATGGAGAAGCCAAAATACGCACATTGGCAGGCATCAAAGAGAATTGTGAGGTATGTTAAAGGAACTAAAAGATTTGGTATTTTATATACTGCTTCAGAAAATTCAGAGTTAGTTGGATACACTGACAGTGATTGGGCTGGAAGTGTAGATGATCGGAAGAGCACTTCCGGTTATGTTTTTCACATGGGTTTAGGATTCATTTCATGGGCTTCTAAGAAACAACTGATTGTATCATTATCTACAGTAGAGGAAGAGTATGTGGCAGCTACAGCAACAACGTGTCAAGCAGTTTGGATGAGAAGGATGTTGAGAAGTTTATGCCAAGAACAGGTAAAAGGGACAGTGATTTATTGTGACAATAGCTCAGCTATTGCATTGTCAAAGAATTCAGTTTTTCAGAAGAGAACAAAACACATAGATACAAAGTTTCACTATATCAGAGAATTGGTGAACAATGGAGAAATTGTTTTACAGAATTGTAAAACAGAGGAGCAATATGCAAATATTTTGACAAAACCATTGGGGCAGAAGACATTTGAACTTTTAGGAAAATGCTTAAGGATGATTGATAACCCAACAGCTGACTTTAAGGGGAAGTGATGAAAATATTAAAGTCACATGCTAGCCTTTGAGTAGGAAGAAAAGAGTACAAAGGCAGCAACAGCAGAGATTGAGTGCACAACACTATGTATTAAAGAAGAATGGGAAGAACCGTAAGGATGAAATCAATGTTAATGGGCCACAGCCACTATTGCAGAGGAGAATTAATTCTGTGATGGAAGTAGCCATTTTTGCAAAAGGACGAATACTTTCGTGGTTCTGAACTACGAAAGAACAGAGTTTATTAAAAATAGTCCTTTCAGGATTTTAAGCCCTCAACAACCAAAAATGAAGAAAATTGCTTAAGTGGTGAAAGAATTTAATTTTTGAATAAGACACATGATAGTGGTCCCCACCACTTCACTGCAAATCGCAATCGCAAGTTTATCTTGCAGTGTCTTGTTGATGTGAAGATTTGCAATACGATGCGATCACAGTCGCAATTGCATATCGCAGTTGATATGTTTCAAAACTTAAGTGTCTTGTTGATATGGTAGAGTTCCGTAAGTAGAACATTCTCGTATAATACACAGTGAAACCTTATATTATAATCGCCCTCCACCACTGCCGAGGACTGTGGGTCCACAGACCACACGGCATTGTTTTATTCAATCACAAGTTATCAATCGGGAGTGTTCTGTTGTATGCCCCGATCGCATTAACCAAAGGGCGGACCTGACATAATTGTGTGACGGAGTTTATTTTCCCATCGAGTCCGGTTCCTAATCACAATCGGAAGCTCTTTTGTTTTGGGCCTGATTGCACTTTTAAATTGGCGGACCCGATCCATTTATTATGGTGGAGTTTTATGTGGGATCGCGTTCGATCCTCAATCGGAATCAGAACTCTTTTGTATGAGGTCCCGATCGCACAGTGATTGAAGTCTGGACCCAATTGGTTTATTAACCAGATTTAAATTTTGGTCCATTGCATCCGACTTGCAATCGCAATCGGAACTTTTGTTTGGTGCATTTGTTTTATTGAAAATGCGGACCCGATAAACATTTTAAATGGATTTAAATTGCGCGTTCAAAGCGCATTGTAATGTGGGCCCCCAATAATTTTTTTTTAATAGATTAGATTTAATTTTTAATATAGTTTGTAATTTTTTTTTAATAGGTGCGGCATATGAAAGCCAAAAAGGCCCGAGAGCCTGTGTATTGAATTGTTCTTGTAATTTGCACAATAGTGTGGGAAAAGAGAACACAACAACATATATTTTGAGAGAGACAATGAAGTCTTGGGTGTGCATTGTGTTGTAGCAGCAGCAGTCACTATTTTGAATCCCTCTATTAGAGAAAGAATTTGTAACGATTTTTTTTGGAAGAAATAGAAGTTTGTTTTCAGAGTTGAAACTCTGTCTCCTGTTAAGAAATTTTAATATTTTCTCTGTGTTGAAGAGGGGAGTTTTATTTTCCATTTTATTGTTCTGGAATTTTCATAAATTCCAACCGAGATTGGAATTTGAGTGTTGGAAAGAGGAACGATACAGAAGTACAACGCCTCCAGCCGGTGCCACATTTTGTTTAGACGGAGATTTGAATTATCATGCAACTTCAAACTGAAAGGCGATAATTCTTGGAACATTAGAGATAGTAGGCTATAGAGCCTCTCCTCTTCCTTGTCTTTAGAACCCAAATTTATATCCAAAATCATTTTCATTAGATCAAATCTCTGAGAATGGAATTGTAGATGGCAGTGATGCCTCTCAGATCTAATACACGTTCTAGCGGTTTCACGTCTGAGTAGGAGCTTTGGTCAGCGTCTTTGACATAAAACTCCATACACTCGAGAAGAAAGACAACGTCCAGAGCCATGATCCAGGCCAAGGTTTCTTCCTTATATTCGATAGATTTGTGATAGCAGCTCCGGATTTTCCGATCATGTATTTTAAATTCCTCCACGATGTCCAACTAAAACTTTCGCATTCCATTCATTTTTCTCTTGAATCTGCAAGAAATTGCCAATTTGTAATGGTCCATGTCAAGGAGCTCAGATCTCCTGTGGTGATAGGGGCCAATGGAAACCATTTGAGGTGTGTACGCTTCCGACTTTTCTGCGAATAACTCATTCGACACATTAAACACGGAAACGCAGAACTCTTTCACAGTTTCCTCCACTTCTTCTTGTAGTTTATTGAGAGATTTTTTAATTTGAATAACCCAACTATCCTCCTCTACCTTCATATGGACGGTGTCAGGGTTGGATATCATGTTTTAGGGTTAAAATAAGGAAAATTTTTTAAGCATTAAAATATATATTTTTTCCGTAAATCATTTTCATTTTTAAATGAATTTTAAAATTTTATAAATATAAAATTTTAAAAAAAATTTAAAATTTCAATAGATAAAGTTTAATTATTACTATTTTTTACATTTTATTTTTGAGATTTTGTGATAAGCTTGATAAAATAATATGTAAATAAATTCGATAAAAAAATCCTCAATATAGTAATTCATATTTTCTATTTCAGTCTTTTTAACTAAATTTTAAATAAAAATAATCCAAAAAAATATTTGGAAAAAAATAAAATAAGCTAAACTAAATTCTATACATATCTTTAATTACTGTGACATATTGACGTTATTATTCATCAATTTTTTTATAAACCGATATTATAATTTATAAATAAAGTTGTCAACGTTAATGTTAATGAACAATATATTTATTAAAACAAAAATAACCATGAACAACTTCATATCGAATCGCTTTAAGATACTTAATTAACTAAAATCCATTCAATTGAACATGATAAAATAAAGATTTTACTGACCAATATCTTTGTCAAGAAAATGACTTTTGATTATAATTAACCTTGCACTCTTAAATACAACCATAAATTTCTTTACCTCCAATCAAGGTTGATAGTGGACTTTCTCCGAAAGATTTTTGGATTTTTTTAATTGTATTTGACTGTAAATACTTCTTTCAAAACATCAAACATGACAGAAATATGAAATAGTAAGTTTGACCTTCAATAATTTAAGTATTATTGAAGTTTCTTATGATAATTTGATTAACAGTTTGAAAGGCTCTAGAACTTCCTGATATTGCTGCTGGTATTTCTAAAGCTTATTAGACATGTCCATGGTTCAAATTTCATAATATTTTTAAATATATTAAAAATAATTGTGTAAATAAATAATTTGACAATAGATAAATAATCATTATCTCAATATAAAAAACTGTATTTTTATATTTTATATCTTAATCATGAATACTTTAAGACAGATTCTTGGATGGTCAAATTTGTCTGCCTTATTTTGGATTAATTGTGTAGAATTTGTGTAAAAAAATCATATTTAAGCAAATTTTTTTGACGCATTTCAAACCATTCAGTCTGGTTTATTACGAGAATAAGATGAGAAATCTAATGTACGACCCAATGTAAATAGAAAGAAAACTCCAACTAACAATTGTGGAATAACAGGTAACTAATTTTACAAAGACAAATTAATAATTTATTTAATAATTAAAAGATTTGAATATAAATAATAATAATAATATTAATAATAATAAAATAAAATAATAGTAAAATAAAATAAAATAAAAATATAAAAATAAAAAATATAAATAAGATAAATGTAAGACCCCTAGTTTCTATGCTTTTCAAGTTAGACACTTGAACATAAATCCAAAGGGGAGTGAACCCCAATGGAGAATTATTGTGGATTTAATTAAATATTAATGAAAAATAAAAAAGAATATTATTGTGTGCACTATGACCAGATGAGATTTGGAGATCCCAAGCCTGATCCATGAGGTTATGGAAAAAGGTTAATACTTTCCCCAAAAACCTTTCAAAAAACCTTGAAAGGAAATATTTCTAATTTAGATTTTTGAGGAAAAATCTAAATTCCCCAATGATGAGGAAAGTAGATGGGAAGAGGTAAAAAGCTTGAAAAAATAGAAAGAAGTTTTAAAGCAGGAATAAAAGAATCCTGAAATTCTGGACGCAGAATTGGAAATATTTTTTGGGGAGAGCATAGTTTAAATAAGCTACTCCAGAATAGATTGAGGTTGGTCTGTTCTGGGAGAGGATCTCAGCTCGGGGGTGAGTCTTCGAGACAGAAGAACTCTAAGGTTGGGAGGACTGGTCACTACACATTGGTATGCACTCATAATAGTAAAAGTTAATATATAAAGTGTGTACAATTATTTTCCAGAAATGAAAAAGATTTAGTAAATTAGAATAATTATTACTATGTTAAATGTAATATCCCGTTTCGGGGATAACTCTAAAACACGGCAAAAATCCAACCAGAGATAGACTGGGAGAGCATTTACTAGATATTTTGCCTCTAAAAGAGGACGAGAACCGGACGCTACCTGGCCCTTTCCAGACTCTGTCTAAGAGTGAAAGATAAACGCACCAAGTGGTATAGAACTAGAATGCTCAAAAAAAACACTAGACATATAATAGAAAGAGAATACAGCAACTACGGCAACAACGACAACTACGACAACTCAACTAGAAAACATAAAAAGGAAATCCTGAGCCATTTTATTAATCTGAGAAATGTAATGAAGTACAAGAAGCAATATTTCCCAAATCAAGTTAGAAAACACTCTCAGAAAAGACATGGAATGGCTGCTCTATTAACTGTGTCCCAGCTGCTGGAAAACTGTCGTGTAGCTGCTACTGCTAGAATGGACTGAATATTTGGGGTTGATCCCCTTGCCGGAATGAGATTATAATCAGCAAACCTCCTCTCCTCGATAACCCAGACAATATCCAAAAACCATTCCAAGAATGGCCAACCTCGAAAATCACCAGAACTGTCTCCCCAATGAATTACGTTGGCCCCCAAGGCTCTGTGTAGTGGCTATATAGAAAAAGCTGAAATACTGCCACAAAAACTGCCAAAAACCTCTGATGGGAAAAGGCTAACCCTCTGGTCAAAATCCAAGCGAAATCACCTGCAGAAACCCCAATCCGAAGCCCCTCCACAATGGACTGCGTCCTCTCTCCCAGTGACTACGCAGTCTCTATAAGCTCCAACTCTGCAACAAACCCAAACAATGAAACGACTCACAAAATATTGAAAAACAAACCTTGCCTGAAGAGTCACTTGAAATCCCCCGGGGTTAAGGGTGAGATCTCTGACCGAAGACACTCAATGCACTAAAAAATTCTGCAGACAGGCTAAACATCCAGCGTGCTCAAGAAGACAAAAGTCTCACTCCAAAATCATCAACTCAAGAATGATCCAAATAAGGAGGCTCCTCCATCTTTTATAGCATTGGTTTCCCTCAAAAACTCGTCGTAGCCTCTCTCTCCTCCACATCCTCATCCTTATCTATGCAAAAGCTTCTATAGTGCACGTAGGCTCCCCTCCTCTATGTGGTGTTTGGCCCCCTTGATCCCCCCTGAGTCACAATGTTGTGCTACTAGGCGGATGTCTTATTATACTAAAGTGAGTTAGACCCTCTTTACTCACTTTTTATTTATTTACAACCCATAGATGGAAAAACTAAACAAAGTTGAATATTCCAATTAGTTGTCGCTAATTAGGAATATTACAGTCCCCCCAAGCAAAATTTTGCTTGCCCTCAAGCAACTAAAGTGATAGATGTTGTAGAATCTTCTCGCTCTCCCAAGTGGCATCCTCATTCGGCAAATTCTTCCACCTCACCAAGAATTCCTGGACCGTCGTGCTCCATAACTGCCTCTCCCTGGTATCAATAATGCCTCTAGCTGCAACACCAAGTGCCCCTCATCATCTGTAGGCGGTAGCTCCTCTCTCACTGTCACCTGTTGTCCCAACGCCTTCTTCAGGCATGATACATGGAAAATATTGTAGATCTTGCTGCCTTGGGACTATCCAACTCATATGCAACCAGCCCAATCCTGCGTATCACCCTATATGGCCCGTAGAAACGCGTCTTGAGCTTCTCAGCTCCCTTCTGCTTTAGCGATGACTGTCGGTATGGCTGTAAGCGTAGGTAGACCAAGTCCCCTACCTCAAACTGTTGCTCCACCCGACCTCTGTCGGCATACAACTTCTACTGGTTCTGTGTTGTAGCCATGTTGTCCTTGAGAGCTCGGAGGATATCCTGACTCTCTTGGATCCACATCTTGGCTCTAGGAGCCTTAATCGCACCTAACATCATATCAGCAAATGATAAAGGATGGCACCCATACAAAACATAAAATGGTGACATCCCAATAGACATGTGATGTGTCGAGTTGTAGCAGTACTCCCCCAAATGAAACTATCTCAACCATGCTCGTTGTTGCCCACTGACATAGTTACGCAAGTAGCCCTCCAGCCACTTATTAATTATCTCCATCTGTCCATCTGTCTGTGGGTGGTAACTGGTACTCAGTGTCAAGTCCGTCCCCACTATCCGGAAAATCTCCTGCCAAAATCTTCCCATGAAGCGGTTGTCCCTGTCACTAATGATGGTCTTAGGAAGACCATGCAACCTGAAAATCTCCCAAAAGAATAGCTCGGCCACCTGTGCTGCTGTGTAATGCACGTATATGGAAAAAAAGTGCGCATACTTTTTCAGTCGATCAACGATGACAAAGATACAATCCTTGCCCTGTACCGCGGGCAACCCTGTGATGAAATCCATTGATATGCTCTCCCATTTCCCCTCGGGAATGGGAAGAGGCTACAATAACCCTGCGGGATGGCTCATATCACCCTTGTTCCTCTGACCAACTTCGCACTCCGTGACGTGGTGGAGTACGTCCTCCTTGAGGCCCCTCCATGAGAACCTCTCTCTAATGGCCCTGTAGGTTTTGGTAAACCCCTGATGGCATGCTAATGGGGAGTCATGTGATGCCTGGAGTATCTTCTTCTTAAGATGAGATCCCTCAGTCAAGAAAATCTTGTCCCTGTAATAGATTATCTCATCGACCACCCTGTACCTTTCATCAGCCACCTGTCCGTCCAACACCTCACATGCAAACCTGTCCTTGGAGTACTCAACTAAAATTTGAGCCCTCCAATCTATGTCCAAGCTCATAAGAGATAACGTGGTTGGTCTACGTGAAAGGGCATCTGCTACCACATTATTCTTACCCTTGACATACTCAATGTCAAATTCATATGCTTGGATCTTACTGATCCACTTCTGCTGCCTCTCCTGTAGTTGCTTCTTCTCCAAAAAGAACCTGAGGTTGTTGTCGTCAGTCCTCACCCTGAATCTATTCCCTACCAGATACTGCCGGAATTTTACCAATGCATGCATGATGGCCAACATCTCCTTGTCATAAATAGGATACAACCTCTCGTGCGGAAGGAGTTTCTAGCTCTCAAAAGCTATAGGGTGTCCCCCCTGCATTAATACTGCGTCGATCCCCTCTCCCAACACATCACACTCCAAGACAAAAGGCTGCGTAAAATCTGGCAACACAAGCACTGGGAAGCTACTCATCACCTCCTTGACCCTATCAAAGGCTTGCTGCGCTGTATCTGTCCAATCGAATGCCCCTTTCTTCATAAAATCTGTAAGGGATGCAACAAGCTATGAGAACCCTCTGACGAACATCTTGTAATAGGCGCATATCCCAATGAACCCTCGAAGTTCCATCACATTCTTCGGCTTCAGCCAATCTCTGATGACTCTAATCTTCTCCTTGTGGACCCTCACTCCATCCACTCTAATGATGAGACCCAAATACGGCATCTCTGTCATCCCAAACTCACACTTGGAGAGCTTAGCATAGAACTGTTTCTCTTCTACGATGTGTAGTACTGCCTCTATATGCTGGAGATGCTCCTCCCATGTCCTGATATATATGAATATGTCATCAAAGAAAACCAATACAAACTTCCTCAGATGACTGCAGAAGATATGGTTCATCCAAGACTGAAAGGTGGCTGGTGCATTGGTCAGCTCAAAAGGCATAACCAAAAACTCAAGGTGCCCATAATGACACCTGAAGGCGGTCTTGGGAATATCTTGTTCCCTCACATGAATCTGGTGGTACCCTGATCTCAAATCAATCTTCGATAAGAACTTATCTCCTCTCAGCTCATCGATCAGCTCATCGATCCTGGGTATAGGGTACCTATTCTTCAGAGTCTTCTTGTTCAGGGCCCTGTAGTCAATGCACATCCTCAAGGTGTCGTCCTTCTTCTTTACCAGCACTATAGAAGAAGCAAACATACTCGTTCTTGATCTGATGTGTCCAAGGGCTAACAACTCCTGGATGGCCTGCTCAATCTCATCTCGATAGGCTTTGGGATTCCTATAGGGTGTAGCGATCACTGCCTGGATACCCTACTCAAGCTCGATGGTATGCTCAAACCCTCTATTTGGTGGCCGACCTAGTGGTATATCCCCAAACACTACCTCATGCCTGTCAAGGATAGCCTGTATCTCTGGATGAACTGCTCGACCGATGGTCTCTGCCTCTGATGCCCGCAACTCAACTGCTCACTCAATGTTTCCCTTCTGGAAGCCTGCCTCCATCTGGTGTGCCAAAACTGTCTGAGGTGGGTAAGTATGCATCCTGTGGATCTTCTCATGCTTCCCGGTCTTCTTGTCATCATACTCCATCTCTAAGGCCTCTGAATCCATGGTGACCTTCCCCAGTGTAATCAGCCATTGAGCACCCAATACCACATTGGTATCTATTATGTTGACCATGAAAAATTGATCAGTCACGGTGTAAGTACCCATCGTCATGGCTAACTTTGGAACATATCGGGCACACTGCATTGTCTGGGCTCCTCGGACCAAGACTGAAAACCCGTCAAAACTCTCAGTCGGTATACCCCTCCGCTCGACCATCTGTGCATCAATGAAGTTGTGGGTTGCCCCACTATCAACCAAGACTGATGCTTTCTAACCACGTACTGCCGCACGTATGCGCAGCATCATATACTTAGGAACTCCTCGCAAAGCTACAAGGGCCCCTCCTGTGGGTGAAAAATTTGCACCTCCTGTCCCTGGAGGTGGAGGTGCCAACTGATCCAGGGCCATCTAACTATCTCCTACCTCCTCATCATTGTCCTCATCCTCTTCCCCACTGTCATCGGAGAAGACCTCAATGAAGTGTTCTTTTCCAGGAGCACACCTATGCCCTGGTGCCCAGGACTCCTGACAAGTGAAGCACAGCCGCTTCTTCCTCAACTTCCTCCTGGCCTCATCATCTACCTATGCCTGTTTTGGACTCCCCTTTGGAGGAGGAACCCTCACATCCTTCCCCTTGGGCTGGGAACCCTGTCTCTGGGGGTAAGGTGTCTGCATCCTAGGCAATGCATCCTGCAAATCCCTGGTCCTACTGATAGCATCCTGGAGTGTAGCTGGTCTAGTGGATCTGACTAGACCTCGAAGTGGCTCTGTCAATCCCTCCACAAACATATAGATCATCCATGTCGCGGATATATCTAGCACCATCACTGAAACCCTCAAGAAATCTGCAATGTATATCTCTGTGCTCCTTGTCTGTTTGAGCTTCTTCAGCTCAAAATTTTTTTTTTCTGGATCCCTCTGGTCAAAACGCTCTATCAATATCCTAGTAAAATTGGCATATGTCGTCACTGTGGAATGCCCGAGTGTCACCATGCCATGGAACCACCAGTATTAGGCCTCACCATTCAAATGTAGTGTTGCCACCTTGATGGCCTCCATCTCCGACATCTGGTTAAGTTGGAAATAGATGTCCAGCTTCTCCACCCAATGTAGGCAAATGAAATATACTAGAGGCACGATGGGAATATTCATAATGGTAATGTTGGTGCCCTCTATGATGGTCGCGGGGTCTACTGTCCCGCTGGAGCTGCACAAAATCTCTGAATGTGAGAGCATCCCTGAACTCTTGCCCATAGGACTGATACTGTGCAAAATAATCATCTAAGTGTCTAGGCTCGGCCTCCTGCTGGGCTCTTGCCCCTGTATATGCTCCCAAGAAAGTGGGCATAGTAGAGCGGGTAGGTGCACATAAAGCCATCGGCTGAGGAGTATCACGCTGAGCAGGATCCTGCTCCGGAAAATGATGGGATGTACCTAATCCCTCTCCAACATGGAAAACCCCTGGATTCTCATGCTTCCTAGCCTCCACAGCTGTGAACCTCTGGCCCATCACCTCAATCTGTCTAGCTAAATCTTGCACAGACTTGAGGAATGCCTCTCCAAACTTTTTGGCCTCTATTTCATCTTCCATCGGCTCTTCCTCTCTCAAATATACTACAATATCTGCCTGATCTGTGTCTGTCACAGGCTCTCTCTCCTGATTTGCATTTTCTACTTGGGCACAGTCTTCTTCTTCGTAGGTGGCCTCCAACCTACGCTCATAGTCTCTATACTTCCTACCTCTGTACGGTCTCTTTCTTGATGTCATAGACCACAAGCTGAGCTAGAACTATGCTCTCATACCACTGTAATATCTTGTTTCGGGGATATCTCTAAAACATGGCAAAACTCCAACCAGAGATAGACTGGGAGGGCATTTACCGGATATTTCACCTCTAAAAGAGGAAGAGAACCGGAGGCTACCTGGCCCTTTCTGGACTTTTTCTAAGAGTGAAAGATAAATTCACCAAGTGGTATAGAACTAGAATGCTAAAAAAAAACACTAGACATATAATAGAAAAAGAATACAGCAACTATGACAACAACGGAAACTATGGCAACTCAACCAGAAAACATAGAGAGGAAATGCTGAGCCATTTTATTAATATGAAAAATTTAATGAAGTACAAGAAGCAATCTTGCCCAAAGAAAGTAAGAAAACACTCTTAGAAAATACAGGGAATGGATGCTCTATGAACTGCATCCCAGCTACTGGAAAACTGTGGTGTAGCTGCTACTACTGGAATGGAATGAAGATTAGGGGCTGATCCCCTTGCTGGAATGAGATGATAATCGGAAAAACTCCTCTCCTCGACAACCCAGACAAGATCCAGAAACCATTCCAAGAATGGCCAACCCCGGAAATCACCAGAACTGTCTCCCCAGTGAATTACGCTAGCCACCAAGGCTCTGCATAGTGGCTAGATAGAAACAGCTGAAATACTACCACACACTCCGCTAAAAACCTTCGATGGGCAAAGGCTGACCCTCTGCTCAAAATCCAAGCGAAATCACCTACAAAAACCCCAATCCAAAGCTCCTCCACAATGGACTGTGTCCTCTCTCCCAATGATTGTGCAGTCTCTATAAGCTCCAGCTCCGCAACAAACCGAAACAACGAAACGACCCACAAAATAATGAAAAACAAACCTTGCCTGAGCAGACACTTGAAGTCCCCCGGGGCTAAGGGCGAGATCTCCGACCGGAGACACTCAATGCACTAAACAGTTCTACAGACAGGCTAAATATCCAGCATGCTCAAGAAGACAAAAGTATCACTCGAAAATCATCAACTCAAGAATGATCAAAATGAGGAGGCTCCTCCATATTTTATAGCATTGGTTTCCCTCCAAAACCCATCGTAGCCTCTCTCTCCTCCACATTCTCATTCTTATTTGCACAGAAGCTTCTATAGTGCACGTAGGCCCCCCTCCTCTACGTGGTGTTTGGCCCCCTTGACCCCCCTTGAGTCACAACGTTGTGCTACTAGGAGGATGTCTTATTCTACTAAAGTGAGTTAGACCCTCTTTACTCACTTTTTATTTATTTACAACCCATAGATGGAAAAAATATACAAAGTCGAATATTCCAATTAGATGTCACTAATTAGGAATATTACATTAGATCATGCCTTTGATTGACCAGATTTAATATATTAAATCTAGTGAATACATTAGGAACATAGAATCATTTCAAAAATCCATCTTCCAGAATGTCGAAACCTGTATTCAGGTTTGAAACTGGAGATAGGAAAACTGGTATTCTGTTTATAATTGTTATAAATTTGTATATTCTGTCTAGAACAGGAATAAAATAAGAGAATAGAAATAAATGAATGAATTTAAAAATATCCATAGAGATCTATGTTGAAAATTCATTGAATATGTAACTAGTTAACAAATCAAGTGCTATTACTGATAAACAACAATTGATAACAGTTGATAACAGAAAGAAAAAAAAATATCATTTTGAAATGAATATTCTGCTTTTTGTATAATAGTTAATTTCAACTAAATCTAAAGAATTCTCAGAAGTTACTGAAAGAAAAAGAAAATATTATTGGAGGGTACAATAATCCTAGAAATATTATTGTATTTACCTACAGAAGTAAAAATAAAAATTGAAGCATGAAACTAAAATAATATTTGTTAACATAAACATTCTACTCACCAGAAGGAAACTAGAAAATAGTTGGATTATATTATAATCCATTAAATATATAGTAATTATTATTATGGAAATAAATACAAGAAATTCTCTCAAAATTTTATAACACTGAAATGTTGATAATCTGAAATAAAAATAGAGATATTAACCCAGAATATTATAAATCAAAATTAAGTTGTTTACAAATAATATACTCTGTCCAAATTTTATTTTAAAATAAAGCATAAATCAGAATCCATACATCTAGCATTGAAAATCTCAGATGTTATATAAACTGTGTATATATATAAATATACCAGAGATTTATAAATGTAAAGGTTTGGAAAATAAAATGAGGAAATTTAAATAATTGACAGAAAGGAAATAGAGTTAATGTGCTAATTGTATATTTAGAATAATTCTCATAACAGTCGAATTTAAACAACAAGGTGAAGACAAGAGCTAGTATATAAGGAGAAAGTCCTAAATATATAACTTAACTGTCAAACCCTGAAATAACATTTGTTTAGGGCATGTCCTCTTGAAGGTAGTCAATTGATAATTGAGTATTTAAAATAAATATTTATCCATAGTATTCCAAACTCATATTCTGTAAAAAAAAAAATCAAAAATGCTGGGAACCATTGCATGGTTCTAGTATCCAGAGGGGAGAAGCATTTAAAGAAACGGGGCAAGTTGGGCATTAACCCTGTATATTCCAAATCAAAATTTCAAGGGTCAGTGGATAAACCTACCCCTCGAAATCGAAGAGAAGAGGTCGAGTAACGGTAATTACCTGTATTCATACAATGCAAATGAAATAAAAACTAATGTAAAATTTAAAAAGGGGTTAAAAATCATAACGCAAGTCAAATCATGGAAAAAAATAAGGTTCGATACCTTGCAGAGGCCGAGAGCATTGGCGCCCGAATTTCTTACTGTGAAGAATAACACAGTCAATATAAGAATCAGAATTGTGAATTAACGAACTCAGGTATAAACTTAAGAGAAAATAAATAGAGCGATACCATAAAAATCCAAACGATATAAGGTTTAACAATTTACCAATTCGGCTATTAATGGTGGAAGTATAAACCATGGTTTTTTGTGAGGGTAAATCGAAAAATGAGAAATCGTTCTTCCAAAAGCCTGGAAAGCATTGATTTCATAGCCTGAGTCTTTTTTCTTGCCCATAACAAATAATATAAAGATATATTAGATCGTTGGCTTAGGCAAGATAGTAAGTATTATTCCAACAGTAACGATGATAACAAAAAGAAATGGAGATTGACACAATAACAGACTGCAAAACAAAGAATAATACTGGTGAATAGAAGACATTGTTCTTCGAATATCAAAACACCGATATTCATTCTAATTTCGTTGAAGAAAACAAATAAATATAACGTTGAGAAAAATGTCTACCCAGGTGATATATCTAACTAAAATGTGTATTATCTGTATCATTGAATTGATGCAATTATGCTGATATTTAGACGTTGAAGTCTAGACCCAAATTTTATTCCTCGGTGCTGGAGTGATAGTCGATTGAACAAAAAGAAACAAAGAAGAATTTCACTAGGAAGAAAAACCACCTTTAAAACAAGATATCAAACCCTAAGTCTCGGAAGAGATCCACCATCCAAATTAGGGTTGAATAGATCGAGGGTATCGAGATTTATAATTCGTGAAGTGGTAGAAAAGACATCAGAAAATCTCGAGAGGAAGATTTAATACTGCCCAAAATTTAATGAACTGAGTACAAAATTAACTCGTCTCGGGATGATTTTTAACATTGAAATGATTTCCCTTAATATAAAAAAATCAAATATGTACTCTGAGTACCAGAAACTTCAACAAGGAAATAAATGAAATATATATGTGTCATATCAATGGTACTAATAATCCAATCTCTAAATACAAATTCGGATGGAGAGAATAAATATTCATTTAATACCAGGTACAGTGGGTAAGGTAACATAAATAACAGGTTCATCGAATACATAAACCTTAAAAACTGGGTTGAATATTCAAAATACATGCGAAAACCCAAAGTTTTATGTTATAAACTATGGCGTATAAAACCTTTAATTATTGGAAAAATGATGAACAAAAGTGATATGTTATTAAGATTTATATATGTTATCATTGAGAATTAAATCGATATGTATATAGTGCTGAGTGACTATAGGTTGAAACGCTGAGTTTATATCATAAGACATTACAAAAGTAAATGTAAGTCGTTTCCAATTAAGGCTAAAGACAAATAAGAAAATTAGTTTTCAGACCTGCATAGGTGAGAAATGGAAGTTAGAAATTAATGACGTGTATTAAAAAGTAATCAGGGGTATCTACAAATGATAGTGAGATTACCAGGAAGCAGACAAAATTAAAAGAACATCAGAATCCTGAGAATTTTAAAGAATAAATATGACTTTGAAATTTAATTTCATACTTCATAGAGCGATGAAAATCATATGCTCAGCTGATAGACCTGTATAAAAGAAGAAAAATGAAGTAAAAACGTTTTATACAACTGTGTAACAAAAGCTCATAAACCAGTTACATGAAAACTAATAAAATTATGCTAATGTTGTTAGACTGTATTACCTTGGGTTTGGATGAAAGAAATCTATAACCGGTCCGGGTTAAAAGATTTTCTGAGAAAACGATAATAGAACTATTATTAGATGAAAGTTCAAGTAGAACGAAAGTAAAAATAGTAATACGATATGTTTTTCATAAATCCATAGGAGAAAATTAGTACCTACGGTCTTGTTAACCAAAGCTATGATAAAAACAGAATGAAATAGCTCGAGCGTGAGAAAGTCCAAGTCCCAATCCCAAATCTCCAACTCGAGATGCAGCGTTTATTGTGGGCTAGGAGCAGAAATTCAAATACAATCAGATAAAATCATAAAAGAAATGAAAAGTTGGGTTAGAATCCATCGGCCTTTAATTAGTTAAAATAAAGTGCAAACCATGAAAAGAGACATGGTTAAAAGAAAGTATGGGGAAACAGAGAAAATCAAGAATCTCTATCTGCATTAGAGAACAGGTCTATATCAGCATGTACTAAAAATTTCTGTCCTAATTGGATAAGAAAAAAAAATGAGCTATACATTTATGGGGCATATTAACATATCCTCTTTGATGAAAGGATAGTAGTTGAAGCAGAGGAAGTACTTATAGCTGAAGTAATGAAAAATTTCAGTTTTAATTAAATCACGTATGTAAGTTAGAAGTATCGGAAATCTTGATGGAGAAATATTCCTATATATATATATATAGTCGGAACAATAAACAATCAGAATGAATATTATAAATACAGTCAGAGGGATTATTGAACTTATAACCTATGGGAGAGGAAGTTTTAACTTCTAATGAACCAGTCAAGCATACCAATACAATTTCAGAAATGTCAAATCAAGTTCTATATCCATTAAGGATGAGAAATGAGTGTACAATGGGAATGCAAGGTAGGCGGGGAAGAGAATTAAATGATTTATACATATACATACAAAATTTTTGGGTTCAATTGTGTAGGAAGATGATAAAATTAAAAATTCATACAGAAATGACTTGATTTAAAAATTTTGTATGCAGAAGAATTGTAAGTAAAGAAACTACATCGGGTGCACTATCAAATAGAAAGTATTGAATTATGGGTACTCACACCCATAAAAATTTTGCTGTTATAAAATCTGATTTCCCTCATTATTAAATTTGTGGATAGTATAATAGTGTTACATCCAATAGCTGCAAACCTAGAGAAAGGAGGTTGAGTTGTATTTAGAATTGGGGTGTGAAGGAAACCCATCAGATCAACATGTGTGGAGGAAACCGATTAGGTCAAAACTTTGTCACAATTTTTTTTTAAAGCTAGTGGATAGATTTGAGGAAAATTTTCTTCAACCGAGTAAACAAAAAAAAAACAAAACAATGAGTGGTGTAGGGTGGAAGAACCACAAACCTTTCAAAGTTCCAAGAACGGAATAATGAAACATAAAGTTGTATATAAATTCATTAAAAAATAAATAAATAAATAAATTCCCGAACCAAGGAGGGTAAGAGAAGAGTTATGGATGGAAATTTCAGAATTAGTTCCAAATAAGGAAGTTAGTTAATCTAGTGTTATATGAAAAATTGGTGGGAGTTAAAATAGAATTCATAAGAAGTACTACTGATTTAAAATCTATGCAATCTACGTAAGACTAAATAGATTCTAGTCATGTTGGTTCAAAGGGGAGATGGAACCCCAAAGAATAGCATAAGTGCTGAAAAAAACAAAATTTGAATTGAATTTTTTAGGAAAATTGGTCCTCTTTTATCAGTCAAATAAATCATAATATAAAGAAGTGGGATATAAATTGCTATAAGCCTAGAGGGGCAGTAGTAAAGCTCAAAGAAGAGAAAAAATTGTGGCAGTATAGATGCATCTCCTTTGTAATCCAGAAAAAAAAAAAAAAAACAATTTGAGTAATGCTCAAGTAATAAGATATTAAATTACCTTTACAAATTTCTAAAGAAATGTCTCAAATGAGAAAAAACTTACTAGAAAAAATATATATATACAGTTTTTATTCAAATAGACAGAGGATTCGATTTAAGTTCAAGAAAATGAACCCTAGTATCAGACAAAGATCTGGTATATTATGAATAATTTAGAAAATAAATAGTAAGCTGATGGAAAACTGGAATTGAATCATACACCTTACTAATGAGACTAGCTATTACAAATTAAACTGATTGGCTAACAAAAGAAAACAATGCGAAGGTACTGGTAGTACAGCTACAAACTGAGAAAAGGGTAAGTATAACCCTCCATATGATACAGTTTGTTTTCTTTCATTCATAAATACTAATGGAAATTTGTAAATTTTTTTAGCCAAGTGTGTAACAGAAAAATTTCCACTCTGGAAACAAGGAGAAAATGGTGAAAATAAGTGCAGATAAATCACTTGGAAAAGCAAGAAAAGCCGAACGAGACTAAGTTTGCAAGAGAAGGGAATCTCACCGAAATATAAGAAATGATAAGTAGTTGTGCAAAAATGGCACTAAAACTACTATCAACTTGAACAGTTTGGGCTAAGAACTAAATTTATTGAAATTATTAAAGTTCAGAATGTATTTTTGATTATCAATATATGTATATGATATTACTTACATAAATTGGTATGAATTGTGGATAGAGAGAAAGTGGAAAAAAGGGTTCGTCGAGATAGTCTTCTTGCAATGAAGTAGAAGGGAAAATCAAATTCCGAAAGATATGCCGGCAAGAAGAGAGTTGGGTGATTTGGTCCATTGGTGTATTGAAACCAAAAAAGAACACTTTTCATACTGGTAGTTGTATTAAATCAGCTCATTGATATGGTGGACTCTTTGAAGTTCTAAAAAAGATGGGACCAGTGGCTTATAAATTGGCCTTACTCCTACATATTAAAGTTCATGACGTGTTTCATGTCCCTTTATTGAAAAAAAAAAAAATTCTTGATGCTTCTCACATTTTTGATTGGAATGTGATCCAGGTGGAACCAGAAGGGGAGTTCCTTGCAGAACCGCTTCAAATCTTGGAGTGGGAAGAAATTCAATTGCGAAATTGAACAGTAGCCAGAGTAAAGGTGCAATGGAAGCACTTTACTGGTGAAGAAGCTACATGGGAAAGGGAAGATGATATGATGGGAAAATATCCATTTCTATTTTCAAAATAAACACTAGTAGTTAGTTGTTAACACCGATGACGGTGTTGGTTTTCAGAGGGGGAATATGTAACACCCATAGTTTCTATGCTTTTCAAGTTAGAGAATTGAACATAAATCCAAAGGGGAGTGTACCCCAATGGAGAATTATTGTGGATTTAATTAAATATTAATGAAAAATAAAAAAGAATATTATTGTGTGCACTATGACCAGATGAGATTTGAAGATCCAAGCCTGATCCATGAGGTTATGGAAAAAGGTTAATACTTTCCCAAAAAACCTTTCAAAAAGCCTTGAAAGTAATTATATCTAATTTATATTTTTGAGGAAAAATATAAATTCCCCAATGATGAGGAAAGCAGTTGGGAAGAGGTAAAAAACTGGAAAAAATAGAAAGCAGCTTTAAAGTCCCTAAATAAGGGAAGCCTGGGCAAGCAGGAATAAAAGCATCCTGAAATTATGGACGCAGAATTGGAAACATGCTTTGGGGAGAGCGTAGCTTAAGTAAGCTACTCTAGAATAGATTGAGGTTGGTCTATTCTAGGAGAGGATCTCAGCTCGGGGGTGAGTTCTGGAGATAGAAGAACTCTAAGGTAGGGAGTACTGGTCACGACACATTGGTATGCACTCATAATAGTAAAAGTTAATTTATAAAGCATGTACAATTATTTTCCAGAAATGAAAAAGATTTAGTAAATTAGAATAATTAGTACTATGTTAAATCATGCCTTTGATTGAACAGATTTAATAGATTAAATCTAGTGAATACAATAGCAAGATAGAATCATTTCAGAAATCCATCTTCCAGAATGTCGAAACCCGTATTCAGGTTTGGATCTGGAAATAGGAAAATTGATATTCTATTTATAATTGTTATCAATTTGTATATTCTGTCTAGAACAGGATGAAAATAAGAGAATAGACATAAATGAATGAATTTTAAAATATCTGTAGAAATCTATGCTGAAAATTCATTGAATATGTAACTAGTTAACAAATCAAGTGCTATTACTGATAAACAACAATTGATAATAGTTGATAACAAACAGAATATATATATATCATTTTGAAATGAACATTATGCTTTCTGTATAATAGTTAATTTCAACTAAATCTAAAGAATTCTCATAAGTTACTGAAAGGAAAAGAAAATATTATTGGAGGGTACAATAATCCTAGAAATATTATTGTATTTACCTACAGAAGTAAAAATACAAAGTGAAGCATGAAACTAAAATAATATTTGTTAACAGAAACATCCTATTCACTAGAAGGAAACTAGAAAACAATTGGATTATATTCTAATCCATTATATATATAGTAATTATTATTATGGAAATAAATACAAGAAATTCTCTCAAAATTTTATAACACTGAAATGTTGATAATCTGAAATAAAAACAGAGATATTAACGTAGAATATTATTAATCAAAATGACTCTGTTTACAAATACTATACTCTGTCCAAATTTTATTTTAAAAGAAAGCATAAATAAAAATCCATACATCTGTCATTGAAAATCTCAGATGTTATATAAACTGTGTATATTACCACCTTCAGCATTCTGATCAACGGTACTGCTACTGATTTTTTCCATGCGGGGAGGGGTCTTCATCAGGGATGTCCACTTTCACCATTGCTATTTGTCCTCGTCATGGAGGGCCTCTCTGTGCTTATCAACGATGCAAAAGAAAGGGGGACACTTCAGGGGCTCCGGATCATTGACAATTTATATCTTACACACCTCTTATTTGTTGACGATGTTCTCATATTTCTTAATGGCACTAGACAAGACTCTATTCAATTTGATCTGCTCCTGAAATGGTTTTGCAGGGCCACCGGTATGGCTCCAAACTGCACCAAATCCTCTATCATCATGACGGGCTGCACGAGACAGGAACAAGTCACCTCCAGGAATCTATTTGACTATGTCTGCACTGATATTAATGGTGGACTCAAATATTTGGGGTATCTCATCAAACCAAATGATTATAAGACCAAGGGCTGGAACTGGATCATAGCAAAAATTGAGTGCAGAATCAACGTTTGGTACAATCGATGGTTAACAAGGGCTGGTAGAATCATCCTCATTAAGTCTGTACTGGAGGCCATTCCGGTCTATTGGATGACCCTGGCCTGGATTCTGATTGGCATTACTAACCGGATAAAATGCATCTGCAGACATTTCCTCTGGCGCAACCAAGGTAAGGCATCCACGTTCGCCTGGATAGCTTGGGATCGTATCAATTTGCCCAAAAAATGGGGTGGCTGGGGGTTAAAAGATCTTCACCTCTTTTTCCGGGCCCTCACGGCTAAGATGGGCTGGCACTTAATAACAGGTCAGAGCTTATGGAAGGAGGTTATGGTGGCAAAATATATATCTCCACAAAGCCCACTCGAATGGTTCCGTGGCTGCATCACTTTGCAATCGGGGGCTTCAATTATTTGGAGGGCTATTACAAGGGCAGCACACATTATACAGAATGGTTTATCTTGGCAAATTGGTTCAGGATCTGCAGTTCGCATTGGCGCGGACTCTTGGTCGGGGAGTGGAGAATATCACAAACTGCCGGCATTTATCATTGAACACCTTGCCCACGGGAACGTCACATATTTGGCACAGATTGTTGATTGGGCACACACCTCATGGCGGGAACAAGCCTGGCTATAGGCGGGTGACCTTGGTATCCCTCTGGAGGGCACACGGGTCTGGCAGCAATTCATATGGGCATTGAAAGCCACCAATATCCGCATCTCCGACCGTGAGGACAATCTGATTTGGGCTGTATCAAAAGATGGACATTATTCTCCAAAGCTTGGTTACCTCGAACTCATCAAACACAAGGAACCCCCCATTAAGGACTGGTGGTGGAGCACCATTTGGAAATTAAAGTCCCCGCATAAGCACAGACTACTATTCTGGTGCATGCTCAGAGATTGCATTCCTACCTCATAATTCCTTCATAGAAGGGCCTTCTATGGGGCATCTCGATGCTGTTACTGTCTAAATTATAGTGAGGACGCCCACCACTTATTTCTGCAATGCAACAGTATCCAAAACATCTGGTCTCAGATTATAACTGATTTGGGATGCAGATTCAATTGGGGGGGTGCCAAATTATTAGATGCCTGGTCCAATTGGTGGCAGCGTTCTGCACACAGTCAAAAACTCCGCAACCTCCCATTAATTGTGTCTTGGGAAATTTGGATGGGGCGAAACAATAAGATCTTCAATGAGATTCCAATTGACTGTGATCGGATCTGTGCAGCATCTATTGCCACCTTCCGACTCATACCTGAGGACTGTAAAAGATGCAAGCCACCTCATGTAAACCCAGAAATCATCGATCACAGCAAGGCGTGGGCATACTTCGATGGAGCGTCCAATGCTCATGGGTGTGGGGGGGGCACAGTACTCTATTTGAATGACCATCACTTTTTCGACATCAGAATGGGTTTAGGACTAGGAACCAACAACTTCGCCGAACTACAGAGCCTCAGACTCCTTCTCACATTTTCTCGGGAGATTCACTGTGCATCCATCCAGATATTTGGCGATTCTCTACTTGTGACCAACTGGTTTAACAATCTAGCACATTGCCACTCACACACACTGACTGCACTATTGAGTGAGGTTCACCATCTCAGAGTACTATTTGACTTCATCACAGTGAATCATATTTACAGGTCTCGGAACGAAGCTGCTGATCAACTGTCCAAGGAAGCTTCGGAGCTGACTTGGGGTACCTGGCACATCACTGAACATAATGCTGGACAGATCCACAGATACTGTCACCGGACTTTTATTGAGGAGGCTCCTCCTATTTTGGTCTTGTAGCAGTACTGATATTATGGGGGATTTTTGTTTATTAGGCCCCTTTACATATATTCGGCATGTATTTATTTCATATCTACTTTGTTTCTACAGGAGTTAGTAAGTTATGCACTGAACTTGCTATGACTTGTTTCATTACTGATGATTCATGTTTCGGGACTGTATGCCTACAGTTTTTTTGATTGTGTGGCCGACTGTTTTTTGATGTTGGACTGAACAGTAGTTTTATACTACAGCATTATGTAACATGTAGCTGATCAATAATTTGAAAGGTTACGAACTTTTTCTCTGTGAAAAAAATATACCACAGATTTATAAATGTAAACGTTTGGAAAATAAAATGAAGAAATTTAAATAACGGACAGAAAGGAAATAGAGTTAATGTGCTAATTGTATATTTAGAATCATTCTCATAACAGTCGAATTTAAACAGCAAGGTGAAGACAAGAACTAGTATATAAGGAGAAAGTCCTACATATATAACTTAATAGTCAAACCCTGAAAAAACATTTCTTTAGGGCATGTCCTCCTGAAGGTACTCAATTGATAATTGAGTATTTAAAATAAATATTTATCCACAGTATTCCAAACTCATATTATGTAAAAAAAAAAAATTGTCGGTAACCACTGTATGGTTCTAGTTTCCAGAGGGGAGAAGCATTTAGAGAAATGAGGAAAGTTGGGCATTAACCCTCTATATTCCAAAAAAAAATTTCAAGGGTCAGTGGATGAACCTACCCCTGGAAATAAAAGAAAATTTCCAAGAGGTTGAGTAACAGTAATTACCTGTGTTCATACAACACAAACGAAATAAAAAACAATGTAAAATTTAAAAAGGGGTTAAAAATCATAACGCAAATCAAATCGCGGAAAAAAAAGGAATATTCGATACCTTGCAGAGGCCGAGAGCATTAATGCCCGAATTTATTACTGTGGAGTATAACACAGTCAATATAAGAATTGGAATTGTGAAATAGCGAACTCAGGTATAAACTTAAGAGAAAATAAATAGAGTGATACCATAAAAATCCAAACGATATCAGGTTTAACAATTTACCAATTCGGCTATTAATGGTGGAAGTATAAACCACAGTTTTTCATGAGGGTAAATCGAAAAACGGGAAATCGTTCTTCGGGAAGCCTAGAAAGCATTGATTTCATAGCCTGAGTCTTTGTTCTTGCCCACAGAAAATAATATAAATATATATTAGATGGATGGCTTAGGAAAGATAATAATTATTATTCCAATAGGAATGATGTTAACAAAAATAAATCGACATTGATGCAATAACAAATTGCAAAACAAAGAATAATACCGGCGAATAGAAGACATTGTTCTTTGAATATCAAAACATTGATATTCATTCTAATTTCGTTGAAGAAAACAAATAAAGATAACGTTGACAGAAATCTCTACCCAGGCGAAATATCTAACTAAAATGTGGATTTCCTATATCATTGAATTGATGCAATTATGCCGATATTTAGACATTGAATTCTAGACCAAAATTTTCTTCCTCGGCGCTGGAGTGATAGTCGGCGAACAAAATGACACACAGAAGATTTTGACTAGGAAGAAAAACTGCCTTTAAAACAAGATATCAAACCCTATGTCTTGAAAGAGATCCACCGTTCGAATTAGGGTTGAATATATCGAGGGTATCAAGATTGAGAATTCGTGAAGTGGTAGAAAAGACATCAAAAAATCCCGAGAGGAAGATTTAATACTGCACAAAATTTAATGAACTGAGTACAAAATTAACTCACCTCAGGATGATTTTTAACATCGAAATGATGTCCCTTGATATAAAAGAATCAAATATGTACTCCGAGTACCAGAAACTTCAACAAGGAAATAAATGAAATATATATGTGTCGTATCAATGGTACTAATAATCCAATCTCTAAATACGAATTCGGATGGAGAGAATAAATATTCATTTAATACCAGGTACAGTGGGTAACTTAATGTAAATAATAGGTTTACAGAATACATAAACCGTAACAACCGGGCTGAGTATTCAAAATATATGAGAAAACCCAATGTTTTATGTTATAAACTATGGCGTATAAAACCTTTAATTATTGGAAAAACGATGAACAAAAGTGATATGTTATTAAGATTTATATATGTTATCATTGAGAATTAAATCGATATGTATATAGTTCTGAGTGACTATAGGTATAATTTCGAAGGGCTTCGAATCATTCGTGGAATAGAATTAAAGTTAAAACTAAGGTTGGCATATCGATACCCCATAATCTTGATGGGATAGAATTTAAATAATAATCATTCCTGCTAGGTTGACACAGAAGCATGTTTTGAGTATTAAGGGTCGAGAAATTTATATGATGGTTCGAAAGAAAATAATTCCTTAACAAAGAACTTATGGTAATAGAACCATAAAGATTAATAACATATAATTATTAAAATGAAAAATTACCATATAGATGAAATAACGAATGAGGATCAGTATATATAATTACATATATACATATGTGTGTGTGTGTGTATAGTAGATTAAATTGTAATGATGCAAAATGTTCAATGCTAGCTAAGGAAACAAGAGAGTCGAAAAATGGATAACTATATAAATCCTCTGTAAGTAAAATGCCTATGTTGAAAGGTTGAGTTTATATATATATATCCAAGTTATATCGTCGAAAAGTGACGAAATGAAAAAAAGAATTTAATTACTTAGAAAAAAAATAAAATTTGGGTGGTGTTCGAGGAGAGACGTTACAATAGAAATAAAAAATATATAATAATAATAATAGTAATAATTAATAAATAAATAAATAAATAAAAATAAATAAATAAATAAAAATAAAATAAAGTAATATTAAATAAATAATAATAATAATGATGATAAATCAATAAATAAGTAAATACTAATAATAAATAATTAAATAATTAAATAATAATAATAAAAATAAAAACAAAGAACAGAAAGGTAAGAAAGTAGGGAAAGAGAGGAGAGGAGAGGAGAGGAAAGAAGAAAACCAATAACTAAGAATGAAGGGCAGGGATCCATCATCTAATAAGATTCCACCCATCATCCCTGTTAAGGTTGACGGACCTCTTTTAGATTTCTAAGGCCTCCCTCAACTGTCTGCGCAACCACCTGATATTGAATAAGTTATTTATTGACACATTATTATCAATAAAAAGTGTTTGTTTAAATGTTTTATGTCACCATCACCCAAACATTATTTACCATCAATAAAAAAAAAATTATTTCACGTAACATATAATAGTAATATTAAATACAATACAAATATTCTACTTGATTGTAAACATCATTGCAGACCTTAGCAATCATTGGAATTATAAATAAAATCTCCTAAATTATATGTCTTTTAACTGGAACATTCATATACATGGAAAATTTGCTTTGGTATGAAACGATACCCATACCATACAACAGATTTGAACTCTATATATATTAAAAAAATATATCAGTCTGCTCATTAAAGAAGATATTACGTAATCCGATCATTGGATTTCTTCGCCGTGGTTAATTTATGTTCAAGGATTCTTGAATTTTGCATTAGGCCACTTGGCCTTATAAAATGTTGGCCATGTTATGGTTTTTCAACTCCCATTAAAATTGGCGGTACTAGGCTTGTTAATAGCTAGGATAGTTATTAACTTGGCCTCGGATTCCACACAATTCATGAGGGAAAAACTCTAGTGACTTCGGCCAGTTGGCTAGTCGAACCCCAATTTTCATCCCTCCATGGCATGCTCACAGAGTTGGATCCTCTTGGCATCTCCGTCGTAGTTTCCATTTAAGGTAAGCATTAGATATGTTACTCTTAACTTTTACTCTGCATATCATACAACTCCAGCTCTAAAATACATTTAATGGTAAGGTTTTTGCACTGTGTCATTTGTTAGCCTTCCGAATTCCATCTCTGACTAAGGGTTATTGCTCCCAGAGCGGAAGAGGTTCTTGTATCGACACTAGAAACTCAGATTTTAGGCTAGGAATGGTGCACAAAGACATTATCAGGTAAACCCCTCTGGTTATCACTTATTCTGGGTTTAAATTTCCATTGTTTTATACAGAGCTGGCTACAAGCTTAACATTTTGACTTTAGATTTTCTCATGGCATAATTTTAATCTTAGGGTCGAGGAGGGTCGATTTCTTCAGAAGGTATTTCTTTCAGCTTATTCAATCAATGATAGCTTTGTTTGTAAATCTCTTCCCCTCGATTTCTTTTTTCTTACGGTCTGATTTCTCACCTGGATTTGTTCTTGTGTCTCGCAGGTGAGTGGGCTTATCCCAAAACCCTATCGGAGTTACTCACCAGGACATATCCTTCCATGGATAATGTTCGTTCTCTTACCAATAGGTACATTGCTATGCACAGAGAATTTTCCAGTGTAGTTTATATGGCACTTAAGAATGAAAAGCTCAGGGTTCGAATCCTAGCCTCGGGTTTATATACTTATTGAAGGTTGTCGCATTTTAATGGAGAAGGGTTTTACTTTGTGGGTTTCAACCCAGATTTGTATTTGAGTATAGTTAATAACATTTACGGTTTTGTTATGTATTTTGATAGTTGTTTCTACTCTTATTTTGAAGATCGAGGCCGAGAGTGGCTGTTCGGACATTTACATGGAACCCTGAACATTATGCTATTTTTTATTCACATATAAATATTACAGCATTCTCGAAGCTTCCTACTTGCAGGATTTGTTATGCATAGAGATATAAATTCCATTTTCAACTTCAGTTCGATAATGATTCCTTTTTTATTCATTTTCTTTTCTTCTATATAACATTCTTGTCTTGGCACAAACTAAAACATTGGCATATATTTCGCCCTCTGCATTTAGTATCTACCTGTAGACAGAGTTTTCATGCTACATTAATATATTTCTCTAAGGATTTTTACTACAGAATCTCTGTCGCATCATAATTATTTTCGTATGGTACTGTGGAACAATATATTTCTCATTTTATGTATACATTTCATATGCCAGATTTTTTATTTACTCATTGCATGTATAGCGGCGAGATTTTTTTTCTACGTTTTCTTTTATGTAAGTCCTGGTTCTTGCCTTTGAAATGGAGCGATACAGTTAATTTACTTCCGCCAGTATTTATTTTCTTACTCGATGCTTATCCTAGGTTACACTGTAACCGGTGCACCGAAATTAAGGATTATGTATAGAGATTGGTTTATAAGAACCATGGCAAGGGTAGGGTTTTCGACCCAAACCCTGAACGTCAAGTTCTATGTTTTCTTGAGTTTCTCATTGCTATACTAACAGTCTTCAGAAAGTTTAAGTTTATGAATTTCAATGTATATTATAGCATGCATTCTTTCGTATCTTTTTGTATCGTTTTCATTATTTACTTCCTTACTGGATACCTTCTGGAATCTATTAGTATAGTATGTTTGTGGCTGTAAAAAAATAATACTATTTATTTCCTGTAGAAGCTATGAAACTCTATACATTTTTTATCAAGAAAACATGTAGATTCATACCGCAGGCCACATAAAAATAAATTTAATTTTAGTATTAGAACCTTTCCTTCCTCTACATAGAAAATTATACTACTACCCTTTATCTGAACTTCTTTTATACAAAAAAACACATTCTAATTCTCTTAACAGAACTTTGATATTCAGTTCTTACAAATGTATTATAAAATCAATAACACCATACAGTCTAAACCTTTTGTATTAATATTGTGGCTCAGCATATTCAAGTTTTGTATACTTATCTGGAATTTAATATTTTAAAATGTGGTCCTCCTAACCATCAAGGGAGGCTATGATGTCCTGCTCTTGCCCCCTAGCTCCAGAATTCTGGATGGTGCCACGAGTCAACAGTGGAAATATTTGTCTTTCTGCTATGACCTTTGGATGAAAATTCCAGTCAAACTCAGAAAGTCTTGGTTTTACAAGGTTTTCTTGGGTTATTTTCAACTGATCATAACCAACTCTAGAAAATACTCTGCTTTACCAAATAAAATTTTACAGAACTGCTACTCCTCTCCTGGGATTCAACTTTATCCTCAGAGGATTAGGTAACTATTTTCCAACTATCCCCAACCACCTCCTATTCTTGGAAACTTTTTACCAACAACTTAAAATATTTTATTTTTACTCATTAGTTCCTCCAATTAACTCAATAACAAAAAACAAAATAATAATTTGTTTCATAAAAAATAACAATTAAGTCTTTCTTGCCAGAAAATAAAAATAAGCAAATTGTCTTTAATTAGTTAATACTAGTTAACTCTTAATGAGGCTGTCACATCTTCCCCCCTGGAAGTAACACTGTCCTATGTGTTTTAGCCCAGCTCTGCAAAGAGCTCCGGGTAAGCTTCCCGCATAAATTTCTCATCCTCCCAAGTAGCTTCATCCAGTCCGAAGTGTTTCCATTGCACTTTCACCTGGATAACTACTCGTTTGCGGAGTTCAATTTATCTTCTGTCAAGTATGCGTTGCGGCTCGAATAGAAACTCTCCATCCAGTTTTACCTGAAAAAAAAAGTGTTTTCAAGTCAGTATGCATCAATTATTCAGAAATTTAAGTTAGGATTCCTATCCTTTTTCCTACTTGGATACTTTTCCAATGAATCAGATGTTTTTCATCATGTACATATCGCTTCACTAAGGACACATGGAACACATTGTGTACTTGAATATGATTGGGTAAGGAAAATATATAGGCTACTGGTCCCACTCTTTCCATTATTTGGAAAGGTCCATAGTACTGGGGAGCCAATTTGGCACAAGAGGTCCATCTCATGGTACTTCTCTTGGGCTTAATTCTTACATATACATGGTCCCCTACCACAAATTCACGATAGGAACTTTTCTTGTCTGCATAAATATTTTGTCTATCTTGCGTAGCCTTCAGATTTTGCCTTGTTCTTTTTACTTCAGCTTCCATTTCAGCCAACATTTCAGGTCCCAACAATAATTTTGTTTTAGGGCTGCTGCAGTTTATAGGTGTACGACATTGTCTACCATACAATGCCTCAAAGGGACTCATTCTTAGAGATTCCTGGTACCCATTTTTATATGCAAACTCCACAAGGTGCAAGTAGTCTTCCCACTTGGTTGGTTGCTGCATCACATACATGTGAAACATTTCTTCCAGAACTTGGTTTACCCGTCCTGTATTCCCATCAGTCTGAGGATGATAGGAAGTACTAAACTGTATTTGTGTTCCCAGACCAGAAAAAAAAGTTTTCCAGAATGCAGATCTAAACTTAACATCCCGATCTAAATCACAGTCTTAGGTATGCCATGCAACCTAAATATTTCCTTCATAAATATATCTTCAATCTGTACCATCTTGTATGTAGACTGTACAGGTATAAAATGGGCAGATTTGCTTAATCTATCTACTACTACCATAATAGAGTCATTCTGTCTTTTTTTTCGTGGTAAACCCGTGATAAAATCTAAGGAAATAACCTCGCACTTCCATTTAGGGATGTGTATGGGCTGCAATAGCCCTGTAGGATGTTGGTGCTCCACCTTAACCTGCTGACATTCCAAACATTTTCTTAGATACTCAGCAATATTTTTGTGCATACCTGGCCAAAAATATGTCTTTCTTATTGCAGTAAGCATATTTTGATATCCTGGATGGCCAACATAATTGCTGCAGTGGAACTCATTTAGTATTAACTCCTTTAGACTTGTTCGATTGGGCACATAAATTCTTCCTCTAAAAGTGAACACCTGATCTTCATTCTTTCAAAACTCAGATGTTTTGCCTTGCTTTTTATCTTCTTCCATTTGCTACCACAAGAATTTATATCCCGGGTCTTTTTTTGCTTCTTCTTTTAACCGTTCCAACAGTTGCCTTTCTAGCTGATTATAGTATAAGGCATAAATACCATGTAGTTTTCTTCTTAACACATCTGAAACTCGATTTTCCTTCCCCTTAACATGTTGTATGTGCATGTCAAATTCACTCAAAAAGGCATTCCATCTTGCTTGTCTAGAATTTAAATTTGCTTGCTTAAAATAATTAGTCAAGATGCTATGGTTTGTTTTAAGTACAAACCTCTTACCCAGCAAATAATGCCTCCACACCCAAAGAGCATGCACCATAGATGTAAGCTCCAGTTCATAAGTAGAATATTTATGTTCATGATCTTTCAGTTTTCTAGACTCGTAGGCTATTACTTTACCTTCTTGAGTTAATATTTCTCCCACTCCTTCTTTGCTGGCATCAGTACAAACTTCATAGTATTTGTCAGGGTCAACTACCTTCAGTACCGGTGTTGTATTCAGTAGTTGTTTCAGCTTTTCAAAGCTATTCTCACATTCATTTGTCCATTTGAAAGGCTTGCCTTTCTTCTACAAAGATGTAATAGGAAAAACAATTTTGGAAAATTTTTCTATAAACCTTCTATAATATCTAGCTAGACCCATAAACGATCTAATCTCAGCCACATTCTGAGGTACTCTCCATTCCATAATAGTTTTGATATTTTCTGGATCAACAACTATTCCTTCAGTTGAAATAACATGTCCCAGATATTGGATTCCTGTTTTAAATAAATCATACTTGCTAAACTTATCATAAAGTTGATGCTTTCTCAGCATTTCCAAAACTATCCTCAAATGTTATTTATGTTCCTCCTCGCTTTTTGAATATATCAGTATGTCATCTATGAAAATGAGCACAAAGTTATCCAAATACTAATGAAATATGCCATGCATCAACCTCATAAAGGTTGCTAGCGCATTTGTCAATCCGAAGGGCAGCACTACGAATTCATAATGCCCATAACGAGTGCGGAATGATGTTTTGCAAATATCTTCATCTTTAATCCGAATCTGATGATATCTGGATCTTAAAAATATCTTAGAAAACACCTTAGCCCCTCTTACTTGATCCAATAAGTCATCGACTCTTGGTAAGGGGTATTTGTTCTTAATATCCAGCTTATTAAGCTACCTGTAATCCATACACATGCGTAAGGTTCTGTCTTTCTTCTTAACAAATAGGACTGGTGCTCCCAAAGGAGACACACTTGAACGGATATAACCTTTGTCTAACAGTTCTTGCAGTTGTATCTTTCATTCTATTAGTTGTGGAATGCTCATTCTATAAGGGGCTCTTGACACCTGAGAGGCTCCTGGCAGCAATTCGATGGTGAAGTCAATATCCCTCTTTGGTGGTAAACCAGGAATGTTTTCTGGAAATACATCCAGAAATTTCTGTACTACAAGAATATTTTTCATTATGGGAGCCTTTTCCTTGGAGTCTGCATATCCTACTTGAATTGCACACAGTTGACATCATTTTTTGATACACTTACCGATTTGGGATTCTATTATTAGTCATAATTGCACAAGCTTTTTAATTCCTTGAATTTATTTTCACGTGCCATCTTGCATTCTTAAGTAAATAATCTTTTCTTTACAGTCAACTAGGGTCCAGTGTCTTTCCAACCAGTCCATAGCCAATAATAAATCGTAAGATACCAGTGGTAATATATTTAGATATACTTGCAACTACTATTCTTCCACTTCCGGCACACAGTTAGGAACTTTTGTTGTTACCTTTAATTTTTCCCCAGTAGCTAGCTATACTAGCCAGGAGTTCTTAAATTTGTGTTCCTTCAATTTACACATTTCCACTAACTTGGGACTTACATAACTCAAACTTTCTCCAAGATCTACCAAAATTGAAACAGGTTTAGTTAGTAAATACCTTCTAGTTCCATCATTGTGGGATGAAAATCAGCCTGTCAATCTTCCAGGGATGCATTGATGCGAGGTTTGTTACGAGCCACATCCCCTACCGTAGATGCCTCCTATATATTTGCTACAATTTCACTTTTATTTCACTGTGGACGGTTTTTATAATAATGAGCCTCTCCACAACCCCAGCATTGCAAAGGAGGTTTTGTGGTTTGTCCGTGCTCTGGCTTGCTAGATGCCTCCGTGGGCTTCTCTGCCCCTGGCCATATAATTATTTTGTGATTTCTACCAAATTTCTTACTGATGGAATTATGTGCTACACCTTTAGAATTTCCACTTTTACTTCTTTTAAAATTGGAATTATGTTTCTGGTTTTTCTTTGGCTGCTAGCTTTTCCCTCCTTCACCTTTGGCCTTGGACTGCTGATAGCACATCCGAGCTTTATGGATGGCTTCATCCATGGTCTGAGGATTAAAAAATTCTATCTGTTCTCTCATATGAGTAGGTAGACTACTCAAAAAACTCTGCACTTTGGCCTTTTCCTCTCGGAGATAAGGAACATAGCATAGTAGGGAAGTGAATTTAGTGCCATAATCATCCATGGTCATCTTCCGCAACCATAAATCATGGAATTCCTTAGCCTTATCATCATAAAATTTTTCTGTCAAATACTTGTCTTTGAAATACTGCTGAAACAACTCCCAAGTAATGTCTTGTTCATCAATATTGCATACATTTTTCACTTCTTCCCACCATAGAGTGGCATTTTCACGTAACGGGTATATAACCAATATGGCCTTCAGATTTCTACTATATTCATACACCTAGAAGTACTTATTTATGTTAATTAACTAGGCTTCAGCCACCTCCTCGACCTCACCATCAAAATTTGGTGGTTTAATTTTGCGAAACTCCCCCTGCAATTCCACTTTCTGTCTCTTATTGTCTTGCTATTCAGACAAATTGCCCGACTCCGCCTCATTATAATTCTTGTTTTTTCTTTTGTGGGAGGGACTCTTTTCAGCTCTTCCTGTAGTGTTGTTTCTAGTTTTTTGATCTTCTTTTTCTGTTGATAATTCTTCTTCAGTACTGGGATGTCCCATATCTTGATTTTGTTTGTCTGATATACTCTTTAAAATTTTCTCCTGATCTTGCAACAATCGCTCATTATCCTTTCTGAGTCTTAAAATTTCCTCTTGTAATTGTTGCACTGTGTTAAAAAAAAAACCAGTTTGGTGCTGTTGTTCTTCGAGCAACCGACTAGTCTTTTGATGTTGCTCTACACTTAATTGAACCCACATTTCTGGATTCATGACTGTTGGTGCTTGAGTTTCCTCTAGTTGGGATTGTGATGCTACAGCTCTTCTCATTTTCACTGGTTCTCTCTCTGTGTGTGCACTAATCACATACACAGCTTCATTGTTAGTAGACCCTTAGGATCCCAGTGTAGTAACCGGCTCTGATACCACTTGTCACTATCACCCAAACATTATTTACCATCAATAAAAATAAAAAAAATTCACGTAACATATAATAGTAATATTAAAAACAATACAGATATTCTTCTTTATTGTAAACATCATTGCAGACCTTAACAATCATTTGAATTATAAATAAAATCTCCGAAATTATATGTCTTTTAACTGGAACATTCATATACTTGGAATCTTTTCTTTGGTATGAAACAATACCCATACCATAAAACAGATTGGAACTCTATATATATTAAAAACATATATCAATATGCTCATTAAAGAAGATATTATGTAATCCGATCATTGGATTTCTTCGCCGTGGTTAATTTATGTTTAAGGATTCTTGAATTTCGCATTAGGCCACTTGGCCTTATAAACTGTTGGCCGTGTTATGGTTTTTCAACTCCCATTAAAATTGGTAGTACTAGGCTTGTTAATAGCTGGTACAACTCTTAAATTGGCCTCGGATTCCATGTAATTCATGAGGGAAAAAATCTAATGACTTTGGCCAGTTGGTTAGTCGAACCCCAGTTTTCATCCCTCCATGGCGCACTCACAGAGTTGGCTCCTCTTGGCATCTCCATCGCAATTTCCATTAAAGGTAAGAATTATATCTGCTACTCTTAAATTTTACTCTGCATATCATACATCATACAGCTCTAGCTCTAAAATACGTTGACTGGTAAGGTTTTTACGCTGTGTCATTTTTTAACCTTCCGAATTCCATCTCTAACTAAGGGTTATTGCCCCCAGAGTGGAAAAGGTTCTTGTATCAACACTGGAAACTGAGATTTTAGGCTAGGAATGGTGCACGAAGACACTATCAGGTAAACCCCTCTATTTATCACTTATTCTGGGTTTAAATTTCCATTGTTTTATACATAGCTAGCTACAGGCTTAACATTTCGACTTTAGATTTTCTCATGGCATAATTTTAATCTCAGGGTCGACGAGGGTTGATTTCTTCAGAAGGTATTTCTTCCAGCTTATTCAATCAATGATAGATTTGTTTTTAAATCTCTTCCCCTCAATTGATTTATGCTTATGGTCTAATTTCTCACCTGGATTTATTTTTGTGTCTCGCAGGTGAGTGGGATTCTCCCAAAACCCTATCAGAGTTACTCACCAGGACTTATCCTTCCACGACTAATGTTCATTCTCTTACCAAGAGGTACATTTCTATGCACAGAGAATTTTCTGGTGTAGTTTATATGGAACTTAATAATGAAAAGCTCGGGGTTCGAATCCTAGCCTAGGGTTTATATACTTCTTTAATCTTGTCGCATTTTAATGGATAAGGGTTTTACTTTAGGGGTTTCAACCCAAATTTGTATTTGAGTACATTTAATAGCATTTACAGTTATGTTATGTATCTGAATAGCTGTTTCTACTCTTATTTTGAAGGTCGAGGCCAAGAATGGCCGTTGAGACATTTACATGGAACCCTGAACATTATGCTATTTTTTATTCACATATAAATATTACAGCATTCTTGAAGCTTCCTACTTGTAGGATTTGTTATGCGTAGAGATATAACTTCCATTTTCAACTTCAGTTCGATAATGATTCCTTTGTGATTCGTTTTCTTTGCTGCTATATAACATTCTTGTCTTGGCACGAACTAAAAGATTGGCATATATTTCACCCTCTGCATTTAGTATCTACCTGTAGAAATATTTTTCATGCTACATTAATATATTTCTCTAAGGGTTTTCATTATAGAATCTTTGTCGCATCATAATTGTTTTTGTATGGTACGCTGGAAAAATATATTTCTTAGTTTATGTATACATTTCATATGCCAGATTTTTTATTTACTCATTGCATGTATAGCAACGAGATTTTGTTTCTATGTTTTCTTTTATATAAGTCCAGGTTCTTGCATTTGAAATGGACCGATACAGTTAATTTACTTCCGCTAGTCTTTATTTGCTTACTTGATGCTTATCCTAGGTTACACAGTAACCGATCCACCGAAATTAAGGACTGTGTATAGAGACTGGTTTATAAGAACCATGGCAAGGGTAGGGTTTTCGACCCAAACCTTGAACCTCAAGTTCTATGTTTTCTTGACTTTCTGGTTGCTATAATAACAGTCTTCAGAAATTTTAAGTTTATGAATTTCAATGTATATTATAGCATGCATTATTTCGTATCTTTTTGTATCGTTTTCATTATTTAATTCCTTACTGAATACCTTCCAGTATCTATTCGTACAGTATGGTTGTGGCTGTAAAATGATAATAATATCTATTTCTTGTAGAAGCTATGAAACTCTATACATTTTTTATCAAGAACACATGTGGATTCATACCGCAGGCCACATAAAAATAAATGTAATTTTAGTATTAGAAACTTTCCTTCCTCTACACAGAAAATTATACTACTACCCTTTATCTGAACTTCTCTTATACAAAAAAACACATGCTAATTCTCTAAACAGAACTTCGATATTCAGTTCTTACAAATGTATTATAAAATCAATAACACCATATAGTCTAAACCTTTTGTATTAAGATGTTGGCTCAGCATATTCAAGTTCTATATACTTATCTGGAATTTAATCTTTTAAATCATGGTCCTCCCAACCATCAAGGGAGTTTATGACATCATCCTCTTTCCCCCTAGCTCCAGAATTCTAGACGAAGCCATGGGTGAACAGTGGAAATATTTGTCTTTCTGCTATGACCTCTGGATGGCCAATCGAGTGAAACTCAAAATGTCTGGTTTTACAAGATTTTCTTGAGTTATTTTCAACTGATCATAACCAGCTCTAGAAGATACTCTCCTTTACCAAAGAAAACTTTACAGAACCCCTACTCCTCTCCTGGGATTCAACTTTATCCTTAGAGGAGTTGGTAACTGTTTTTCAACTATCCCCAACCACCTCCTATTCTTGGAATATTTTTACCAACAGCTTAAAATATTTTATTTTTACTCATTATTTCCTCCAATTAACTCAATAACAAAAAACAAAATAAGAATTTGTTTCATAAACAGTAACAATTAAGTCTTTCTTGCCCAAAAAAAAAAAAAAAAAGCAAATTGTCTTTAACTAGTTAATACTAGTTAACTCTTAATGAGACTGTCACATTTTATGTTTTGATCGTATGATGGTATAAAATTTTACTTTAGTGTTTGGATTATAATCAATGATATTGGATGAATTTTCCCTTTTAAATAGTATACATATTTTGATTTAAATTTAAATTTTTATTGGTATTTAATGTGTCAAAGTTATTTCGAGATTTTATGAGGTTAGGTCACACTAGTTCGAAGCTAATTAGATTTTTTGGGGTCTTTTGAGATTCATTGCTCATACTCTTCATTCTCAACTAATTATGCTAATAAAACTTGACTAAAATTACAATTTTAAATTACAAAACTCAATACATTTATGAATCTAATTATTTCTATAGTTTTAAATTTGTTTATATATTTAAAATTATAAACTAATTAAAACAAATAATATTACAAAATTTTAAAAATAATGTTTTAAAGTTACAAAATTTCAAATTTATTTACTTGATTCATAAATGAAATAGTTCAATATTATACTTGCTCATTCAGTACGTCATATATTAACCCTTAGTAAATTATTTAAATTCATAGAATTAAACCATTATACATTAAGAAAAGTTAAATAAGCATATTTAAATAAAATATATTTTGATAATAGTTCAAATTATTTGAAACTTTATAGAAGATATTAATAAATAATTTTGATTGTTATTACTTTATAAAAAAAAATTGTCTTACCACATTAATGATAACTCGTAGTAATAATAATATTCATTTAAATAAGAAAAATATAAAAATAAAAATTCATGAATAAAAAAAATTAAATTTAATGAATTATATATAATTAAAAATAAGAATATTTAAATAATATGTAAAATTTTATTAAATGCAAATAAAAATATTAAAAATTAGTATAGATCTATGTTAATTTTGGATTTAGTGAAGAGTGTTAGTTATTTCAATACGTTATTTTTTTCCTAAATTTATATTTTAAAAATAAATTTTTAAAAATTTAACAGATTCATATATTTTAATATTTATTTAAATTGAAATAAATTATATAACAAATTATTGAACTGATTTATGTTTATTATTTTATATATGTATATTATTCTTAAAGTTTATTGTATTTAGGTAATACTGGTTTTTAATGGTTATGAAATTAATTAATTTCATTAATATTCTTTAAATGAGTGAATAAATAGGTGGATAAATCATAATAAGCATAATACCTTAAGATCTAAACTTATATTTGAGTGCAAAAGCTGAGATTTCATATATGTTGTAAAGGGGGAGTTACAACATGTTTCCTAAGACTTGAACACATATAGCTGAAGAGATAATTTTTTTACGAAACCACTCAACTAAAATGCTTTGAAGAATTCATAATAACTCTTAATATTGAGATTTATATTTATATAAATTACAAACACCCATGTTCTTATCTTTAATTTAATTAAAGCTTGTTTCTTAAAAATATTTTAGAATTTTTTTATGTGATAACATACACCGATAACTTCACATGGAAATGCCAAGAGTTAATTTTTTTTATACAAGTTACCCATGAGTAACTATCCAAATCACTATCAAATATTCATTACTCATCATTAGATAGAATGTTCACCAATTCATAGTGTAGCGTTAGTAAAATAATAGTAAACTACTTAACCATTACGCACCTCTATTGTAGTAAATTAACATAAATTTGTATGATGTAACCTTGCATTCATTTCATGATTCTTGTAGTCATCTCATAATTGAAATTATGAACATCACAAAAATAAATGAATCAACATCATCAATTTGACACAATAATCAATCACATCATTGAACACCAATAGACACTGGAAACCCCGTAGGGTCAAAACCAACAAACATTTAATTCTATTATTAAACACTCATGAGGGTGTTCAGCCCTCACTAAATGGCTTATAAGGGAGACCATCCCTTAACCATAATTTATAAATCTTACAAGGAAATTGTAACACCTCCAGTCTGGAAGATTTTTTTTTTTTTTCTTCTCTTTTTGTTCAGGAGAAGACTACATATTTCTTTCTGTTACTGGTATTACACCAGCCTTCCTTCTAAAATACATACTACAATTATGTTCATATACTCCGTATATACTACTCGCATTTCAAGCCTTTGGCAATATGACTTTAATGGCATGTATACATATATAGATAGCTCCTATATAAATATATATATCCTATATAGCTCTTATATAAATATATAATTTCAAACCCCCTTTTTTTTTTCATAATTAACTTGGCATATATATATATATATATATATATATATATAGCCGTGGCAAATAATCGATGAGCCTATCGATTGATATAGGTATAACACACCTATGTCCATATAATTCGATAACATTCTAAACCCCTTTCATATATAATCGATATAAGTGTAAGACCATATGCATATTTAGTGTAACTTAATATTAACCCCATTAAACTTTTGTTTGATTGGTCCTTACGTATATAATTGATCCGCATGTTAATTATTGTGATGGCGCAATTATATTATTTACTAGTTATAGATAGTAAACCCTACATGCACGTTAACCTTGCGCCGTTTATGGTTTTTCCAACCTACATTAACTCCGGTATTGGTTGCTTTCGACTGTGTGAGACCGCCGATCTTGTCCCTCGTGTGGGGGCTAATACGACTTTCATATGACTCTGGTTCTAACCAAAACCCTAGCCGGTGCCACAACGCATACTATGCCGTTTTTTCCTTGCAGGTACTAACGATCTCGGTTTCAGATTTTATTGTGCAGATGGCGGTTCCTGGCCACAACTGTGTGGCGTGTTCACAATTATCAGCTTTCCGTGGTGTATTTCCAGTTCATAATGGTGACATCCCTTTTCAACCTTGTCACCCCGGTGACAGTACTGAGGTCGCATTCCTCCAACAGCTGGAGAAGGACAAGAGGAAGGTCCTTTCGCTGCGTAACCTCTCCTGAACTCGCAGACAGCTCGCATCCCAGGTTCTGAACAGGATTAAAATAATATTCATTGACAGAAGGGTACCCCAGTTGTTATACAACGTGGATACTTGAGATCCCCTTCAGGATTTCGAAAACTTGCGCTCGCCTGATCACATTCTTGAACGCGCTGTCTCAGGTATGTTGAAATATCTATTCTTAGGGTTTTTGTTTTCCTTATTAACATGCCTCTGCCCCGAACCTCATCGCTGGTGGTCTGATTCGTTTACTGGATGCAGGTCTTGTGGAGTTACAAGTTCTTGAAATTGCATCCACTGATCGCTCTCTTCAGCTAGTCTCTTACTTGGCTGTGTCTCCTACGCCTTCAGTTGTTAATGGAGTTTCTTCTTTGTTGTTTTGTAGCATATGCTCGTTTTGTCTTTTCTGTCTAGCAAGTTTCGTTTTATGTCTGCATCTCAGCTCGTCCTAAGACGCACCTACTGATTTGTTACGCGGATGTGTTGCAGGTTTCCGAAGGCTACTTACTGGGTTCTGTGTCAAATGTGGATCGGCCAGCCGCGCGGTCATCCATCTCCTCTATCTGTTCATGGTGCGGTTGTAGGGAGTTTATTGATCTTGTTCTGAGTCTAGATATTTGTACCTACTTCTCTACGCGTGTTGGGGTTCGGCTTCTGGCAACTAATAGAGCTCAGTTTGTTTTTCCTCTTGTTTTACCAGTCTACTGTCATATGTTTTATGTTGTCGGAACTGACTCCCTCCTGACGGAGACGCAGAACTCAATGAACAGTTCGCTCACCATTTTTTTTTATTTGTTTGTTTGGTCTCATTTTTTTCTGAGAAAATGACGCATGCCTCACATTTTTCTTTATAGATATCCTCCATGCCCTAAGAGGATTTAACGCGGTGCCTTCCATCGGTGTGATACCCATGACGGGGTTCTGTACCGTGTGGAGATAATGTGGCGTTTCGGTATGATTTTCACATGTGCTATCACCGCATGTCAAGAAGTCCACATATTCTATGCAGAACTAATTCACCAGCAGAATCAGATGGGCTTCTCCTCATGACTACCCACTTTCTCTCCAATTAATTATTGGAATAATAGGGCAAGTCTCCACACTGTTTGTAATCATCGTGCTCCGAACTGTTATTTTTCCGCATTCTATTTGCGTTTGACCTTTCGCTTCTGTTCGTTTATTATTGAACGTGAAATGTTCTCCAGCGACCGTGATGTATAGTTGTCAGACTATTCCGATTGACTTGTCTCACATACGTCGTTGACACAGTTTTCATATTTCTCCGCGCATAATTTTAATTTTGCCGTAGGTTTATTTCATTTTTATGATATATGGGTCGTATGTATTTCGTTGATTCATTTTCCATTCTTAACGTATAGGGTTTAGATATAGGATTTGTATTTATATCGAGCTTATTAACCTATGCCATTCATGTATATAGATGTTTAACTCATTCGTGGTCGATGGTAACAATAGCATGATGTTTAGTGGAGTAATGCTAGAAGCTTTGTCGATATATATTAAATCCTTCTCTTGTTCATTGCATATATATATATATATATATATATATATTCGGAGTTTTAATATAAGTTAAGCATAAAGAAGGTTTATTGCCCTAAGGTTTATTTCGACGTGTAGAGATGAAGTTAAAAGATCAAAAATACTCTAGAGATAATTATAAATACTATGCTCTTCTACGGTATAGATTTATTTTGTGAGGTCATAATGATTCCAAATACCTTTTAGATTTTTTACTTATAATTTCTACTTTTCATTTAAGGTACATCTCTATGTATTCAAGAATGCTTGGCTATAGGACCTGGATTGTCAATTAAGTCCTTTGCTGTACTATTTAGTTCTAATGAGTGAAAAATGGTTTTGGAAGGGCAATATCTACCTTTATAATTTCTATTAAAATCATAGAGTAAAATTTATAAATTTTCTAGCAACATTTCGAATAGCCTATACTAACATCTCACTTGCTTCTTTTCAGATTTGATTCCTTGTAACTTTAGTTCTGTTATATTATTTTCCTAACATACTTCTGAACACATATAGTCACATGGTTGATTATAGATATGGATTCAATAGTCATTATGTCCTATAACTCAATTATAGCTTTAGTTTGTGACTATGATGCTTAAATCAGGAATTTGAGATAGATTTCAAAACATAATGTACTCTATACTTGCTATATATGGTATATTACTTCTGTGGAATAGAATTTCTTTTCAAGCTATAAAATGTCAACATGTCAAAGCAGACATCTTTGCTTTCCTTCCATAATATCTCTAGATTGATTAATATACCTATGAGTATAAAATTTCACTGTTATATACATATATGAGGTAGGTAATATTCACTTTTCTGGCATGATTTCCAATGTCCAAGTTCATTTTATTTACTTTCAGCAGTTGGTATTTATACCAGACAACTCTAGGACTGCTATATTGTTCCTCTAGCAGCATTCATAAGCATAAATATCACAATTGTGCCTACCATGAACAAACAATATTTAATCATCTGTAGGGCTTAAGTAAATTCAGATTTAAACCACCCTTGCTTTAGAGATTCTGGAGTTTCTACCCTAGGAATTTTCTGGTCTACAACTAAACAAAATCTGGAGGGTGAATGCCTAAAGATAGATTCTGTTAAATGTAGTACCAAAGTTTTCATTATCATAAAATATAATTTTATATGTAGCCAATTCATACAATAATAAGACATAGTAACAAGGATTTCAGAACATACCACAAAATCTGCAAAATGACCAACCTCCCAACCTTAGAGTCCTCTTTGTCTCCCAGGACTCACCCCCGAGCAGAGATCACCTCCTAGAACAGATCAACCCCTGATCTGTCTAGAAGAAGCTTATTTAAGCTCATAATTCCCCAAAGCATGTTTCTAATTCTGCGTCCAGAATAGCAGGATGCTTTCTTTCCTGTTTAGCCTAGGCTTCCCATCTTGGGATTCTTTAAAGCTGCTTTAATCTTTTCCTCAACTTTTCCAGCTTTTTCTCACCTCTTCCCAACTACTCCTCTTCATTGGGGAAATTTAGATTCCTCCTCAAATCTAAATAAATTTCTTTCAAGGATTTTTAGAAAGATTTTTGGGGATTTGTTGCCTTATCCATCCTCATGGATTTGGCAAGTGATCTCAATTCTCTTTTTGGTCAAAATGCACAATCATTTTATTTATTTCCTCAAATAAAATATGCCAATACATTCACACCATAGTCATCCCTTGGGGTCCACCCCTTTAGGATTTAATGTTCAAATGTCTAACTTTAAAAAATTCAACACACAAATTGGGGGTGTTACATATTCCCGCTCTAAAATATAAACACCGTCCTCGGTGTTCTTATTCAACTACTAGAGTTCATTTAAACAAAAATGGATATCTCTCCATCATTTCAGCTTCCCTTTCCGAGGTGGCTTCTTCAGCAGTAAAGTGCTTCCACTGCACCTTTACTCTGACCACTGTTCTGTTTCTCAATTCAATTTCTTCCCGCTCCAATACTTGAAGCGGTTCTGGTAGAAATTCCCCTTCTGGTTCCACCTGTACAACATTCCAATCAACTATATGAGAAGCATCATGCACATATCTTTTTAATAATGAAATATGAAACACATCATGCACTCTAACATGGGGTGGTAAGGCTAGCTTGTAAGCGACTGGTCCCACCCTTTCTAAAATTTCAAAAGGCCCACAATATCTAGAGCCAAGCACAACTCCCAGCACAAAGTGTGCTCTTTTTGGGTTTAATACGCAAATACACATGATCTCCCACTTTGAATTCTCGATGCACTCTTTTCTTATCAGCATAGCTTTTCTGGCGATCTTGTGCTGTCTTGATGTTTCCTTGTATCTGTTTAACAATTCTTTCCATATATTGTAAGGCATCAGGTCCCAACATTAGTTTATCCTCTGGTTGACTCCAGCTCAAAGGAGTACGACACTTTCTTCCATACAGTGCCTCAAACGGACTCATCTTTTAACAGACATCGTACACATAGTAAACCCGGCCCATATGCATACTCTTCCCACTTTGAGGGTCTATCCATCACACATTCGGCAAAGATATCCTCCAAGATTTGATTCGTCCTTTCTGTTCGTCTCCACCGTTTGAGTGATGCGCATTAAAATTCAGCTTAGTACCCATCCCTCCAAAACAATCCTTTCCAAAAGGCCGCCGTAAACTTAGCATCCCGATCTGAGACAATCACCTTGGGAACTCCATGAAGCCTTACTATCTCCTTTAGAAAAAAATTTGCTACTTGAGCTGTTCCAAAGGTAGATTTCACTGGTATAAAGTGGGCAACCTTTGTTAGAGTGTCTACCACTACCATTACAGAATCGTGATGATATTTGTTTTTGGGTAATCCAGTTATAAAATCCATGGAAACTGTATCCCATTTCCATTCTGCAATTGGTAAAGGGTTTAAAAGCCCTGCTGGGTGTTGATGCTCAACTTTAACTAACTGAAATTCCATACATCTACTTAAATACTCTGCCACATATCTTTTCATTCCTGGCCAGAACAACTTCTTCTTCAAGGCTGTTAACATCTTTTGGTATCCCGGATGTCCTGCATAGGGCTGTTTGTGATATTCATCTAGAATTTCTCTTTTCAATGACTCTATATCTGGAATATACAACCTGTTTTGTACAGAGCAGCCTGTGTGGTTTTGGTGGGGGTCCGTTTTATCCTTTGTCCTACTTTCACCCTTGTGAGGTTTCTTACAGTGGGGATCTTGGAGTTATCGATGCCCCACCACTCCCATCATTCGGTACCATTCTACATGTTCCTTGATTAGTATTCTACTTATACTAGTAACTTTTTTTTTTTCCCGATATACGGTGCATTTGTCTATATCACCACTCTTAGAAAGACAAAACTATTTGGTTTTATCTTGTTACCTGTGTCGGATAATTTAGCGAAAATATGTAAGGTCATTATGACGTCATCACGGGAAACTTTCTCCTTTTTCCCAGTATAGGCCTCCACACTTTTAAAGTTATAGCTACTGGCTTTAATGAGCAAGTCTGCACTATAATTTTGTTCATGAGTTTTCAATTTCCTAGACTCATAGGCAATAACTAAATTTTCTTGCAATAGGACTCCTCCTAGCCCCTCTCTGCAAGCATCTGTACATACCACAAACTCTTTATCAGGATTAGTAATTTTTAATATAGGAGCTGAAATAAGTTTCTGTTTCAATTGTTCGAAACTATTTTGACATTTCTCAGTCCACACGAACTTAACACCTTTCCTTTGTAATGAGGTTATGGGATTTGCTATAGCAGAAAATCTCTCAACAGATCTGTGATAATAGCCTGCAATTCCCATAAACGACCTTACTGCTGAAACATCAGTTGGAACTGGCCATTCCTTAATTGCTTTTACCTTTTCAGGGTCAACTGCCAACCCTTTTTCAGAAATGATATGACCCAAATATTGAATTTTATCTTTATAAAATTCACATTTACTGAACTTGGCATATAGCTTATTTTCTTTCAAAGTTTGCAATACTATTCTCAGGTGTTCCTTACGTTCTTTCTAATTTTCGGAATAAACTAAGATATCATCTATGAACACAAGAACAAATTTCTCCAAATACTTATTCAACACACTGTTCATCAGACACATAAATGTGGCAGGGGCATTTGTCAAACCAAAAGGTAGGACTACGAATTCGTAATGCCCATACCTGGTTCGAAATGTTGTTTTGCTGATGTCTTCTTCTTTAATTCTGAGCTGGTGATACCCAGTCCTTAGGTCTATCTTGGAGAAGACTGAAGATCCTCTCACTTGGTCAAAAAGATCATCAATTCTAGGAAGTGGATATCTATTCTTAATGGTCAACTTGTTCAATTGACGATAGTCAATGCACATCCTAAAAGTTCCATCCTTCTTTTTAACAAATAAAACAGGTGCTCCCCATGGCGACAAACTTGGTCTAATGTAACCCTTATCCAATAATTCTTGCAGCTGCATCTTCAGCTCCATCAGTTCTGGCGGGCTCATCCGATAAGGAGATCGGGAAATAGGTGTAGCTCCCGGCACCAGATCTATAGAAAAGTCAATCTCTCTTTTAGGGGGAAGATGAGGGATTTCCTTGGGAAAAACTTCCTTAAACTCTCTGATGACTGGTATAGCATCCAACAACTCTTCCTCAGTTTTCTGTTCTATTTCTTCTACATGCACTGCATAGACTTGGTATCCTTTTCTAGCTGTTCTTTTCAATTTTAAGGCTGATATTTGTCTTACTACAATGGGTTTTAGCTCTCTTTTATAAAAGGCTTCTCCTCATCTACACAATGTGTGGTTTTATCCTGCTAGCTCATCGGCTTTCTTCTTTCCAGCCTAACTTTATCTTTACTAGAATACAAGGATCCTAATGTACACATGTTTAGATTTTACTGGGGAACCCATTTAATTGTATTGCCGTTTGGGCAACTTATGTGTGACTTTTCTCTTAGTTCCAAAGTGGGCTGTTCAGACTAACCATGACTGGCCGAAATTTTTCAGGTTTAATTTTACATTTTTCTACAATTTTTGGACTAATGTAACCGAAAGAAGCACTGATCAATCAAAACAAAGAATACAGGAGGTCGCAAATCTTACCCTCCATTTCCATCCTGGTTGCTTCTATGTCGCCACATCTCTCAACGTCGCACTGATAGTTGGTATGTTTCTGGCTATGTCATTGACTGTTGTTGCCTCTCGCTCCCTGCTGATCAGGTGTATATTTCGATGGGGGCAGTCCCTCATCATATGGGGTTCTCCACAGCCCCAGCATTTCAGAGGTTCCTTCATTCTGACTGTCCCTTCCTTTCTATTTTTCCCTTCTACTGGTTTTGAAGCCACTTGGGACTGAGCAGTTTGACTTTCTTTTCGTTTGCTGAACTTTTTCCTTTGGTGATCTCTACCAAAATTCCTTAAATATGCTGGTTTTGATCTCTTTCCTTTGAACTCACCCTTGTTCATCCAGCTCTTCCCCTGTTCAGCTTTACCTTTAAACTGCTGATAGCATAATCTCGCTTTTCTCACAGCTTCATCCATGGTCTTTGGATTGTCAAACTCAATCTTCTCCTTGTACACAGTAGGCAAACAATTTAAAAACCTTTGCACTTTTTCCTTTTCTTCCCTAATGTAAGGGACATACCTCAGTAAATTTGTAAATTTAGTGACAAACTCATCAATAGTGAGCTGCCCTAGCCTCAGCTCATGGAATTCTTTTGCTTTATCGTCATAATAACGTTCATTCAAATAACGACTTTTAAACTTAGTCTGAAAATCTTCCCAAGTAACTGTCTTTTCATCAATGGCATGCACCATTTTTGTCTCTTCCCACCAGAGTGTAGCTTTTCCTTGTAGCTGGTACACAGCTAGTCTAGCCTTCAGATTGCTCTCATATTCATAAACTTGGAAATAATTAATCATGTTCAGTAACCAAGCTTCAGCATCCTCCTCCTTCTCCCCATCATAGGAGGGTGGTTTGATCTTCCTAAATTCTCCCTGCAACTCTCTTTTCTGCTTATGTTGATTTCTAGTTGCATCCTCATCCTCAGATTCATCCATCTTTCTTTTTCCAGAGCCTTCGCCTTCCTGGCTGTTCCGAGAAGTTAGCTCCCTGATGAGATTTTCCTGCTCCTTACTGGCTGATGACAACATGTCATTTTGGCTTCTTAATTCAGCCAACTCTCGTTGCATACGGTGCAACATAGCCAGTACCGGGGCATTGGGATCTGGAGTAGCAAACTCATCCCGCAGATCCACATAAATCCCTTCACCTTTAGCCATTTCAACTGTACACACTTACAACACAGATTAGCAAAGTTTATAAACTTCAGAAAAACAAAATATGTAATAAGCAGTGAGCACAAAATGACAGCCCAATTTGTTGTAACTAGGGCTCCGATACCATTTGTAACACCTCCAATCTAGAAGATTTTTTTTTTTTTTTTTTTGCTTCTCTTTTTGTTCAGGAGAAGACTACATATTCCTTTCTATTACTGGTATTACACCATCCTTCCTTCTAAAATACATACTACAATTATGTTCATATACTCCGTATATACTACTCGCATTTCAAGCCTTTGGCAATATGACTTTAATGGCATGTATACATATATAGATAGCTCCTATATAAATATATATATCCTATATAGCTCTTATATAAATATATAATTTCAAACCCCCTTTTTTTTTTCATAATTAACTTGGCATATATATATATATATATATATATATATATATATATAACCGTGGCAAATAATCGATGAGCCTATCGATTATAGGTATAACACACTCATGTCCATCTAATTTGATAACATTCTAAACCTTTTATATATAATCAATATAAGTCCAAGACCATATACATATTCCGTGTAACTTAATATTAACCCCATTAATTTTTCTATTGGTCCTTACGTATATATCGGTTCCGCATGGTATTCATTGTAATGGATCGAATATATCATTCACTAGTTATAGATAGTAAACCCTACATGCACGTTTACCATTGCGCGATTTATGGTTTTCCAACCTGTCTTAACTCTGGTATTGGGGCCCTTCGACCGTGTGAGACCGCCGATCTTGTCCCTCGTGTGGGGGCTAATACGACTTTCATATGACTCTGGTTCTAACCAAAACCCTAGCCGGTGCCACAACGCATACTATGCCGTTTTTTCCTTGCAGGTACTAATGATCTCGGTTTCAGATTTTATTGTGCAGACGGCGGTTCCTGGCCACAACTGTGTGGCGTGTTCACGGTTATCAGCTTTCCGTGGTGTATTTCCAGTTCATAATGGTGACATCCCTTTTCAACCTTGTCACCCCGGTGACAGTACTGAGGTCGCGTTCCTCCAACAGCTGGAGAAGGACAAGAGGAAGCTCCTTTCGCTGCGTAACCTCTCCTGAACTCGCAGACAGCTCGCATCCCAGTTACTGAACAGGATTAAAATAATATTCATTGACAGCAGGGTACCCCAGTCACTGTACAACGTGGATCCTTGAGATCCCCTTCGGGATTTCGAAAACTCGCGCTCGCCTGATCACATTATTGAACGCGCTGTCTCAGGTACGTTGAAATATCTATTCTTAGGGTTTTTGTTTTCCTTATTAACATGCCTCTGCCCCGAACCTCATCGTTGGTGGTCTGATTCGTTTACTGGATGCAGGTCTTGCGGAGTTACAAGTTCCTGAACTTGCATCCACTGATCGCTCTCTTCAGGTAGTCTCTTACTTGGCTGTGTCTCCTACGCCTTCAGTTGTTAATGGAGTTTCTTCTTTGTTGTTTTGTAGCATATGCTCGTTTTGTCTTTTCTGTCTAGAAAGTTTCGTTTTATGTCTGCATCTCAGCTCGTCCTAAGACGCACCTACTGATTTGTTACGCGGATGTGTTGCAGGTTTCCGAAGGCTACTTACTGGGTTCTGTGTCAAATGTGGATCGGCCAGCCGCGCGGTCGTCCATCTCCTCTATCTGTTCATGGTGCGGTTGTAGGGAGTTTATTGATCTTGTTCTGAGTCTAGATATTTGTCCCTACTTCTCTACGCGTGCTGGGGTTCGGCTTCTGGCAACTAATAGAGCTCGGTTTGTTTTTCCTCTTGTTTTACGAGTCTACTGTCATATGTTTAATGTTGTCGGAACTGACTCCCTCCCAACGGAGACGCAGAACTCAATGAACAGTTCGCTCACCATTTTTTTTTATTTGTTTGTTTGGTCTCATTTTTTTCTGAGAAAATGACGCATGCCTCACATTTTTCTTTATAGATATCCTCCGTGCCCTAAGAGGATTTAACGCGGTGCCTTCCATCGGTGTGATACCCATGACGGGGTTCTGTACCGTGTGGAGATAATGTGGCGTTTCGGTATGATTTTCACATGTGCTATCACCGCATGTCAAGAAGTCCACATATTCTATGCAGAACTAATTCACTGGCGGAATCAGATGGGCATCTCCTGATGACTACCCACTTTCTCTCCGATTAATTATTGGAATAATAGGGCAAGTCTCCACACTATTTGTAATCATCGTGCTCCGAACTGTTATTTTTCCGCATTCTATTTGCGTTTGACCTTTCGCTTCTGTTCGTTTATTATTCAACGTGAAATGTTCTCCAGCGACCGTGATGTATAGTTGTCGGACTATTCCGATTGACTTGTCTCACATACGTCGCTGACACAGTTTTCATATTTCTCCGTGCATAATTTTAATTTTTCCGTAGGTTTATTTCATTTTTATGATATAGAGGTCGTATGTATTTCGTTGATTCATTTTCCATTCTTAACGTATAGGGTTTAGATATAGGATTTGTATTTATATCGAGCTTATTAACCTATGCCATTCATGTATATAGATGTTTAACTCATTCGTGGTCGATGGTAACAATAGCATGATGTTTAGTGGAGTAATGCTAGAAGCTTTGTCGATATATATTAAATCCTTCTCTTGTTCATTGCATATATATATATATATATATATATATATTCGGAGTTTTAATATAAGTTAAGCATAAAGAAGGTTTATTGCCCTAAGGTTTATTTCGACGTGTAGAGATGAAGTTAAAAGATCAAAAATACTCTAGAGATAATTATAAATACTATGCTCTTCTACGGTATAGATTTATTTTGTGAGGTCATAATGATTCCAAATACCTTTTAGAGTTTTTACTTATAATTTCTACTTTTCATTTAAGGTACATCTCTATGTATTCAAGAATGCTTGGCTATAGGACCTGGATTTTCAATTAAGTCCTTTGCTGTACTATTTAGTTCTAATGAGTGAAAAATGGTTTTGGAAGGGCAATATCTACCCTTATAATTTCTATTAAAATCATAGAGTAAAATTTATAAATTTTCTAGGAACATTTCGAATAGCCTATACTAACATCTCACTTGCTTCTTTTCAGATTTGATTCCTTGTAACTTTAGTTCTGTTATATTATTTTCCTAACATACTTCTGAACACATATAGTCACATGGTTGATTATAGATATGGATTCAATAGTCATTATGTCCTATAACTCAATTATAGCTTTAGTTTGTGACTATGATGCTTAAATCAGGAATTTGAGATAGATTTCAAAACATAATGTACTCTATACTTGCTATACATGGTATATTACTTCTGTGGAATAGAATTTCTTTTCAAGCTATAAAATGTCAACATGTCAAAGCAGACATATTTTTTTTCCTTCCATAATATCTCTAGATTGATTAATATACCTATGAGTATAAAATTTCACAGTTATATACATATATGAGGTAGGTAATATTCACTTTTCTGGCATGATTTCCAATGTCCAAGTTCATTTTATTTACTTTCAGCAGTTGGTATTTATACCAGACAACTCTAGGACTGCTATATTGTTCCTCTAGCAGCATTCATAAGCATAAATATCACAATTGTGCCTACCATGAACAAACAATATTTAATCATCTGTAGGGCTTAAGTAACTTCAGATTTAAACCACCCTTGCTTTAGAGATTCTGGAGTTTCTACCCTAGGAATTTTCTGGTCTACAACTAAACAAAATCTGAAGGGTGAATGCCTAAAGATAGATTCTGTTAAATGTAGTACCAAAGTTTTCATTATCATAAAATATAATTTTATATGTAGCCAATTCATATAATAATAAGACATAGTAACAAGGATTTCAGAACATACCACAAAATCTGCAAAATGACCAACCTCCCAACCTTAGAGTCCTCTTTGTCTCCCAGGACTCACCCCCGAGCAGAGATCACCTCCTAGAACAGATCAACCCCTGATCTGTCTAGGAGCAGCTTATTTAAGCTCATAATTCCCCAAAGCATGTTTCTAATTCTGCGTCCAGAATAGCAGGATGCTTTCTTTCCTGTTTAGCCTAGGCTTCCCATCTTGGGATTCTTTAAAGCCGCTTTAAGCTTTTCCTCAGCTTTTCCAGCTTTTTCTCACCTCTTCCCAACTACTCCTCTTCATTGGGGAAATTTAGATTCCTCCTCAAATCTAAATTAATTTCTTTCAAGGATTTTTGAAAGACTTTTTGGGGATTTGTTGCCTTATCCATCCTCATGGATTTGGCAAGTGATCTCTAATTCTCTTTTTGGTCAAAATGCACAATCATTTTATTTATTTCCTCAAATAAATTATGCAAATACATTCACACCATACTCATCCCTTGGGGTCCACCCCCTTAGGATTAAAGTTCAAATGTCTAACTTTAAAAAAAATTCAACACACAAATTGGGGGTGTTACAGAAATATACAAATATCTAGCTTCAAGCCATTACAATATTACCTACAGTGGACCATCATTTATAAATGTTACAAGGAAATATACAAATATCTAGCTTAAAGTCATTACAATATTGCCTACAATGGACCATCGTACATTAGAACACCCTGTAGCTCGCACTCATCTGCATGAACCATAATCATTTACCTGCCACTAGGTTAAGAGTAATATTTCCTTTGTACATGTCACCATCATTCCCTGCTAATGATGCTTTCAACATATATTCATGTCGTGATTCATAAAGTATTAATCAACCATTTTGTAAATCTATACTAGAGAAACTTCTCCATCTACTCATTTATATTCATGACATGAAAGTAAAATACCTTGACATCCTCCCTTTAACAACACTTACTTCATATGTGCTACTTATAATTCATCATATTAACTAATGTTTCCCTTGCATAAGGACACATTCCTGCAAGAAAATAGCTACATCTCCCAAGATTTTCTTTAAAATAAACTCATACATCAGTTATGATATTCGTGCATGCGATTTACATAAATTTAATCAAAATAACTAACCTCTAAGCTATTAATTTTGGTGCATGAAATGAAAGCTAACATAACAAATGTTTATCCCATGCATGCAAGTGCAAATAGATTCCAAAAGAATCTTCCCAAAGGAATTATTACACAATAAAGCACATATCTTCCAAAATAGTTTTCCCAAAGGAATGCTTAACATAAGAGATTATGTAACACTAATGTAATCAAGCATACAAATACATGTCTTCTTTTTCAAAGATTATATTAACAATCGTTCCCAATGTACTCTAGCACAATATGCTATCTTTGCCCACATAAAAATATGTATACTCTTTCCAATGAAAGCTAATACAAATATTGCATACATTTTCATGATCTTATTCCAAATGAAGCTAACATAATGGTTATGATAGAACAAAACAGTCACAAATAGTTCTTCCTAAAGAAACATTATAACTCAATATTTCTTCTATCCAAGAAAAGAATAGGTCTCTATAAAACAATGGCTATTCTTTGCACAGGCCATAGTGTATCATAGTAGTTAATAGTTCTTCTCTAATGTACGTAACATGTAACAAAATCACTATTCTTTGTGCACGCAAGAGCTTATCATAACAACTCATATTTAATGTAACATGTAACATAATGAATATTCTTTGTGCATGCAAGAGCTTATCATAACAACTCTTATTTAATGTATGTATGACATATTCCCTTCTTGGAATTACACCATCATTAACTATTCATTTCATGTAAACAAATGCATACTTCATTTGCAAGAAGAAATTAACATAACCTAGTTTTGTTGTCTTTTTACCTGTAGTTTTCCCATGCCTCCCTTTTAGGAAGTGACCATAGATGACCATATTTTATGCATAAAACCTAAGAAACATTCACAAGGTTAACTTAAACTTTTATGCATTCTTGTTCTTGTATGAACAAGATTCATATGCATCTTTTTATAAAAATAATAATTTTTTTTATTAATTCATTCACAAAACTCTTATCCAATATTTGTGCAGTCATGTATTCTTTAAATGAAAACATAAGTAACATTTGCATACAAATTCATGGAAAACCTTCCAAGAAAATTAATCTAACTAACGTTTATCTTTCTTTCTTTTTTTTCACCACCCGTGATATATTTTCTTTTTCACCAGCCATGAAAATGTATCACTAATTACCCTCTTTATTCTACATTCATTCTCAAGAAAACATCTTGGATTTGTTATAATTTCATAAGCTAAATAACTAAAAAATCCCTTTTTAAATAAAGAGCATGCATCTTCTATTTTATTTCTAACACAATATTATATAAATATTTATATTTTTTTTTCCATATATTTAACATAATCATCTAATATTTGTGCATGGACAAAGTATTTATTTTCCAAGAAATATAGCATAGCATATTTTTAAGTAAAATCTAGTTTGTGCACAAGGTATATTTACCTCTCAAAGAATCAGGCTCCTCTCGACATTCATATATATCATATATAGTTAGATTAGAATGAAATTGTGAAATATAAAGGGAAATGAGACTAAGGTATGGAGACTTACAACCAAGATTTACCATCTTGGACTTATTCTTCACTTGGAAATAATTTCGAAATGAAAGCTCACTGTCACCTCATACTGTGTAGCCGCTCATAAATTTCACCTTACTGTGTAGCCTCGAATTTTATCTCATACTTACAAACTTGAATTTCACCTCGTACTTGCAGCCTCGTTCCTTATGTATTTATCATCCAATTCAAACCCTCATTGCATGCTGCCTCCTCTGACCCTTTCATCGATCTCCAAAACTATCACAGTGGTATGCCATTGGTGCTAAGGAGCCGAAGATTTTCTCTCCGCCATAGCTATCCCTACAAATTTGTTTAGAAACCCCATAATTTCAAAGACGATCAACTCGTCTCAATCGAGAGGCCCGCTCACAAATGTTAGATCACAACTATTTTGAGAATATAGGGCTGAGGAACTCCCCTGTGTAAAAAAACCTCTCCAAAATCTCCTATAAATAGAAAATTCCCATAGATGGTTATCAAGAATTCATTTCCAACTAATTCTTGAATAAATTGTTAAATTGACATTACGTAAAATTGATTCACCATGTGTTAATGTAGCATCTTGAGTAGGTATGTTAGATACTCCCCCCCTTCAGAGAACATCATCCTCGGTGTGCTTCTCTCGCTAAAATTTAAACTTATACTCATGATATAATAATATAAGCAACCCAAAGGGGTTCCTTCCCCTCCAAAATGAAATAATTTCGTTTCCTTAAATGCCATTAATTGAAACAATAATGTTTTTATCCATATTCATAAGCATGTATAGTTTAAACAATATTCCATTTCCATTTTTATCTTCTTATCTCTTATTCAATTCATAAAAATATAGAAAAATATTATACCAACTTACCATTACTTACCAATTACTATTAGAAGTAATGATGGATTTTACACAAGATCTCTCAGAATGGTTGAAAACCCCATTAATACTCCATGGAAAGAGCCTGTAATGTATGACTAACAAGTTCAATCACATTAGTCACATAGTTTCAATCAAAGGAAATACTTGCAACTATCAAAAATTCATGCAATATCAAGAGATGTTTTAATCAGAGTACTTCCACATGTACTTAGAGAGCACGAATCCTCTAATAAATGCATCACGTGCACATTGTCGTAGCTCCTGCTAAAGACATCCACGCAGTACTACAAAAATTACTCACAGAGCACATATATCTCTAATCGTACCAATGGTCAATTAATGCACCATTGGCATATCCTAGCATCTGCTAAGACATCCAAAAAATTAGTATTAAAATAAATGAACTCACACATTTAGTAATTCATTTTTCGAGCGCTAAGCTCCTTTCCTCTTAATATCTACATAAGGTATTTACACAATCATATAAAAATTCATTTTAATATAACACATAACTTATTACTTAACTTTTTCCATTATGAGAACCATAATGGTAAACAAAATTCTCCTCCCAACCCACGGGAGTTGGTTTCTGCAACCAAATCGAGTCATTTTCACATCCAAACTGTTATTTGAAAAAAGACCATTCTAGGTCTAGTATGGATTCCTCTTGGCAACATCATGCCAATTCCTCTAACAACATCCCGTCTATCATGACTTTTGGGCCACCTCCAACATGCTCCAAAATCAATATAGTTTCCTCAGGTTTTTCCGCTTCACCATCTTGGAAAACTCTCTTCCCTATTGAGATCATATATCTCTAGGGAGAGGAAATCTGGGAAGGTAAGTGCCATCAAACCCTCGAGGCAGGCAATAACCATCAAACTAAGGCCTTCTAGACTTTCTCAATTGTTGACAACTGTATGGCATGTTAAATTTCTCTTTCAACATTGTTTCCCATAGTAAATTACATAATGAACTTTATGCACATTGTACATAAAGAAAAAGAAAATTTATGTAAATCATACATCATACATGACCCTTCACCTGGATCCAATGATATCTAGATTAATAGAGAACATGAATAACATACATGTGTTATACATTATTATTTCCCAAATAACAAAATCATGCACATTATAACATGATATTTTATCAATTACTGTTGTAATTTTCATGGCAATATTTTACTTTCCCATGGTTTTCTTCTTGCCATCAAGCTAACCATACTTGATTTCAATCTCATCAATGACGCTAATCATGAATATGCATTGTTAAAAAAAACAAAAAATAATCACTTTAAAATTAATTTTAGTTTCATGCATACAATATTGTCATGCATACAAGTATATATAAATATTCATTAATGTGTATGTGTCAATAATGATTGGGGTAATAGTCCCATAGGTAATAGTCCAACATTTCCAATTCTAATAGTGTACTCTTACTAACAATATAACAGATGAAGTAACTACTTGTTCACAACTTGTAATAATCTTTAATCAAAGCCAATTCATGCATATAGGTTTTATTAGTTAGCCATACAACACTAACTAATCAATGCCACTAATAATCTTAATGCATACATGACATGACTCATTCAAAAACTAGTCATTCAATGCCACTAATAATCTTAATGCATCCATGACACAACTCATTCAGAAACTAGTCGAACTAGTCATTATAGTCAAGTCTCACTACTTGACCCATTAAGTACTTTTAACATCTAAAAGGGTTCATTCAATTTCATTTTAAAACACTCTCGTCCTCTTTAAGGAATTTCCCCATCTTTTGCATTCATGCATTAGTTTAACACACTATCACTATACACATTCATCTTTTTCAAGTAATGCATGGTAAATTTAGTTATTTTCATTAAATGTATGAGTAACATGTCATATACCCAAATGTTAATAGTCAACTCTCACTTTCACTAGCGAGTACTCAGGTTGTTCATAAGTACAAAAAAAGTTTTTATTGTCTTTCATAAGTACAACAAAGGTTTTATTATCCTTTATCCTCAACATGATTCCAATGTTATGAAAACCGTTTTGCAAAAACATTTATTACTTCTTACTCTTCAATGTAGTTATAAACATGAATCACACATCTCATGCCAAAATTGGACTACTGCATATATCAATCAATATGTAGATTGCTATAATCATATATCAATCAATATCTAGATTTCTAGAATCATACCTTAATTGATATCCATTAGTAGCATACCCCAATTTATTTTCTCTTAACAAATCCCAAAGGCACCAGTGCTGCAACCTTTAGCTCTAATACCACTTGTAACATACACTGATAACTTCACATGGAAATGCCAGGAATTAGATTTTTTTTTATACAAGTTACCCATGGGTAACTATCCAAATCACTATTAAATATTCATTACTAATCATTAGATAGAACGTTCACCAATTTATAGTGTAACCTTAATATAAGAATAGTAAATTGTTTAACCATTAAGCACCTCTATTGTAGTACATTAACATAAAACTTTATGATGTAACCTTGCATTCATTTCATTGTAGTAATCACATACTTGACATATGAACATCACAAAAATAAAGGAACCAACATCATCAATTTGACACAATAATCAATAACATCATTGAACACCAATATACCCTCGAAACCCCATAAGGTGAAAACCAACAAATTTTTAATTCTCTTACTAAACGCTTCTGAGGGTGTTCAGCCCTCACTCAATGGATTGTAAGGGAGACCATCCCTTAATCGTCATTTATAAATCTTTCAAGGAAATATACAGATATCTAGCTTAAAGAAATTACAATAAATATGATAGAATTTACCCACTAATCTTCATATCTTCATATCTTGGTGGCATGGATGTACCTACAATGGACCATTGTACATTAGCTCACCCTGCAGCTTGCACTCATATGCATGAACCATAATCCTTTACCTGCCACCAGGTTAAGCGTAATATTTCCTTTGTACATGTCACCATCATTCCCTGCTAATGATGCCTTCAACATACATTGATGTAAAGATTCATAAAGTATTAATCAACCATTTCATCAATCTATACTAGAGAAGCTTCTCCATCTACTCATGTATATTCATTAAATGAAAGTAAAATACCTTTACATCCTCCCTTTAATAACACTTACTGCATATGTGCTACTTATAAGTCATGAAATTAACTAATGTTTCCCTCGCATAAGCACACATTCCTCCAAGACAATAGCTACATCTCCCAAGATTTTCTTTAAAATAAACTGATACATCAATTACGATATTCGCGCATGCGATTTACATAAATTTAATCAAAATTACTAACCCTTAAGCTACTACTTTGGGTGCATGAAAGGAAAGCTAACATAACAAATGTTGCTCCCATGCATGCAAATGCTAATAGATTCCAAAATATTCTTCCCAAAGGAATGCTTACAAAGCACATAACTTCCAAAAGATTTTTCCCAAAGGAATTCTTAACACAAGAGATTTTGTAACACTAATGTAATCAAGCATACAAATACATGTCCTCTTTTTCAAATATTGTACTAACAATCATTTCAAATGTAGTGTAGCACACCATGCTATATTTTCCCACATACAAATATGTATACTCCTTCCAACGAAAGCTAATACAAATATTGCATATATTTGCATGATCTTATTCCAAATGAAACTAACATGATGGTTATGATTGTATAAAACACTCACAAATAATTCTTCCTAAAGAAACATTATAACTCAATATTTCTTTTATCTATGCAAATAATATATCTCTATAACACAATGGCTATTCATTGCACATGCCATAGCCTATCATAATAGTTAATAGTTCTTCTTTAATCTACGTAACATGTAACACAATCACTATTCTTTGTGCATGTAAGAGCTTATCATAACAACCCTTATTTAATGTAACACATAACACTATTATTTGTGCATGCAAGAGCTTATCATAACAACTCTTATCTAATGTATGTAAGACATATTCCCTTCTTGGAATTACACCATCATTAACTATTCCTTTCATGTAAACAAATGCATACTTCATTTGCAAGAAGAAGTTAACATAACCTAGTTTTTTTTGTCTTTATACCTATAGTTTTCCCATGCCTCCCTTTCAGGAAGTGACCATAGATGACCATATTTTATGTATAAAACGTAAGAAACATTCACAAGGTTAACTTAAAATTTTATGCTTTCTTGTTCTTGTATGAACAAGATTCATATGCATATTTTTATAAAAATAATAATTTTTTATTATTAATTCATGCACAAAACTCCTATCCAATATTTGTGCACTCATGTATTCTTTAAATGAAAACATAGGTAACATTTGCATACAAATTCATGGAAAACCTTCCAAGAAAATTAATTTAACTAATATTTATCCCTTTTTTTTTTAAACCACACATTTATCTCTTTTTTTTTTAAACCACCCTTGATATATTGTCTTTTCACCATCCATGAAAATGTATCACTAATTACCCTCTTTATTCTACATTCATTCTCAAGAAAATATCTTGGATTTGTTATCATTTCATAAACTAAATGAGTACAAAATCCCTTTTAAAATAAAGAGCATGCATCTTCTATTTTCTTTTTTTATGAAATATTATATAAATATTTATATATTTCTTTCCATATATTTAACATAATCCTCTAATCCTTGGGCATGAGAAAAATATATTCTTTGTGCATAGAGAAAATATTTCTTTTCCAAGAAACATAGCATAGTAGACTTTTACGTAAAATCTAGTTTGTGCATGCGAGCTCCTCTCGACATTAATATATAACATATATAGTTAGATCAGAATGAAATTGTGAAATATAAAGAACACTGAAAGTAAGGTATGGAGACTTACAACCAAGATTTACCATCTCGGACTTATTCTTCACTTGGAAAGAATTTCGAAATGAAAGCTCATTGTCACCTCATACTGTGTAGTCTCTCATAAATTTTACCTTACTATGCAGCCTCAAATTTCACCTCGTACTTACAGCCTCGAATTCCGCCTCAAATTTCACCTCGTACTTACAGCCTCAAATTCCACCTCGTACTTCCAGCATCGTTCCTTATGTATTTGTCCTCCAATTCAAGCCCTAATTGCATGCTGCTACCTCTGACCCTTTCGTCCATCTCCACACCTATTGCGGTGGTCTGCCATTGGTGCTAAGGAGTCGGAGCTTCTCTCTCCACCATGGCTATCCCTGCGGCTTTGTTCGAAAACCCCATAGTTTGAAAGATGATCAACTTGTCTCAATCGAGAGGCCCCCTCACAAATGTTAGCTCACGGCTGTTTTGAGAATATAGGGTTGAGGAACTCCCCTCCGTAAAAAAAACTCTCCAAAATCTCGAGTTTATAACGAATGTTCATAAATTGTTATCAAGAATTCGTTTCCAAACAATATTATATTATTGTGAATATTATTTTTTTATATGTTTATTAATTAAATTTAAATATAAAATTATAAAAGATAGTAATTATGAGTATAAATTATTATTTCAATTTATATAATAAAATGAATGTATAAATACTCTATATATATATTAAAACTATATTAAAACAATTACATTTTTATATATTTATTATATGTTGAAATATATGATAAATATTTATAGAAATCAATATGATATGAATTTATTTAATCTAATATATGTTATGAATTTAAAAAAAAAAAAATTATAATTTTATTACTTACTACAAAATTACAATACAATAAATTAAATCTATATGATAAGAATTTATTTGATTCTAATATGTATGTTATGAATTTTTTCGAAGAAAAAATAATTTATAATTTTATTGTTAAATACAAAATTACAATACAATAAATTAAATTTATTGTGGTTCTATAATTATACTTTTTATTATTTTAAAGTGAATGGATATTGTGTTTTCTTATTTTTATTGGTGTAACATTTAATTTTACATGTCACTAGGGCATATACCTCATAAAAATTTGTAAAACTTAGGTGCAACATAAGTTTATATTTTGCATTAGAATATTTTGTATTTTTTTGCAAATATATTAAATTTAGAAAAATAAAATTATATGTTTGATAGTTCGTTCACATGTAAATTAAAATATGTATTTGGTAGTGTTTTTATATGTAAATAGAAATTTAAAAGGCATGCTCAAATTATTAAAAAAATAAATTATTTTCTCTACAATTTAAGGTTTACAAACGATAATTACACTTTTATATTCTGAAAGTGATTAAGTATTACAAATCAACTAACTTGTTTGCTAGGTTAAAGGATGGAGTTTTGAAAGTCAATAAATGTGTTAGATCTTTAAAAGATGGATTATGGAAATTTCATTTACTATAATCATATATGGGTTTTTTTCACTCGAATACGTAGACATTTTCCTTTACTAAAATGCATGCACGTTTTATTCCCAAGAATCGACACGTGTGTTCGCTCAAGTTTCAGTTAAAAATATATCTTCCTTAATTGTGAAACCTCCTTCCTCACACTTAAATCATGATTATGAACTGAATATAATGCCTCGGAAGCCTAATAGATTTCGATTTCTCTAACGAACTTGGTGCGGATCTTGGGTATTGTTGGTGTCTTACTCTTCTTACGGTTGAAAAAGCCTAAAAAACCTGAAATGAGCATGGTATTGGGTTTAGGTATTGTTAGTGTCTCAATTCTCATTAGTGTGTTTAGAAGCGAAATGTAATTTGTTAAGACATAATTAGTAATAATAATTTTATTGTTATTATTTTGCAACGTCACACCGGAGACCAAGAAATTTTGAAAAATAAGAAAAATTGAAATCAGAAAAGAGATTGCTAACTTGAAGAACTTAAATATAAGATTATTTTTTCTACTTATTTTTAAAAACTAAATTACAATTATTGTGAAAAATAGTAAGTTGTATAATATTGTCTCTCATGCAGAGTGGAAGATTATTGAGTAATGATATGGATTGAATCATAATGAAACACATAAAATAAAGCTTAAGAATTAAGATGTATCTAGTATTTTTATAAATATTTTATAGATGAAAAATCCAAAACACTAATTGAAATTACTAGTATATAAGTATTGTATTTAATTATTGATAATTAATAGAAATGTGGTACATGTTTTTTTTATGAGTCATCTTACGACAATGTTGAAATTCTAATATAACCTTGAAAGAAAATCTATTTAGCATTGTATCATGAAAACATGCTAAGTATTTTTAATACTTAACATCCTAAGGGTTTGGTTTGAGGATGTCACAAAAGTATCGAAATGCTATATGTAATTTGCTAAATATTTTTACTACTTAGCATTCTAAGGGGTTGGTTTGATGATGCCACAAAAGTATTCAAACGGTATTTAGCTAGATATAATCCATCGATTCCCTTTGTAGCTATAAGTATTTACTTATGGAAGGTTTTTAACTTCTAGAGTAACAAGTTCCATAAGAATAAAAAAATTTACTTCAGTTGACATGGATGAGGATGTCTCAAGGAACATCTCTTAACAATGATTTGTTAAGTAAATCATGTCCCAATGGTGTAGCTTCAAAATATCAAATATTGCTTCACTTGACATGGATGAAGATTTGTCAAGGAACATTTCTTAAGAATTTTTTTCAACTAAATCATGTCTCATTGGTGTAGGTTCAAAATATCATGGTGTGTAATTTCCACCTTTGAGTTGTGGGAATATATCATTAGTTAGTAATGATTACAATTGGTATTCACATCCATGTAGTTTTTGTGGCTATATTTTTTGTGTTCCTACGAGTGATTTTCCAATGAATTATTTTTCAATGATTTAAGTACATTGACATGGTGAACTAATATTGGATATAAAAATGGATGAGTAATTAATTTAACTTTATATTTATGATATATATCAATTGCTACTATCTAAATTTTAAAACTTTTGTTGTGAGATTATCTACTAGCCTAGTTCCATTTTAGTCATGTTTCTACTAGTACCCACATGGATCAAATATCTTTATATGCAAACCTATTTTAGAGTAAAAATTGGTTTGATCCCTCTTGGAGCTTGGTAGATCAACAGATAGATGGATCTAGGCTAGTTTAATATATATATATATATATATATATATATATGTATGTATGTATGTATGTATGTATGTATGTATGTATGTATGTATGTATGTATGTATGTACGGGGGGGGGGGGGGGAAGGTGTGTCGGGGGGGGGGGAAAAAATATTTAAAATCTAATTACATAAATCCATATGCGATTTCTTTTTAATATTGTAGAATTTTAATATTCTAAATTTTTAACCATAATTCTTTTCTCTTCCTAAATTATTACCATATTTCTTTTCTCTTTCACTTCTAAATCTTTACCATAATATTTTTTTCTCCTTTACATTCTGAACCAAACCTACATTGTAAACTATATCCACCTTCCAAATTTTGTACATTTTATTTTGATATTCTTCGAGACTCTTCTTTTAACATTTCAAAACTTGTGTTTTAACATTCAAAACCTCGACCACGTTACAAAGTTTAACCTCCCTAACATTTTCAACATCTTAACTGCGTTACAATTTTGAAACCTCCTTCGATTTTTTTTCCGAGATTATAAACCTTCATGCCTTAGGTTAATACATTTTAACCTACTTATCTAAATATTGAGTATTAAGTACAACCTTAAGATAATATTCTTATTTAAATAACCATGTATTTAACACAAATTCAAGCTATGATGTTGAGTATTTTTATCCTAAGAAGGTTCAATTCGAATTATCGTATTATATGGTTCAACAAATGAGAAAACATTATCATATTTGCTGCTTTCATGACACTATCCCAATTAGAATTCAAAGTTCAAAAAATTAAAATCAAAATGATGAATAGGATTCATACACACTCTTTAATGAAGAATATTAAAATTCAAAATTCATTTTTCTGTTTACATTTCGAGTCTAGAGCAAGACTCATCTTCAGGTTTCGTCCTGAAGATGAGTCTTGTTCTAGACTCGAAACATAAACAAAAAATGAAGATGGTGGATATTCTAAATTCTCAATATTAAAACTTACATCATAGAAATCTCCAATCTATCAATTAAAATTCACATTATCACTGGAAAAAATATAAAGACCACACTACGAAATTATGTGTATTGAAAAAAAATGATGTAAAATTCAAGAAATGAAGGATGTTCTTGGTAAGTTTACCATTGTTAGTGTTTACATGTTTATTTACTTTTGTTGTATGTAAAAATATATGTTGTTGGAATATTTACCCTAGTGATAGTTTACGTATGCTCGATTTTTTTTTGTCATATATACAAAGTTATGTTGCATGTAACTTTACTCTGATTCATGTTTACATTTGATTTGTTTTGATTTTTTTTGTATATGTAGAAAGAGTGTTGAGGATAAATTGAGTTTCAAAGTATTTATACTCGCCATACATATCTAACAAACTTTAACTTTATAATTTTTCTTCATTTTATAATAAAACATGTTCTTGATGTTGCTTGACATAGGAAAATTTACATTATCTAAATCCTTAGAGCACTCAGTTAAATTATTAACCACCATATATCAATATTTTTCTAAAAATAAAAACAAAATTGTTGGTTGATGTTGTATACTTCAATAATAAAAAAATTGAAACGGTATAAAGAAATGCAAAATTAAACAAAATGACATTGTTCAACAACCCTCCTAATTTTAAATGTATATGCTTTAGAATGATATTTAGAAACACTTCTTTGTAAATATTGTTAGTTATTACTTTTTATTTAACATTAATTTCTTTATCTGTATGTTTTCTCATTACAATGTGTAATATAGTTTACGTTTAAAAATTGTCGGCATACTTACATTGCATTACATTTCATTATGTCTACATATATCTCTCTTATACATTTATTGTGTAATAGAGTCGACATTTAAAAAATGCTGACATACTTACATTACGTCTAACATCTAACAACTAAATATCTCCCTTATACTAGATTTTAGAGCACCAATCGATGTAACAAGCCTAAAATCTCCATTTTCCCATGAATATCCCAGAACCAATTCACCCTTTCCTAGCCGCTACAAGCATTGAGGTAGTTATTTTGATAATTTCTTAACTATATGCGATTTTTTCTAAATAGATAACTATAATAGAAAATTCTAATAGTTTGTCTCTAGGTGATTCACAATATGGTAAACATTCAATCACCAGACATTACATATGAAAATATGTTCGCATCAAGGGCTCAAAAGATCTTCCATAATGTATAATATTTTGATAGTTGTTTATTGATTGGTCCATAGTAAATGTATTTTTTATTTTTCTGATCTTGCATTTTCTTGGCACTAAATTCAAGAAACCATTTTGGCATCCTAATTTCCTATTTTAACACACTACATTGTCTTGCTTTCTAGTGATATCAATATCTTAAATTTAAGATGAATGATTAACATACCTTTTTTTTTTTATTAAATGCTCGATGGTAAGAAATCACATAAAAGAAATCATTATGACATATCATATAACTAATATTTCATGTGATAAGTGTTTATATGAACATGTAATATGCTTTTTTTAAGCAATTTTTTTTAATCATCTATCGTTTAGATTCAATAGATATATATATACCTCTTGTACATGCCTCATAGAATACATCTACACATTGTTTCCCACTCTATCACTATATCTAAAATTTTGTTTAAGTTAAACTAATATTTTAACTTGTAATATTGTTCTCCCTCACCTATCACCTATCACCTTATCTAGAATTTTAATATTTTAACCTTTATTGTAGACATTTTTATATGATAAATCTACCAGTTTGAGATCCATTGTTATTATCTCACATGTATTTTACAAGAAATTAAAATTTATTATTTTCCCGGGTATACTATTTTCTTAAATCATTAAGAAATCTATGTGCCTATTTCAACATATGATGATTACACAGATTTCTACCCATAATGATGATAGACATTGGTAAAATAACTTCACTAATCAAATCCATTATTGCTTGTAATAATGATGTTCCACCAATATATTTGACTTCTACCGTGGGATTCCAAAATCCTATCTAAATATACTTTTCATTTTAAAATATACTAATAAAATATAACAAATAAACATGATAAGGATCAAAAAATTTATTCCATTTGTACTTTCATATTTGCTTGAAATGAAAGATTTCGAAATTCAAATTTATTAATAGTATCATTCTAGAAAAGGGTTGCATGACGAGAAGAACGTTACGTACACTTGTAATTCCTAAATTCAATGAGTTTTTATTACAAGTTATTTAATATTAGTTTTCTTTATTTTATTTGTTATTTTATAAATCAAAGAAATAAATTTGTTAATTTATAAGTTTGTAGTGTTCAAAGACCATTTATAATACTACACTCATAGATGGTGATTTTTCATTGTAAAAGGAAATGGGAATGATAATTTTCAAGCACATGGAATTAATGAGGGTTCCATAATATCTTAATTTTAAACGTATGTATTATATGCTAATGCGTAATGTATATGTATAAACATGTCGGGATACTTGTGCATATGAATTCGTACATTCCTACCATTTTCGAATACGTATACATATTTACATATTTTTAACGAAATACATTCGACTCACTCATTTTGGCAATTTAATATTCGGTGAATTTAATTACATTCTGTTTAATTCATTTCTGTTCTTTTAATATTATACGTTGGTGACTCGTCCATAGGAATTTGTGGGCGTCTAGCCAAATTAACGATGTAGAATTCGTTAACCTTACGTAATGAACCACGTGATATTGAAATGAATATTTTCATAATTGAGAAGATAAAAGTGTAGTTTAACTGTTTTCTATCGTAAGTTGTGTTTTTTTGGTAATATTTCAAATCTTATATATATATATATATATATAATATTTTAAAATTAAAAAAACAATAAGTAATTGAGATTATTGGAACATCTGAACATGTGGTTTGAGTAAGCACAATTTAATGTACTTCAGCACTAAAAATACGCTTGAGGATAGCACTTTGCACACAAGTACTTGGCGACTTCTCTATTAATTAATAATTAAATAATATCGATTCATAAAATGAAATTATTTTAGTGAAAGAGAATTTAAATAAATTCTCTTAATAATAATCCAAATGTTTTTTATTTTTAATTTAATTATATATTTTTTAACTAAAAATTATTAGTATTTTATAAGGCAAGACTATAACAGTGGATTTTTTGGTTCACCACTAATAGTTTAGTATTCATTATGACAAATTCTAATGTTTAACTTTAGAAATTATTAAAATAATTTTTTTAATTAAAAAAATGATTTGTTAAGATATGATTGTATTAAAAATTTGGATGCCTTATTTCAACTTTTATGACATGCATGCTATGTCACCCATGAAATTTGGTCATCTTAGCAATACACTTATTTTCATGGAGATCATAGTTGTTATATTGTAATTAAAATAAAACAAATCAATAAATCAAACCAAGTTTTGTAGATTAACTCTTGTTATTTTCTTAATTAACATAATTAACAATAATATAGTTATGTTGAGCTATAAAGATATATGTAAATAAATAAAAATTTAACAGAGAAACAATTAAAATTACTAATTATTTTAACAAAATAATGAAAAAAATGCTAATAATATTCTATAAATAAAATCAATAAGTCAAACTATTTTTTATTAAGTAACTCGTTTTATTGATTAATTGTATTTATGAAGATAACAAAAGGTTAATATTGTTGTGTTAGATTAACATATTTTTATTTCGAAGAGAGTTATCTGGATTATCCACAGTGTTAATAAATTTAGCAAAAAACCACTTGGAATTACTAATCATTTTACCAAAATTATGAAAAAAATACTCATAATATTCTATTCAAACTATTTTTTATTAATTAAATTTTTTTTATTGATTAATTGTATTTCTGGTTGGCATTACTAATTTATTGTAACACTATGGATAATTGATAATTCTTCTTCAATGAATAACCAGAAAAACTTAAAAACATTCATATTTAGTTCATCATAAAAATTAATAACTATATATAAATAATTTTTTTTAATAAAATTAGGAAATAACTAATTATCATAAAATACATATAATTTATCTAAATCAAATTAGTTGATATTACATATTAAAAAAAATGTAATATCTGGTTTACAATTAGTAAGACTCTAGATTTAATTCCACTTTCATTATATTTTTCTTTTTAAATGAAATTAAAAATTTAATATAATTTGAAAGCTAGTTTTAACTTTTGGTAATTGAAGAGATTATATCTACTTTTTTTCTTTCTTTTTTAGCTTGAAATAGTGAACTATGGTTTAAATTATGTATCATACCTATCAGTATATATGATATTTTTTTATTTTAATGAAATATATATATATATATATATATGAAATTGATTTTTATAATATATTTATATGTATTTATTTAAAAGAAATCAATAGTAATTAGAGTTAATTTACATTTAAATTTAAAATTTATTTATTTATTCACTATTCTCATTTTCCTACAATTTAATTATGTTTTGTCGGTAATATGACACACTAATTTAATATACTAAATTTGTTCGACTCGTAGCATCTTTAATGTAAGACATTCACACCATTCATTTTATGATATTGATGCATTAACCATTAATGACTTTATCTTCATACTTTCGTATGTTTTATATTTCTAAATCTTTACGAGGTAGAATTTTAAGTTAGAAAGATTCAAATTTATTAATATTTTTTTTATTAATAAATATTTAATTTCAAATAAATAATTATTTATAGTTAATTATATAATTTATAATATTGTTTTTGAATTCATAATACTAAGTTTTTAATTTTATTTATATATATATATATATATATATATATATATATATATATATATATATATATATATATATAATATTAATGAACTGTTTTTTTATCTATATATAAAAATAAATTTATTTGAAATTTATTTCTAAATATATTTTATTTTCAAAATTAAATATATTTATATTTATTGATTAAAAAAATAAATATATAAGATTAAGTAAATTTAATTTATATTTAAGTTTAAATTTTATATGTTTTATTTATTATTTTTTGACTTATACATTTCAATTGTGTTACTATGCTAGAGAAAAGCTATAATAGTAATGATACATTTAATTTCTTATTCATAAATAAAATCTTTAAAACTGATTAATAAAAAAAAAAAAAACATAATGATTTCATATAAATATAAGACAATACTATATTAAATTTATTATTATAATAATTTTGAATTTTCTTATTTAAAAAATAATAATTACATTAATCATTATGTCTTTTAGAAGTTTGCACATCTAAAATGTCAAATGCAACTTACTAAAAAAACTTTAAAAAAAACACTTAATTAGTTTAAACGTTATTCTTAATTGTTCAAAAATATGACTAGAGAAAACTCAATTATAATTAAGCCTAATGTAATTAGGCATACTTAGTAAAATTTTCAAATAAACTAATTTAAATAGTAGCTAATTATATAGATTTAACCCAAAATTGTCAACAAATTCATATATTTGAAAGTGAATTATGAAACTATATAAGCAAAGAATACTTTTAGAGTTGAGAAAATTCTTGATATAGAAGGAAGTGGTGAAGTTTGAAGCTGTGATCATATCTTTCATCATCAATGGAATCATTAAATTTTAAAATTTATTCATATTAATTTTTTATTTTATTAATAAATATTTTATGTCAAGTATCTATATATATATAATTGATGATTTTTTTATTTAATTTTAATTTTTTTTAAATCATTTTACTTATAGAAGTAAGTATATTTATTTTTATTCATTTATAAATAAAAATTTAATATTTAATAAATAATTTTAATTAGATTTAATTTACAATTAATTTTACATTTTATATGTTTTTTTTTTACTATTTTCAGTCTCATGCATTTGAGTTATTTAATATTTAATATATAATTTTAATTAAATTTAATTTACATTTAATTTTAAATTTAATATATTTTTTTCACTATTTTCAGTCTCATGCATTTGAGTTATGTTTATATTAGTATATGGTACACTATGCTGAAGAAAATACCATGTCAAAGAAAAGACCATAATCGTACAAGCAACAATTGTTATAATATATTTCATTTTTTATTAATAAATAAAATCTTAAAATTTATTAATAAAAGGAAAAAAGAAAAAACATAAATATGATAATTTCATATTAATGTAAGATAATTTCATATTAAATATATTATTATAATAATTTTGAATTTTCTTATTAAAAGATTTAAACTTTATGTATTTTAGAATGGTGCAATGTAACTTTATTCTAATTATGTATTTTGGAACCGTGCAATGTAACTTTATTATAATTAGATTTGTAAAAACAATAATTAGGCTTAATCATGTCTAGACATCTAAAATGAAAATGCAGACTTCCTAGTGAAAATTCTAAAAAAATTTGATCTATTTAAATGCCATTCTTAAATATCACTAAATGTAACTAGAGAAAGCTCAATTATAATAAAGCCTAATGAAATGAAACATAATTTTTAATGCAATGAAAAATATTGTTTAAAACATTCAAATAAAATAGTTTAAGTTGTAGCTAATTATATCAATTTAGCTTGAAATTGTCAACTAATTTACATGTTTGAATGTGAATTATGAAACTTTGTAAGTAAGGAATAATTACCTAGTGAATTATGAACCTTTGTAAGTAAGGAATGTTGGAAATATTTTCATTGATGGCAAAGGAGAAGAAAGGAGCGGCACCTGAACTATCACAAATAAGAAATAGGGTCTTCAGAGAGCTGCAGAGTGCGTGAGTGCTTCAGGTTTGGGAAAATAGGGATTATTCCTGTAAGCCTATGGTAGTTGAACAGGGCCATCTGATTTTGAAGATCTGGCCAAATACTTGGAAGTCTTGTATGTGATTTAATTTATATATATAAAAGAATTTATTTTAAACTAGATGTGTATCATTGGATTTAATTCTTCATGAGGAATGGTTGAGTTTTAGTGAATAAAACTCTATAATAGGAATGATGTGGTATTTTATTAGTATTGGAAGATTTGATTGCGGGAATTGAGAATGCACATTCATTTAATTGAGTAAGTTAGTATAAATCACGATGAATCGATGTTAGTAAGTGAACAATTGAATTATTAAATTGAATTGAAACCACAGTATTAATAGTGGAACGAAATCCATGCTATAGTCACTCCAGTAGGTTAACCACCTGAAATCGAGGTTGGAATTCGAAAGGTTCATTTCATGAGTTAGGCCTTTCGATGGAGAACACAACTAATAATTGGTCCCTAAATTGTCAACATGGTTAAGTCTGTATAAAAAATTATGTTTATCTGAATCAATACCAGGTGAAGTCGATCCATAGTGATATAATGAGATTTGAAAGGAGTTGATTTGTGTTTAAGCCAACATATAGTAAATCCATGGAGAATTTAACCTCTGCATAAGAGGTTCCAGGAAGAATTCGATTCAATTGGTTCTTGATTGAGATCGGATTGCGATTATACTACCAATGCAAGGAATCGAGTTCCAAGTGGGTCTAAATTGAATCGAAGAAGTTGAATGGTGTGATGTGGAGTCGAATGAAACTGGGAAGGCGAAGTCGAATTGAATCACGTGGTTACATAGGAAAGCGGTTTCGGAGATTGAACCTAGCAGTATCATGCGACCACAAGAATGGTAAGTGGATTTTCCTTTTTGAATGCGATATTAATCTTTGTTCGATGCGTGGCAATAAGTGGTTTTTAAAAAACCATTTTCATCGCATATTTTATGAGAATTAAACTCCATGCACTTTCATAACGCGATTATCATCGAATGAGCATTCAACTAAGGTTTGGAACGCGATGAAACATGGCCATCAGATCCATTTGACATTTAGTGCAAGGTGAGAATCATTGTGGGACCCCAGAACTTTAATATAAATTGGTCTTTGGTTTTAACTAAGGTTTGAATTAATATGAAATAAGCATGGTATGTTGGGTTTTAACCCAAAGGATAGAGTGTTGGAAAGTATGAAAGTATGGGCAACATAAAGTGTGTTGATACTTTGATAAATTCTATAAAAGTTGAAAAAATGCACTCATAGATGGTGGATTGATAAAGCATTGCTACATATGTTGATATATATGGGTCAATTACATTCAATTGTTGATTTGAATCGGAGTTAGTGAACATGTTGGGTGGTTGAAACATGATCTCTTAAGCTATGGCCTAATATAATATTATGTTAGGGGTTTGATTTTGTATTCCAATTCAAATGTTTGTTGAATAGTGGAGGGTGAGTATATATCATGGTCATTACATATATAGGTTATTATATAATGGGTTTAAATCAAGTTGATGATGAATAATGAAGAGAACCAATATATCTGTGGGCCCGAGAGAAAGACCAACGTCGAGTTAAATAATCATTCTGATGGTTATTTATATTATAAAATTTTGGATTTTAACCTAAATTTCGAGGTATGGTGGACCTTTTCAACTTTTAAAATTCTGAGATGATAGGTCTAGTGCTGAAGATAGTTGAATGAGCAAGCATATAAAAACTTTAATATATGATGGTGGTTGGCCTTTAATCTGAGTTTGTATGAAATGCTATGACTGAACATGCATTAAAAATGTGGGCAAGATATATCACGGCGTTGGATGGAATCAATAATTTGAAATATTTTGTGGGCCAGACACTTATATGCATCAGGTTATATGGTTACTTTGGGTTTAACAAAGTCAACCAATGAAAGTATGTTAATACGCTATGGGGCCGAAACTCATTTTAATGTAGGTACATGCTATATAGTGTGGCCTATTATATAAGTTATGTTATATTTAGATTTATGAGCGGTGGAAAGGTGAAGCCCAAAATTAAATCAAGGTTTAAATAACCACATATGAGTATTGTGAATTGGATTTGATTTTGAATCAAATATTGAATTGGCAAAGCGTAAAGGCTTGAGTTATATGCTGAGAGTTATTTGGGTTTTATAGAAAATCATTGTATATGTGTTGAGAGGTTTTAAACCATATGTATTGAAGAGCTTCCGCAATTTAAATATTGTTAATTCTGATAAACATGCCAAATTTAGAACATAATTTGGGAAATGTACATGCATAGAAAGCAGGAGATTCTGCAAAAATGTTACACGATAGTACAAGAAAAGACAAATGCATAGCGAGCCAAGAACTAAATGGGTTGAATTGAAATACTTATTGTAACTGAAAATATAAAGTTTTATTTAATTTTATATTGTTTATGATGCAATGGAAATTCGCCGTAGGCAAACACAACTCCACTGCAAAACTGAAATATATACATATTGCTATATTTTTTTGAATGTGCTAGGCAAGAAAACGAGAAGGTGGAAGGTAAAGATTCATGGTTGTTCACTTCGAATTCCCTGTGGAATACAAACAGTCATGAGGAGAACTCTATAAATGATATCACATAGATATGCATAGAGAGGTTAGAGAATGGAGAAATGAGGCGGAGAGGTTAAGAAGAAGGAGGAGTAGATAGAGAAGTTGTGAAGATTCACAGATGATATAAGGCAGATATGAAGGCTGGTGGACAGCAGTGAAGAAGGAATAGAACAGAGCTGATATCCAAGTAAATCAACATGTGTATTTTATGAAAGAGTGAGGAAGTTGGTGCTTCCATATCAAGTTGTAGCTTGACAAATGTTAGTTGTAGCTGGCTGAGGTAGGAGCCTCCTATAGGTTGTAGCCTGCAGAAAATAGATGGGAGTTGGAGCTTCCTTGCAAGTTGTAGCTTGCTGAATTGAGGTTGTAGCCTCCTGTAGGTAGGATCCCACAGAAAATTAGTGGTGAGAGGGAGTTGGATCTTTCCTTTGCATCACAACAATAATAAGATGTGGTTTCCTCCTTTATGGGTTTCGACTTATATCTTTTGCCTATATGCATGATTATTATGTGTTGATACTCTGTATTTATTCTGCTTAATACTTGCTTCTCACTTATTAAGATTGTTGTTCCATTGTATATTAAGTTGATCACAAGATGACAATGTGAATGAGTATAAAAGAAAGTTTAATAAGAAAATGACTAAATTAAAATGATTCATCCCCCACTCTGAGTTTAACCAAGGGTTGAACAATTGGTATCAGAGCCAAGTTCCTTCTATATCATTTTAACAACTGGAAGGAGATCTTAGGTCCCCAGGATGGCTAGTCTAGAAGGATGCTCAACAAATAAAGCCCCTTTTTTCACTGGTACAAATTATTCCTTCTGGAAAATACAAATGAAGACGTACATAATGTCTCTAGGAATAGAAGTTTGGGCTACTGTGGAATTGGGATATGCCCCAAAGGAGTCTGACTCAGAGAAATATTCCAAACTAGATTTTGTAGCTAATGCAAAAGCCATGAATGCTCTCTTAAGTGGACTATGTGAGGAAAAATTTATCAAAGTAATGCACAAAAATACTGCCAAAGAAATATGGGATACATTAGAAAGAATTCATGAGGGAGAAAATAAGGTAAATATAGCCAAACTACAAGTCTATAGAGCTCAGTTTGAAAATATAAAAATGAATGATGATGAAGATATTTCCAGCTTCTTCTTAAGGGTTGCAGAAATTGTGAATAACATGAAAGCTCTAGGAGAAACCATAAAACAATGTGTAATTGTTCAAAATATTCTAAGATCTTTACCATCCAGCTTTAACCCCAACGTTTCTTCCATAGAAGAAACTGCTGACTGGGAAACTCTGACCATGAACCAATTACTTGGAAATTTAACAGCTTATGAGATGAGACTGCCACATAGGAAGTCAAATGTGAGGGAGGTATCCTTTAAGACAGAGAAGAAAAAAGAAGAAAAAGAAGATACATGCTCCTGCTCCGATGAAGAAGAGGCCAAATTTGTCAGAAGATTGGATAGAGGCTCAGGAAAGTATAAAGGTAAAATTCCATTTAAATGCTTTAACCGTGGAAGAGTTGGACACTACGCATCCAAGTGTCCTCATAAGAAGACAAAGAATGACACTCAAGAGACAGGAAAAACCATATCAAAGAACTGGAAGAAAGGGAATAGATACATGAGAAAATCATTTTATGCTCAGCAAGATAGCACTGCATTTGAAAACTGAGATGAAACCTAAAATGAAGAAGGAACCTCTGAATTTGTATTGATGGCAAAGGAATAGCTTGAAGGATTCCTTCTAGAAGATGAGAAATAAGGTGAATTTGATCTTGAGGGGGAGCTAAGAAGTGCCCTGGAGGAAATAGACAGACTTAAACTAAAGTGCAGAAAAAAAAAGACATTCTCCTCAAATATGTAAGAGAAGAAAAAAATTCAGAAGACCTCATTCAGTTGAAAGTAGAGCTTTAAGAAGCCAAGAAGATAGAAGACACTCTACTTATGAAAATTGAAGATAAAATTCAGAAGCAAGAGAAATTGGAAGAAGAAGTAGTATGCTTGAGGAAGAAATTAGAAAACACCCAAAGGAAATTGTCAATAAACACTTCTCAAATGACAAGCTCTGATAAGTTGAATAAAATAATAGATGCTCAAATATCTCCTCTAATAAAAACTAGAATAGGTTATAAAGGAGAAACAAGTAAAGTCAAAGAAAAAGATAACATGAATATCATTTTTGTAAAAATTGTCAAGGATAATGAAGCAGCTCAGAAGGTTCCTACAGAAGTAGAAGCCTGCAATGAAGAAAACAGAAACAAGAAGGAACCTCAAATGACAAAGAACGAAATTAATAAATAGTCAACTGAAAAAGGCTCATATACTCCTGAATATATAAAATTTGGAAGCTATCAAAGGAGATTCTTCCCCCCTATGACAAATGTCACTTGTTATGCCTGCCACAAACTGGGACATATTGTTGCATATTGTCATGAAAGGAGAATCGATTCCAACTAGCAAAGGATGAAAAAAGTGAAAATACTACCTGAAGCTAACAAACGGAGAAGACAACCCTTCATCAGGTACGCTAATTGTTTTTATGGGTATTGTTTATATTGTAAGGAGTTCGGCCATAAAGCCAAGGAGTGTAGAACGAATGGAAAAATACTGATGTATGGAAACTCAAGGACATGGATGAACAATGGAGAATTCAATAACGTACATAATTCATTCAGAAACATAATCAAATTCTTCAATTGCCATCAAATCGGGCCCAAGTGTCACAAATCTCCTCTCAGATAATGTGGTCCATCCTCTCAGGAAAGGTACCAAACAAAAGGATGCATCCAGTGGAAAAAGAAGTTGAATAAGTGTGACCTGGCTCTAATAGCTCAAGATCATAAAAACCAATGGTATTTGGACAATGGATGCTCAAAGCATATGACTGGAGATCGCAGCAAGTTTGTAACCTTTGATGAAAAGAAATTTGGGAATGTAACATTCGGCAATGATAAATTATGGAAAATCAAAGGAAAAGGCTCAGTTGGTCTGGATAATGGAAGAGGAAAGGCCCAAGATGTACTATTTTTGGATGGGATGAAAGAAAATCTGCTAAGTTTTTGTCAACTGTGTGATAAAGGCTGTGAATTCATTTTTAGAGCCCAAGATTATGAAGTAAGATCAAGCACCACCAGAAAGTCCTTGATCAAAGGTGTTCGAATAGAAAGTAATGTATACATAGTGAAAGAAGAGGACGAAGCATGTCACCTAAGAAAACTTGATGAATCGTGGTTATGGCATAGAAGATTGGGACACCTAGACTTTGAACACATCATAAGTACGAGCAAGAAGAATGCAGTCAGAGATATTACAGTCATAAAGAAGCCTTCAAATACCATATGTAAATCCTGCCAACTAGGCAAGTAGACCCGCACATCTTTCAAGACCAAAGAGAAACTGTCTACAAGTAGACCTCTTCAGCTTGTTCACATGGACTTGTGTGGAAATTCAAGAACTAAAGCACCAAGTGGAGAATATTATTTCATGCTGATAATAGATTATTTTTGTAGAATGACGTGGGTAGCATTTCTCAAATATAAATCTGAAGCACTTGAGAAATTCAATATATTCAAGACATTGTCAAAAAATAAAACAGGATGCAAGCTAAATTGCATCAGATCAGACAGAGGAGGTGAATTCACAGACTATGATTTTTCAGACCTATGCAATGAGCATGGGATAAAACAACAACTTATAATTGCTGGTACACCTCAACAGAATGGAGTGACAGAGAGACAAAACAGGTGAGTAAAATAGATTTCCAGAGCAATGATGTAAGAAAATAACACTCCCCAAACCTTCTGGGCAGAAGCAGTACACACAACGGTGCACATTCTTAACAAATCCCATTTAAGACCAAACTATGACAAGACTCCTTATGAACTATGGCATGGTAAACCAACATCAATCAAGCACTTTAGAGTCTTTGGAAGTAATTTTTTCATAAAAAATAATGATGAAAACCTGGGAAATTTTGATGCAAGAGCTGATGAAGGAATATTTTTAAGATATACATCCAAGATTAAGGGTTATAGGTGCTACAAAAAAACACTGCAAATTTTTTTGGAAAGCATTGATGTAAGATTTGATGAATATATACTAAACAGAACAAGAAGTGAAAGATGAAGTAATCCTCCAAAAGATCATGAAGAAGAGAACCAAGATAATGATGAACTGATCAAGAAAACAGAAGATACTGAATTAAACTCAAAAGGTCCCTCAAGATACACTCAAAAGAATCATCCAGAAGACCAAATCATTGGGGAAAAAAGTGTGGGAGTCCAAACTAGAAGACAGTTAGCTGAACAGAAAGAAGAAGCATACCTAGCCATGTTATCTCAAATAGAGCCAAAGAAGTTTGAAGAAGCCAACAAATACAAATGGTGGGTAAAAGCTATGAATGAAGAACTAGACCAGATTAAGAAGAATAATACTTGGGAGTTAATGCCAATACTCACTGGGAAAAATGCCATTGGCACAAAATGGATATAAAATAATAAGATGAATGAACAAGGACAGGTAATTAGAAATAAATCCAGACTTGTATGCAAGGGGTACACTCAAATCGAAGGTCTTGATTATGATGAAACATTTTCCCCTGTAGTCAGAATGGAAGCAATTAGAATGTTTTTAGCCTTTGCATGCTACCATGATTTCAAGGTATATCAAATGGATGTGAAGTCTGCCTTGCTGAATGGAGACTTAGAGGAAGAAGTCTACATGGAACAACCTAAAGGATTCTCATTAAAAAATGAGAATGACTATGTGTGAAGATTAAAGAAAGCCTTATATGGGCTGAAACAAGCTCCTCGTGCATGGTATTCAAGGCTGGACAAATACTTTCAAAAACAAGGTTTTAAGAAAAGAGGAGTAGACAACAATTTGTACATAAAGGCTGATGAAAATGAACTCCTAATTTTAGTAGTATATGTAGATGACATCATGTTTGGTAGCAACAAAGAGAAGTTAACAAAATAATTTGCTGAAGAAACAAAATCAGAATTTGAGATGTTTATGATTGGAAAGCTCACCTTCTATTTAGGACTTCAAATTCAACAAAAGAACACAGGAACATTCATCTCACAAGAAAAATACTTAAGATATATGTTGAAAAGGTTCCAAATGGAATACTGCAAACCTGTGTCAACTCCCATGATCACTCGATGCAAACTATGTGCTAATGATGGATCTGTAGATATAGAACAAAGACTGTAAAGATCCATGGTAGGAAGTCTGCTATACCTAACTGCCTCTAGACCAGACATTGTGTTGGTAGTAGAACTTGTGGCAAGATATCAAGTAGCACCCAAAAAAAATCACTTACTATCAATCAAGAGAATATTCAGATATCTACAAGGAACTGCCCATTATGGGCTATGGTATCCAAAAAGAAAAAGCTTCACTTTGATAGCATATACAGATGTAGATTGGGCCAGCTGCATGGATGACAGGAAAAGCACAAGTGGAGGTGCATTTTATTTGGTCTGGTAGCATGACTAAGCAAGAAGCAAAATTCTATCTCTTTATCTACAACAGAAGCAGAATACATAGCAGTAGCAGCATGTTTCACACAAGTAATGTGGATGAAACAAACTCTCCAAGACATGAAGGTAAGCATGGACGATCCCATTTCAATCAAACGTGACAATACAAGTGCAATAAGTATATCAAAAAAATCCTGTATTTCATTCAAAAACAAAGCACATCCCAATTAAGTACCATTTCCTCAGAGAACAAGTAGCACAGAAAGTAGTGAAGTTGGAATATGTACCAACAAAGGAACAAACAAAAGACATATTCACAAAACTTCTTGCTAAAGAGCCATTCAAATATCTAAGAGACAAACTAGGGGTAGTGTCTACAGATTTTACTCTCTGACATGAAAAGAAAGAATCATTACAGGGGGGGATTAGAAAAGAAAGCATCATTCCACGGGGACAGTAGTCAATAAATTGTCACAAAAGAGCTAAAGCAATGGAGCAGTGCATGGAACAGGTCCTCAAGATTAGAGTATTATGGACAAGATTTTGAAACCACACTAGGAAATGTGAAACCCTTTGCCATTGATGTCAAAGGGGGAGGAAAAGCAAGAAAAAGAAGAGTATTAAAGTATTGCCATCAATTCCAAAGGGGGATATTGTTGGAAATATTGTCATTGATGGCAAAGGAGAAGAGAGGAGCAACACCTAAACTATCACAAAGAAGAAAAAAGGTCTTTAGAGAGCTACAGAGTGTGTGAGTGCTTCAGGTTTGGGAAAATAGGGATTGTTCCTGTAAGCCTACGGTAGTTGAACAAGGCCATCTAATTTTGAAGATATGGACAAAGACTTGGAAGTCTTGTAAGTGATTTCATTTATATATATATATAAAATAATTTATTTTAAAACTGATGTGTATCGTTGGATTTAATTCTGCATGAGGAATGGCTGAGTTTCAGTGAATAAAACTCTGCAACAGGAATGATGTGGTATTTTATTACTATTGGAAGATTTGATTGTAGGAATTGAGAATGCACATTCATTTAATTGAGTAAGTTAGTATAAATCATGATAAATCGATGTTAATAAGTGAACTGTTGAATTATTAAATTTAAGTGAAACCAGAGTATTAACAGTGGAATGAAATCCATGCTATAGTCAGTCCAGTAGGTTAACCACCTGAAATCAAGGTTGGAATTCGAAAGGTTTGTTTCATGAGTTAGGCCTTTTGATGGAGAACGCAAATAATAATTGGTCCCTGAATTTTGAACATGGTTAAGTCTGCATCAAAAATTCTGTTTATCTAAATCAATATCAAATGAATTCGATCCATAGTGAGAAAACGAGATTTGGAAGGAGTCGATTTGTGTTTAATCCAACATACAGTAAAGCCATGGATAATTTAACCTCTGCATAAGAGGTTCCGAGAATAATTTGATTCAATTGGTTCTTGATTGAGATCGGATTGTGATTATACTACCAATGTGGGGAATCAAGTTCCAAGCGAGTCTGAATCGAATCGAAGAAGTTGAATGGTGTGAAGCGGAGCCGAATCAAACCGAGAAGACGAAGTCAAATTGAATCATGTGGTTAAACAGGAAAGTTGTTTCAGAGATCCAACCCAGCAGTATCTCGCGACCACAAGACTGGTAAGTGGATTTTCCTTTTTGAACACAATATCAGTCTTTTTTCAACGTGTGGCAATAAGTGGTTTAAAAAAATAAAATTAATCACATAATTTCTGATAATTAAACTCCATGCACTTTCATAACGCGATGATCATCGAATGAGCATTCAACTGAGGTTTGGAATTTGATGAAACATGGGCCATTGGATCCATTAGACATTTAGTGCAAGGTGAGAACTACTATGGGACCCAAGAACTTTAATATACATTGGTCTTTGGTTTTAACCAATGTTGGAATTATTATGAAATAAGTATGGTATGTCGGGTTTTAACCCAAAGGATAAAGTGTTGGAAAGTATGAAAGTCTGGGCAACATAAAGCGTGTTGATACTATGATAAATTCTATCAAAGTCGAAAAAATGCACTCATATATGGTGGATTGATAAAGCATTGGTACATATGTTGATATATATATGGGTCAATTACATTCAATTGTCGATTTTCATTGGAGTTAGTGAACATGTTGGTTGGTCGAAACATGATCTCTTAAGCTGTGGCCTAATATAATATTATGTTAGGGGTTTCATTTTGTATTTCAATTCAAATGTTTGCCGAATAGTGGAGGGTGAGTATATAGCATGGTCATCACATATATAAGTGATTATATAATGGATTTAAATCAAGTCGATGATGAATAACGAAGAGAACCAAAATATATGTGGGCCCGATAGAAATACCAACATCGAGTTAAATAATCATTCTAATGGTTATTTATACTATAAAAATTTGGATTTTAACCTAAAGTCCGAGATATGGTGGACCTTTTGGACTTTTAAAAGTCCAAGATGATAGGTCTAGTACCGAAGTTAATTGAATGAGAAATCATATAAAAAATTTAATATATGCTAGTGTTTGGCCTTTAATCTGAGTTTGTATGAAATGCTATGACCGAACATGGATTAAAACTGTGGGCTAGATATATCACTACCATGGATGGAATTAGTAATTTGAAATATGTTGTGGGCCAGAAATCTATATGCATCGAGTTATATGGTTACTTTGGGTTTAACAAAGTCAACCAATGAAATTATGTTAATATGTTGTGGGACCGAAACTCATTTTAATGTAGGTACATGCTATATAGTGTGGCCTATTATATAAGTTCTGTTATATTCAGATTTATGAGCGGTGGAAAGGTGAAGCCAAAAATTAAATCAAGGTTTAAAGAACTGCATATGATTATTGTGAATTGGGTTTTATTTTGAATCAAATATTGAATTGGCAAAGCGTTAAAGCCTGAGTTATATGCTAAGAGTTATTTGGGTTTTATAGAAGAGCATTGTATATGCGTTGAGAGGTTTTGAACCATATTTTTTGAAGAGCTTTCGCAATTTAAAATATTGTGAATTTTGATAAAGCTACCAGATTTAGAACATAATTTGAGAAATGTACATGCATAGAAAGTAGGAGAGTCTGCAAAAATGTTACATGACAGCAACAGAAAATAAAAATGCACAACGAGCCAAGAAATGAATGGGTTGAATTGAAATACTTATTGTAACTGAAAATGTAAAGTTTTATTTAATTTTACATTGTTTGTGATGCAATGGAAAGTCTCCATAGGAAAATAAAACTCCACTACAAAACTAAAATATATACATATTATTATATATTTCTGAATGTGCCAGGCAAGAAAACGAGAAGGTGGAAGGCAAAGAGTCATGGCTGTTCACTTCGAATTCCCTATGGAATACAAACAGTCATGAGGAGAAATCTATAAATGATATCACATAGATATGCATAGAGAGGTTAGATAATGGAGACATGAGGCATTGAGGGTAAGAAGGAGGAGGAGTAGATAAAGAATATGTGAAGATTCAGAGATGATATAAGGTAGATATGAAGGGTGGTGGACAACAATGAAGAAGGAACAGAATAGAGCTGATATCCAGGTAAATTAGCATGTGTATTTTATGAAAGAGTGAGGAAGTTGGTGCTTCCATATCAAGTTGTAGCTTGATATATGTCAGTTGTAGCTCCCTGAGGTAGAAGCCTCCTGTAAGTTGTAGCCTACAGAAAATAGATGGGAGTTGGAGCTTCCTTGAAAGTTGTAGCTTGCTAAATTGAGGTTGTAGCCTCCTGTAGGTAGGGTCCTACAGAAAATCAGTGCTGAGAGGGAGTTGGAGCTTGCCTTTGCATCACAACAATAATAAGATGTGGTTTTCTCCCTTATGGATTTCCGCTTATATTTGTTTTCTATATGCGTGATGATTATGAGTTGATACTTTGTATTTATTCTGCTTAATACCTGCTTCTCACTTACTAAGATTGTTGTTCCATTGTATATTAATTTTATCACAAAATTATGATGTGAATGAGTATAAAATAAAGTTTAATAAGAACATGACTGCATTAAACTGATTCACCCCCCCCCTCAGTTTAACTAAGGGTTCAACAAGGAATAATTACCTAGTTGATAAAACTCCCCATACAAAAGTCTGAACCTGTGATTTGACGTGTCTTCATTAGTGGATTTTATGATTTTGTTTGGTTGAGGTTCATCTTCTTCTTTCACTATCTCAAAACTAGTATATTGACAACTCTCTCCCATTTCTCCAATTTGTCATTCCTTAAGCCTATGGATTGAGTGCCTCCGTACATTGTACCTTAAACCACTCGAGGAGAAGTGGAGGACACTTATCATCAGTAGAGGGTATTTTATTTAAAAAACGGTTTATTTATCCTTTTTATCATTATTAATTTAAGGTTGACTTTCACTATATCTAAGGTTTCTTTTTAAATGAAATAAACTTATTTTTAAATTTGAGTTTTTTTTTTAAATATTATTGGTCTATTAAATTAAATTTTCTTTTCTTACACTGATATAGAGACTCCATAAAGGTTTTATGACAATGATTCATGTTGTTAAATTGTTTCTCAGATACTTAGCTAATCTTAGTGGCCTTCATGTGCGTCTTAGTGGCCTTAAAGTGCGTGCACAATTGTTATCTAAAATCGCCACCTTCACCGTCATTTTGATTTTAGTAATCCCATATACTTTCAATATAATAATTTATGAAAATGGAAAATAATTGTTTGTAAAACATATTCCTATTTTAATAAATATTTTGTTTAATAAATAAATAAATACAAACTTTTTCATCATTTGATGGAGCTAAATCAAAATTCTCTACATGTAATGTAATGGAAACTAGATACCATGGAAGCATAGGTAACATAATAGCATAATTGATGTTGAAATTATTAATTCACAGGAATCATAATTCACTTTTTAATTTTTAATTTGGAAGAAATATATGTGAATCTAAGAAAAAAATATGCAACAAATAAGCCTTTGAATGACACAACACAATAATCATTTTTTGCATACTAATCGTCATCCATGGACCTCGGTGCAAAGTTTGGATTGCATGCTTCACCAGGCTATCATAAAAAAATTATGAGTTATTATATCACTCATATTTTAGGTTCATTTAGTCTATGCAAATTATAAAGTTCATAATGTTTTAATTCGTATAAATTATTACATAAAATGAATTACATTATTTTGTAATCACTTGAAATCATTAAAATAATTTCATAAAGTTTTAATTCGTACAAATTCTTACATAAAATTAATTAAATTCTTTTGTAATCACTTGGTTTAGGCTAATAATTAAGTAATATATTCTTTCAAATTTGTGTCACAAGGACTATACTGTTATGAAACCCTTTTTAATGTTAAGATCGTGTAGCCTAAGAGATGGAAAAAATTCATTATTATCCTTCCCACTCAAGTTATAATCCCATCTACATGTGCAACCGCATCAGATAGACCTTGATGATGAATCTTGTGTTAAATATGTGCTCCAAAAGCCCAATGACAACTCTCACTTCTTGATCCTGCAATGAAAACATCGTAGGGATGATCAACGATCGTATAAAACCCTTTGTCTCCCACTTGCAATGACTACATGCCTTTTATTAATACATTTTAGTAAATGTGTAAATATTTGATTTATTTTGTTGAGTTACTTAACATAATATGGACCATGTTAAACGTATCATATGAATATGTTATGCATTTCAATTCCTTTTTTCTATTTTTCAGTAATAAAATTATTGAAATAGTAATAAATAGAAATAAAGTGGAAATTAATGTTGAAATAGAGTTTCATATTCCAGATAGTTGAAATATAGTTACAGATAGAGGCACTTTCCTGCCAAAAATTTTCTCCCTAAAGATAAACTACCTTAGTTTGGGAAAAGGTAGCCAAGAGAGTGAGATGGAATTAAGCCTAAGGAAACATTATTATCTTGGATCCTAGTTGGAAGGGGCCTTAAGAGAGGAGAACAAAATTGTAAGTTAGAACACCCCTCTAATAAGACGTTCTTGCTGGAGGCATGGCACTGCCAAGTAACGAATTATTGAGAAATTTGGCCACTGTAATTATAGATGAAGTCTGTGTGCTGAGTTAAAGCCATAGACTAGACCCGTTGGGGTTAGGGTTTTTCAAGGTGAAACTTGGAATGATCATGTCATGGAAATTGTTATGTATATGAAGCTAGGTGGAGGGGAGTTTTATAAGAAAATATTTTTTCTGATTGTTTGGGTGGATCTTTCTATCCCTTGTGATTTTGGGGAAAATTGGTTATGGAAAAAAAGATAAGTAATTTTTTTTCTTGAGAATATTTCCTAAGAGTATGTAATTATATTACCTAAATGTTATTTTTTCTGATTTTGGTATGATAACTAGTCATATATGTTATTGTTGAATTAGGTTAGCTCCAAACCTTAACTAAAATTTATCCATCAAAAGGAACAATCCTCATTTAATATTGATAGATTAATGAAAGATCCCAGAAAAGAGTTTCCACCTGCTCACCAAGTTAATAGTTATATTGTTACTATTTATGTGAAGCGAGAAAAAGGTCATGTTTTTCATAGGAATGGTGTGATCTATAAAAGGAAAATAAAATAGCTCATAATACAAATCATGAATGCATACTTAGAACCAATCAATAACTATTAATTTATAATCAACGAGACACTAAACCATAGGTCGATGTAACTAATAAAATAAACTAGGTAGAAAGAACATAATTGTACATGAAAACAATGAGAAAAATACATGATTTTTACAATGGAAGACATGTTAAAAAAACAAAGAAATTTTATAAGTATATAGTCACATTAGATTTCTTATCGAAATAGAGAAAATATATAATTTAATAATAATAAACAAAAGAATGATGACACTAGGTATTAATGGTCGAGGCAAGCCAAAATTGTTGCAATGAGTATCAAAATTAAGTAATTGCATTAATAACAGTGGCATTTTAAATTTAAAATGGGCCGAAATGTCCTTAACCCAACAAAGGTTTTTAAGGTTTCATTGTCAATAAATAGAATATATATATAAATTAACAAGATAAAACTACAAGGACCCATATCTGAAATGGAAATACAAGTTTATGAATGTAAACCATATCCTAAAATTGGTAGAAACCTCTTGAAATTGTAGCAAAGTAATAGCATGGAGGAAGTATTAAAAAAACTTAGAAACCAAATGAAGTCAACATCGGCATACCCATTTTAGTACACAGTAATGGGTGGAGGTTGTACTTGCACATTTACATCAACAATCCTATTAGCAAGCTTGTTGTGATGACTATATCTCTAAAGAAAACAAAATAGATAGGGTTTATCAAAATTTACCTATAAGAGTTATGAAAGGGGACCTCCACTTTTTTAATCGTGTACATATGCCCAACAAATTAGAATATTTACTGTGGAAAAATAAACTAGCAATGTAACAACCCTGGTTGAATTTCCATGTAAAAAAAATAAATAATACCAAGGTCATGGGATACGTATTACAAGATGAATGGTGAGAAAAAAATCATAGTGGGTGTTCATTTTGTTTATTATGGCTAAAGGAAATTGGCAACGCCATTGGAAAAGGAAAATAGACATTAATTGGCATTTTATTTATGAGAATAAAGGAAAATAGGAAAAAAGTAAGGTGAAAGGGCATAGATTTACATGAGAAATAAATTGAAGGAAAAATGGAAGAAAATGAAGAAATTAGAGGCCTCGATGATAAAAGGGCTTATGAGGATTAGTTCATAGAATTTTTTCCATACTACCTTCGATCTCTCTCTCTAATCTCTGTCTCTAATAATCTTGCACACTTAGAGCATTCTTGGAGCACTCTATCATTGGATAAAGGAAGGAAGAGAAAGGAAAAGGAAGAAAATGGAAGAAAAGTTCAAGAAAGGAAGAGATGGATCAATCATCTAAAATGAGATTACTTGCAATTATCGAGTTGCATGAATGATTTCCTTGCTAGTTTTGGTGCATGGTATATGCATGTGTGTATTTAGTTCTCTTGATGTCATTTGCATAGGATTTCCAAGTGTGACAATTTTTTTTAGCCTTTCCTTTCCATTTTCAAATAGCCATGGTGTGATGGAGTTATTTTATTTGGTTGAGATGGATTACCGGATGGTATTGGAACCAAGTGAGGTGGTCTCAAAAAAACTCCCAAGGGCCTCCCTTGACTGTTAATGACAGGATACACAGTAAAGCCTTGGGGTGGAAATGGGAAAATTAATGAAGGTATTGGTGAAGAAATATGGAGGCATCCATTCCTTTTTATGGCCTACTGATCCCTTGACCTATTTTGGCAGTATTGCAGTAAATCCTAGCAGTGTATTTTTATTATTTATTCTAGGAATCTCTTGACAAGCAATGGCGGGATTGTAACACCCCCAATTCATGTGATTGCATTTTAAAGTTAGATACTTGAACTTCAAATCCTAAAGGGAGTGGACCCCAAAGGATAATTATTTTGTGAATGTAATTAAACATTTAATTGAGGAAATGAATAAATTATTGTGGTGCAGATTGACCAAAAATTAGATGATGAGATCACTTGCTAAATCTGTGAGGATGGATGAGGAAAATATTTCCCCACAACCTTTCAAAAATCCTTGAAAGATAGTAAGTTTTAAATTTAGATTTTTGAGGAAAAATCTGAATTTCCCCAATGATGAGGAAAGTAGTTGGGAAGAGGTAAAAAGCTGGAAAAGCTGAGGAAAAGCATAAAACAGCTTTAAATAATCCCTAAATGGGAAGCCTAGGCAAACAGGAAGAAAAGCATCCTGAGATTCTGGACGCAGAATTAGAAACATGCTTTGGGGAACAATAGCTTAAATAAGTTTCTCTTGTACAGATTAGAGGGTAATCTGCTACAGGAGGTGATCTCAGCTCGGGGGTGGGTTCTGGGAGACAAAAGGACTCTAAGGTTGGGAGGTTGGTCTACTGCACTGGTGGTATGTCTCTGAGAAAAATTGTCTTCTTGTTTTTTTAATGGTATGAATTGGCTACATATAAACACAAAATTTGTCTCTAAGATATTATATTTCATTAGTCTACATTTAACAGAATGTAATCACCAGGCATTAACCTGGTCATCCTGTATAGTTGTAGAGGAAAATCCTGTAAAGTAGAATTCCACAGAATGTTTAAACCAAGGTTTGCTTAAATCTGAGGAAACCTTGTTCTTTCAGGAACCATTGTGAAATTGGTTTAATCTGCTTCTGTTTCCTAGCATAATTTTATTTACAGCTACCATAGAGAGAAATGAAATTCACTATAGTATACCAGAACCATAGCAGGATATAAATTAAAACTTATACTGTTTATGAAAGAACAGAGGGAGAGATTCAATAAACTGATCTTAGGTTCAGCCAAGAAATTTTGTTATCCAGAAAGTTAAATGGTTTAAATCAACCAGGTTGTGCATGAGTCACTTTGTATAGGGGAGGAAAGGAGTACATAGTTATAAACAAAATGTACTAGAAACTGTGGTCTCCTGAAACTACTCTAATATTATATCACTGAAATTGATTTCATATAGGGTATAAATTATGAGTAAGCAGTGGAGAACTACAGTAGCAAAGAGTAAAATTATTTCAACATTATGTACAATACATTTATATAAACACTATTTCCATTGATCAAGAGGAAAAAGGGAATGGGTTCCAATCCCACAACCAACCTTCAAAAACATTTATTACCATGTACACAGGTAGACAAGAGCTGGGTAACTAGATATAATAAAACGAGAAGAAACTGAAGAATAGAAAGGTATGCAGACAATTCTGGAAAACAGGAGAATATAATTTCTAGACTTCCATAAATATTAACCTATGTTTAGGAGTAAACATGGACTCATAATTTCCAGCATGCCATTCATCTGCCTAGACAAGTTCAATATAACCATGAACAGAGAAACTGTCATCAGGACACAAGAAGAATAACATACATCAGAATAGGAGATAGAAATTATATAAAATCTTCCTGAAAATTCTAATGATCTGGAACCATAATAGTGTTACCAAAATCCTATTTCTGTGCTGACAAGAACGCTAAACAAAGTTAAATTTCATGGTATATATAGAAAAAAAAAATTACACATGATTCATACAGTCCCTGTAAAATGGTACTGTGGCATAGTATATTGAATTCAACCTAACATAATAGGGAATATATATCTATGTCCCATAATATTAAAATACAAAATGAGCCTATCAGGTTGGGGTGTAAAACTTGCAACCCCTATCTCGATAGAACCAATCTAAACGAGCGCCCTTCTGCGCAACAGCATAAGAGGTCGATATTATATTTCGACGCCCATGAAAATGACGCAACAGGAGAGGGTCAATAAATCCCATAAGGATACCGACCTAGACGGCCAAGAGGTCCACGTTAGCAACCCTAACGATTGAAAATATTACATACTACGTTTACAAGCATGCCATAAATGTTCGTTTACCTGTAAACGACAAATGCAAACAAAACAAAAAGGGAATTAGTCAAATTGCACTATCGAAGGGAGTCAAGTGAAAGATGAAAATAATACTAAGGTTAAAACAATACATGTGGAGCGTAATGTTCAGATACGTCAAGCCCTGCAATCAAAATTGTATACAGAGAGGGATAAATACGCAATAGCTTCGAAGAGAATAGGGAGGAAGTTACAATTTAAGACAGAGACGAGACACACAAGAACCTACCTCATAAAAATCCACAGAATATTAGACGTCTGCTTGAAAGGATGCGGAAAACACTGCACAAGAGGCATAATACGAATTAGTCTCATCCTGTGAACTCGCCAGAGTAGGGTCGACGATAACCCAACCTCATTTTGGCGCTGAGAGTATGACTCGCATATCGTAAAACAAGAAGTATTCCCCTTACTGAGGAGTGAATACATACTCAGAACCGGCATATGGCCAGCTAAGAGCAACGGCCTGAAATAATTTAAGCAACAATAACGTAAAATGAGCGCTGAGGTAATTACCTGATATCTTGTTGATGAAACTGAAGCGCCATGGTTTTCTCTGCAACAGAGAATCACAAACCCTCGGCCGAATGTAGAATTGTGCCGACGCAGAGGTGCACCACGAATTGAAGAATGCAGAAACCCGACTTAGCTCTAACCTAACGACTTATATAATTCTTCGATAACCACCTTAACCCTAACCAGAATCGATCACCATCGTCCACTTGGCAGAATCGTGGAAGCCAAGCCACAGATCGAGGGTAGAAGTGGAGAGTTAAGACCATCATATCGTATTAATGGAGTGTAAGTCCGAATTTAAGTCGCTATGTCCTGTACACATATTGGTTTGGTTGTTGTACATTCCATAAGTCGAGCTAGCGCATCGACGTGGATTCACCAGGCAAGCGAGCGAAGGGGTATGACGAACTCCACAAACCATACAACATTCATTTATTTACTATGACGCCTGACGTGGATACAAGTTTCCTCGCGGCGATGCACATAGCAACTAAAATCCATTTTGACCATACGCTTTACTTGTATATTGATTTCCATTCCAAGTACAATATCTGAAGTCGATTTGGAAATCTTATGTGCCGTGATGTGTGGTCATGTCAACAGGCTGATATGGGGGTTGATACCAAACGCATGGAAACCAATCCATTCACAATATTATGTCGAATCATATAAACAAAAAAACCAAATCATTCCCTCAAATCTATACAAAGATACATGGTGGAGGAATCGTAACTATGGAGAGTGGAAAGGTTCATTTAAATCATGTTGTGTTATACGTGTTAATGGGCCATAGGGTTACATTATACTAAATAATTAAATAAATGGGATATGCGACCCTTAAGTCAAAGGTGAACTCGCAAGGGTATGTGAGACATGTGTAAAGGTCAAAGACATGAAAAATATGTTCACCCTTGAAATGCAAATAACATAAGGTAAGAAGTAGGAGTAGAGGGTTTAATTGCGACAGCATATGATGATGAAAAGTATCATGATAAAAAGGTGAAATGTCATAATAAACCTATACTTAAAAGTCTGAGTTCATGAAGAAATTTTTTTGTTGGGTGTGAAATTTGGAGGTGTGACAAATGGTATCGGAGCCCAAGTTATAAAACTGGGCTGGTGACTTTATGCTCACAATTGCTGTGTACTCACTGTGTAATTGTATTGCTGTAGAAAAAGTTTGTTTTTGTTGTTTTGTTTTTTTCTGTTCACTGACCTGTGCTATGTAGTGTACAGTGAGGTGATAGAATGGAAGAAGGTGGTGGAATTTATGTAGATCTGCGTGGTGAGCCCGATCCCAATGCGGCCATGATGGCTATGTTATGAAATTTGTAACAAGAATTGACTGAGATAAAGAGCCAAAATGACAGATTGTCATTAGCCAGTGAGGAGCAGGAAAAGCTCATCAGGGAATTAACCTCACGGAACAGCCAAGAAGGCGAAGGTTCCGGGAAGAGGAAGACTGATGAATCTGATGAGGAAGATGCTATTCGACATCAGAATAAGCAGAAAAAGGAATTACAAGGGGAATTCCGAAAAATCAAACCTCCCTCCTATGATGGGGAAAAGGAGGAGGATGCTGAAGCCTAGTTGCTAAATATGATTAAGTATTTCCAGGTTTATGAATATGAAAGCAATCTGAAGGCCAGATTAGCTGTCTACCAGCTACAAGGTAAGGCTACCTTGTGGTGGGAGGAGACAAAGATGGTGCATGCCATAGATGAAAAGACAGTTACTTGGGAAGATTTCCAGGCTAAATTCAAGAATCGCTACTTGAATGAGCGGTACTATGATGACAAAGCAAAAGAATTTCATGAGCTTAGATTGGGATAGCTCACTATCGATGAGTTTGTTACTAAATTTACCAATCTATTAAGATATGTACCTTACATAAGGGAAGAAAAGGAAAAGGTACAGAGGTTTCTGAATTGTTTTCCTATGGTATACAAAGATAAACTTTAGTTTGACAACCCAAAAACAATGGACGAAGCTGTTAGAAAAGCTAGACTGTGTTACCAACAGTTCAAAGGAAAAACTGATCAAGGAAAAAGTTGGGTAAGTAAGAATGAACTCAAAGGGAGAAAACAGAAACCAGCCTATTTGAAGAATTTGGCAGAGATCATCAACGGAAAAGATTTGGAAAACCCAAAGAAAGTCAAACTGCACAGTCTCAAGTGGCATCGAAACCAATATATGGAGATAGTAAAAAGGAGGGAACAGTCAGAATGAAGGAGCCCTTGAAATGTTGGGGCTGTGGAGAACCCCATCTTTTGAGGAATTGCCCCCATAGAAATGTGCATATGCTCATGAGGGATCAGCAAGCGACAATAGTAAATGATATAGCCAGAAACATACCAACTATCAGTGCAGCCCTAGAAAATCGGCAAGCAGAACATCAAGCAACCATGGTGGAAATGGAGGGTAAGATTTCTGACCTACCTGTTTCTATTCTGAATGATCCAGGTGCTTCTTTGAGTTACATTAGTCCAAATATTGTAGAAAAATGTAACTTAAAAACTGAAAAATTTCAACATTCATGGTTGGTACAACTGGCCACTGGAACAAAAAGAAAGGTAACACATAGACTTCCCAGAACAGAAATCCAATTAAATGAGTTTCGAACAGAAGTGAATTTGAACATTCTACCCTTAGGGTCATATGATCTATTGATAGGAATGGACTGGCTAGAAAAGAAGAAAGCTTTGATGAATTGCTGGGATAAGACCTTGCATTGTGTAGATGAGGAAGGGAAAATTTTTATTCTCAAAGGGAAACCAAAACCTATTTCTGTCAGACAAATTTCAGCATTGCAATTAAAGAGAACAGCTAGAAAAGGATATCAGGTTTATGCAGTGAATGTGGAAGAAACATAACAGAAAATTGAAGAAGAATTACTGGATACTGTACCAGTAATAAGAGAATTCAAGGAAGTTTTTCCGAAGGAAATCCCTTATCTTCCCCCCAAAAGAGAGATTGACTTCTCAATCGATCTGGTGCCAGGAGCAACACCTGTTTCACGAGCACCTTATCGAATGAGTCCTCCTGAACTTATGGAATTGAAAATGCAATTGCAAGAACTGCTAGATAAAGGGTATATCAGACCAAGTGTGTCTCCTTGGGGAGCACCAGTGCTGTTCGTGAAGAAGAAAGATGGAACTTTCAGGATGTGCATTGATTATAGGCAACTGAATAAGTTGACCATTAAAAATAGATATCCTTTGCCTAGAATTGATGATCTTTTTGATTAGGTGAGAGGAGCTTCAGTATTCTCAAAAATTGACTTAAGAACTGGTTACCACCAGCTCAGAATTAAAGAGGAAGAAATCAACAAAACAGCCTTTCGAACCAGGTATGGCCACTACGAATTTGTAGTCCTACCTTTTGGTTTGACAAACGCCCCTGCCACATTCATGTGCCTAATGAACAGTGTGTTAAACAAGTATTTGGATAAGTTTATCCTTGTGTTCATAGATGATATTTTATTTTACTCAAACAGTGTGGAGGAACACAAAGAACACCTGGGATAGTATTGCAAACTCTAAAGGAAAATCAGCTATACACTAAATTTAGCAAATGTGAGTTCTATAAGGACAAGATCCAATACTTGCGTCATATTATTTCTGAACAAGGCCTTGTTGTTGACCCGGAGAAGATAAAGGCTATAAAATAATGGCCCATGCCCACTGATGTTTCAGCAGTTAGATCATTCATGGGGATTGCCGGCTATTATCGTAGATTTGTGGAGATATTTTTTGCCATAGCACATCCCATCACTTCCTTACAGAGGAAAGGTGTCAAGTTTGAATGGACTGAAAAATGTCAAAACAGTTTTGACAAATTAAAACTGAAACTTACCACAGCCCCTATACTGAAGATTGCAGATCCTGATAAGGAATTTGTGGTATGTACGGAGGCACTGTATGGAAGGAAGTGTCGTACCCCTTTGAGCTGGAGTCAGCCAAAAGACAAAATGATGTTGGGACCCGATGCTTTACAAGAAATGGAAGGAATTGTCAAATAGATAAAAAAGAACATCAAGACAGCACAAGATCGCCAGAAGAGTTATGCAGATAAGAAAAGAGTGCATAGAGAATTTAAAGTTGGGGAGCACGTATATTTGTGTATTAAACCCAAAAACATCACCCTTTATGCTGGGAGTTGTGCAAAATTGTCCCCTCGATACTGTGGTCCCTTTGAAATATTAGAAAGGGTGGGACCAGTGGCTTACAAACTGGCCTTACCACCCCATGTTAGAGTTCATGATGTATTTCATGTTTCATTGTTAAAAAGATATGTGCATGATGTTCTCACATAGTTGATTGGAATGTTGTACAGGTGGAACCAGAAGGGGAGTTTCTGCCAGAACCGCTTCAAATATTGGAGTGGGAAGAAATTGAATTGAGAAGAAGAACGGTAGCCAGAGTAAAGGTGCAGTGGAAGCACTTTACTGCTGAAGAAGCTACCTGGGAACGAGAGACTGAAATGATGGAAAAATATCCATTTTTATTTGAAAAATAAACTCTAGTAGTTGAATAACAACACCAAGGACGGTGTTTATTTTCAGAGGGGGAATATGTAACACCCCCAATTCATGTGATTGCATTTTAAAGTTAGATACTTGAACTTTACATCCTAAGGGGAGTGGACCCCAAAGGATAATTATTTTGTGAATGTAATTAAACATTTAATTGAGGAAATGAATAAATTATTGTGGTGCAAATTGACCAAAAATGAGATGATGAGATCATTTGCTAAATCTGTGAGGATGGATGAGGCAAATGTTTCCCCACAATCTTTCAAAAAAATCCTTGGAAGATAGTAAGTTTTAAATTTAGATTTTTGAGGAAAAATCTGAATTTCCCCAATGATCAGGAAAGTAGTTGGGAAGACGTAAAAAGCTGGAAAAGCTAAGGAAAAGCATAAAAAAGCTTTAAAGAATCCCTAAATGGGAAGCCTAGGCAAACAGGAAGAAAAGCATCCTGAGATTCTGGACGCAGAATTAGAAACATGCTTTGGGGAACAATAGCTTAAATAAGTTTCTCTTGTACAGATTAGAGGGTAATCTGCTACAGGAGGTGATCTCAGCTCGGGGGTGGGTTCTGGGAGACAAAAGGACTCTAAGGTTGGGAGGTTGGTCTACTGCACTGGTGGTATGTCTCTGAGAAAAATTGTCTTCTTGTTTTTTTAATGGTATGAATTGGCTACATATAAACACAAAATTTGTCTCTAAGATATTATATTTCATTAGTCTACATTTAACAGAATGTAATCACCAGGCATTAACCTGGTCATCCTGTATAGTTGTAGAGGAAAATCCTGTAAAGTAGAATTCCACAGAATGTTTAAACCAAGGTTTGCTTAAATCTGAGGAAACCTTGTTCTTTCAGGAACCATTGTGAAATTGGTTTAATCTGCTTCTGTTTCCTAGCATAATTTTATTTACAGCTACCATAGAGAGAAATGAAATTCACTATAGTATACCAGAACCATAGCAGGATATAAATTAAAACTTATACTGTTTATGAAAGAACAGAGGGAGAGATTCAATAAACTGATCTTAGGTTCAGCCAAGAAATTTTGTTATCCAGAAAGTTAAATGGTTTAAATCAACCAGGTTGTGCATGAGTCACTTTGTATAGGGGAGGAAAGGAGTACATAGTTATAAACAAAATGTACTAGAAACTGTGGTCTCCTGAAACTACTCTAATATTATATCACTGAAATTGATTTCATATAGGGTATAAATTATGAGTAAGCAGTGGAGAACTACAGTAGCAAAGAGTAAAATTATTTCAACATTATGTACAATACATTTATATAAACACTATTTCCATTGATCAAGAGGAAAAAGGGAATGGGTTCCAATCCCACAACCAACCTTCAAAAACATTTATTACCATGTACACAGGTAGACAAGAGCTGGGTAACTAGATATAATAAAACGAGAAGAAACTGAAGAATAGAAAGGTATGCAGACAATTCTGGAAAACAGGAGAATATAATTTCTAGACTTCCATAAATATTAACCTATGTTTAGGAGTAAACATGGACTCATAATTTCCAGCATGCCATTCATCTGCCTAGACAAGTTCAATATAACCATGAACAGAGAAACTGTCATCAGGACACAAGAAGAATAACATACATCAGAATAGGAGATAGAAATTATATAAAATCTTCCTGAAAATTCTAATGATCTGGAACCATAATAGTGTTACCAAAATCCTATTTCTGTGCTGACAAGAACGCTAAACAAAGTTAAATTTCATGGTATATATAGAAAAAAAAAATTACACATGATTCATACAGTCCCTGTAAAATGGTACTGTGGCATAGTATATTGAATTCAACCTAACATAATAGGGAATATATATCTATGTCCCATAATATTAAAATACAAAATGAGCCTATCAGGTTGGGGTGTAAAACTTGCAACCCCTATCTCGATAGAACCAATCTAAACGAGCGCCCTTCTGCGCAACAGCATAAGAGGTCGATATTATATTTCGACGCCCATGAAAATGACGCAACAGGAGAGGGTCAATAAATCCCATAAGGATACCGACCTAGACGGCCAAGAGGTCCACGTTAGCAACCCTAACGATTGAAAATATTACATACTACGTTTACAAGCATGCCATAAATGTTCGTTTACCTGTAAACGACAAATGCAAACAAAACAAAAAGGGAATTAGTCAAATTGCACTATCGAAGGGAGTCAAGTGAAAGATGAAAATAATACTAAGGTTAAAACAATACATGTGGAGCGTAATGTTCAGATACGTCAAGCCCTGCAATCAAAATTGTATACAGAGAGGGATAAATACGCAATAGCTTCGAAGAGAATAGGGAGGAAGTTACAATTTAAGACAGAGACGAGACACACAAGAACCTACCTCATAAAAATCCACAGAATATTAGACGTCTGCTTGAAAGGATGCGGAAAACACTGCACAAGAGGCATAATACGAATTAGTCTCATCCTGTGAACTCGCCAGAGTAGGGTCGACGATAACCCAACCTCATTTTGGCGCTGAGAGTATGACTCGCATATCGTAAAACAAGAAGTATTCCCCTTACTGAGGAGTGAATACATACTCAGAACCGGCATATGGCCAGCTAAGAGCAACGGCCTGAAATAATTTAAGCAACAATAACGTAAAATGAGCGCTGAGGTAATTACCTGATATCTTGTTGATGAAACTGAAGCGCCATGGTTTTCTCTGCAACAGAGAATCACAAACCCTCGGCCGAATGTAGAATTGTGCCGACGCAGAGGTGCACCACGAATTGAAGAATGCAGAAACCCGACTTAGCTCTAACCTAACGACTTATATAATTCTTCGATAACCACCTTAACCCTAACCAGAATCGATCACCATCGTCCACTTGGCAGAATCGTGGAAGCCAAGCCACAGATCGAGGGTAGAAGTGGAGAGTTAAGACCATCATATCGTATTAATGGAGTGTAAGTCCGAATTTAAGTCGCTATGTCCTGTACACATATTGGTTTGGTTGTTGTACATTCCATAAGTCGAGCTAGCGCATCGACGTGGATTCACCAGGCAAGCGAGCGAAGGGGTATGACGAACTCCACAAACCATACAACATTCATTTATTTACTATGACGCCTGACGTGGATACAAGTTTCCTCGCGGCGATGCACATAGCAACTAAAATCCATTTTGACCATACGCTTTACTTGTATATTGATTTCCATTCCAAGTACAATATCTGAAGTCGATTTGGAAATCTTATGTGCCGTGATGTGTGGTCATGTCAACAGGCTGATATGGGGGTTGATACCAAACGCATGGAAACCAATCCATTCACAATATTATGTCGAATCATATAAACAAAAAAACCAAATCATTCCCTCAAATCTATACAAAGATACATGGTGGAGGAATCGTAACTATGGAGAGTGGAAAGGTTCATTTAAATCATGTTGTGTTATACGTGTTAATGGGCCATAGGGTTACATTATACTAAATAATTAAATAAATGGGATATGCGACCCTTAAGTCAAAGGTGAACTCGCAAGGGTATGTGAGACATGTGTAAAGGTCAAAGACATGAAAAATATGTTCACCCTTGAAATGCAAATAACATAAGGTAAGAAGTAGGAGTAGAGGGTTTAATTGCGACAGCATATGATGATGAAAAGTATCATGATAAAAAGGTGAAATGTCATAATAAACCTATACTTAAAAGTCTGAGTTCATGAAGAAATTTTTTTGTTGGGTGTGAAATTTGGAGGTGTGACAGGGATTGTAGTAAAGACTACTTGTATAGATGAAGGTTTTGGGCCTAGGAATCCCTTGATCAGTAATGGTGAGATACAAGGTAAAGCTTGAGGAAGCCCTGGTTTTTTTTTTTGTGAGTCCCACTTTCATGCTTGGGATATGGCATAGGGGTGATTTACCGAAAGAAATATTTATTTCAACCTAATCTATGGCTGGGTGGTACATCAACTTCCCGGACTTGGTTGAATTTTCCATATTTTAATAAGATTCCATTTCCTCTTTTATTTTATAAGTAAATGCACTTGTTATTATGTTTCTTAAATGGTTGTTCCATCATTTTTATTATTCTGGTTATATTTTTGTTATAAGCATGTTTTTATGACTGAATCTAGTTATGACTCTCATCATGTTTTTATTAGTAAATGAAAGGTTCATGAATGTATCACCTAATAGATGATAACATAACTATTTTCATAGGGAATCATACCTTCTTGACGATTCTGAGCTAAGTATGAGATCCCTATGTTAGGATATGTAATTATGACTTGTAGATTACATGTTCATGATGTGTTTGACAGAATTCATGTCATGGTTCGACATGGTTAGCTCAATTTATTGTATAATTTTTTTATGGAATTCCTTGTACCTATCTCATTTATCAATTTTTATAGTCTCATTAAGTTCTGTGAAGTGGTTTGGAGAATAGCCCTGAAAAATGGCTCAGATATCACAGTCACAAGCATAGAATTGGGTCAAAAAGACTCTAGTCACTCACTTGTAGGCATGGTCATGCAACTAGAGAGTTACATTTGAATTCAGGTCAAGTTTTTCCAGCATCTAGGAGTCCAAATCACTGAAAAAAAAATTAACTTACAGTTTGGGCACTTGGAATAGTGGTTTAGCTCTTGGGGGTTACGTAGCACCTGAGGGAATTCAGTAAGGTATTTTTTTGTCCACTGCACTTCCTTAAGGTGATCTAGGAGGTTGAGTCATGTGATAGTATCCCTCGGCTCATGTTTAGCCCAGGCGTGTTGGTGAAATTTGGTAACTATGGGAGGGTGGTTACAAGCAACACAAAGGATAAAACCTTCAAACTAGAAGTTTAAGGGAACCAAATTACCAATCAAATTACAAGTTTCAAAATTCACTGTCCTAAAAAAGAAGAGGGGGCTTCTTCCTCTCGAATCAAATTTTCTTCTCTAACAATAGCTGTCGAACAATAGTATTATAAACCATTCAATGTACAGGCTAGTACCATATATTTTCCATGTACATAGATGAGGAGAAATGAGAAAAATATCTGCAATTTAACATAATAAATGAGAGAAGGTGAGTTATAGGATCAGAACTTAACTCATATCCATCCATAAATTTCGATAGAGTAATCCTAGAGGTGATAATATTTATTTCATTATAGAGCTAATGCTTTCACCAAGAATAATGTAAATTGAGATGGAACAACCGAAAGAAAGAGGGAGTTAGTTACCTTCATAATGATAAATCATAATCTCCACTGTAGATATCAAATCATAAGATTTTCACTATCAATATTAGTCAATCATTAAACCCAAAAGTGTAACAAATACCAAGGAGCTATGGTGTAAGATAATAAGAAGATCTAGGAAATTTGATGGCATACATAAATCCAATATGAAATATAAACATTAATGAAATAATAGGAGATGTTGGAGGGATATGTTTCCAACCAAAAAAAACCAATATGATATATCATTTCCCATAGTAGCAAGGTATCTTATCACATATATTTAACATTAACATTATTTTCAAGTGCTCACGTGGAAGATGAAACTGAATGTAACCACATAATATGCATTTATTTCATGTTACAATACATAAACATCAGATATAAACCCTTATGGATCGGACTTTATATGATATGTACATATAATATTACCAATTTAAATAGTCATGGAAAATATAAAAAATACCATGTCATTGATAAGGTCATTAAGATTAAGAAAAGAAGGGACTAATGTGAAATATTAGTCTTTTTCATTAATTGAAGAAGTATTACAATTTCATAGTAAATGTTTATATATATATATATATATATGTGTGTGAAAGGACATGTTTCGAATTTCGTGTCAAATTGTTGTCTCATAGTTCCTTAGATGTAAATGAAATAAAATATAAATTAAACTACAATTAATAAATATAGACCTGTATTGATTTTTCTCTCCCTATAGGATAGTAAATAAAAATGATTTCAAGGATGTTTTTATGTCTCTTTAATTTCACCCACTCAGATTATCACCCAAATATTTATTGCGGTGCTTCCACTCACTTAAATAATTAAATGGATGGTTGATATATTTTCAAGAATTAAAACCCCTATTAACTAAAAAAAGATTTTTTTAGAAACATATTAATTTAAACAAAAGGTGGAACTGAAATCCTTATCCTTATATAAGTGTGTGTCATTGAAAACCTTGATAAACACATATTTTCAATGTTACTTTATCTCACGAGTGCACTTCTTAAAGAAGCAGGCCAGGATTGGACCTCTTTTCCTCCTGTTAAAGCTAACTTCTTAAGAAACTGCTCTGATTCTATTTGGTTATAATAGATAGTAGGATTTAGTTCGAATACATCAGTAATAAACACTTCATTCATTTATATATATATATATCCGACTGAAAAGACTTGTGTCTTTCGTCTGAGACTAAATGTATCATAATATCTAGTTTCCTATCATGTAAGAAGCTACAAATATAGAAGTTATAGATCCAACAATAAACATGTGTAAAATGTCCACGAAATATGTACATGTTTGAAACATTTATTGACGCTTTTGCAATAGTTTCTGAATATAATGCTATCAAATGCTACACGGAAAATAAAACACTGTAATTAATAATGCAAAATATAGGCTACACTTGTCTAGATCCATTCCAACTTCCTGCTGATGGCATAACCCAAATCCATTCTTTTTTATGCTAAAAAGTTATCTGTTTTGATGTAAGAAATACCTAATAATTGGTCTATCAAATAAAATTAAAAATATAATATGAAATAAAGCAACAACTTTAATAACCTACACATTGTTCATCAATTTGTAGTAGAGTAATATGAAGGAAATTCAGGAAAGATACCAAAATTTTCATATTTCTTGACATTTTGGAAATACTGAATTTTTTGATATATCATATCCACGATGTATTAAGTTTTTTACTATATCCAATACAAAAAGGTTATCATAATAGGGAATGGAATAAAAGATCCATAATCAATTCGGAAAGTGGGAGCAAACAAGAATCCATAACCTATCTTTTTGCTATAATAAAGTGAAAGAGTGTGCAGGTGAATAAATGGTAAAAAAATTGTTGTTAATATATTGTGAACGCAAAAAAATTAGAAAAATAGGTTCCTGGTAATTGTTAATAGTTAGAAAAATTGTGTTCCTTATAAGATTGTCGTTGATGATTGCTTTTCACCATAATAATTTCACTACATGTTTCCCTATTTAATTTTTAATGAAACACACATAACATTCGTATATTTTTTAAAATAAATGTTCAAACCATTAAAACGCATTCATACTTCATTAACATAAATATTAGGAAAAATTATTAGTAAGTTGAAAGACTTTATTAAGTGCTAGAAAAATATGTTGAGAGTTCATTTCCATCAATGAGATAGATATTATGATATTATGGGGGAGAATTTTCCATTTTCTTGGCTTCTAATAATATTGCAAATAAATTTATAAGAAAAAATAACCAATAAATCATATAAATTTTAACTTTTAAGAAAGAAATGATCAAAAGAAATATTTGTATAAGCAAAGAAGCCAAAAACAAACATCATAACATGAGGTACACAATTATACATACCTAGATATATAATCCAAATGTTCCGAAAGTTCATTCATTTATCAAGGAATAATGGAGAGATAAACATTTAAAGAATTGGAAGAACAAGGAGATGCAGAAGAAACAAAACTTGTACACGAGCAACAAAAACTATGATGAATGCAGATGGCTATACATTAGTGAGCCATATTCTCTCCTTTAAAATATACATATTGTGATGAAGGTAAAACATTTCGTTTTGCACCTAATTCCTTTACCTTTATTTGAAATTTTCCATCGAATAATCTCTGCAATAAGATACGGGTCAAGAAATGCTTGAGTTATATTTTCTCGTCCTTATAGTGCCCCATAAACCATGTGGTGGATGGAGCGTAACACCATGCATATTATTTCCATTTCTATTTTATCTACCTATGTCACCCAATCCATCGAATGATAGTTAAAGGTAGGAATACCTATAATAGTATTGGGATTATTAGGATTATTTTAGGGGGAGTTTAGCTAGAAGAAATGACGAACGCTGATATAACTAGTGAAGATGAAATGACTAGATAAGTAGGTGAAACTAATATTGTGTTTGTTGGAGGTGTATTTACTACGGCTTAGTGGGGATGCTTTCTCGAGTAGGCTAAGATTAAGTCACCCTAAGGGCTTGAGAGAGGTGGAGTGAAGTTATCATAATATATAGAGACATGATGCATAGAAGAAAGGGTAGGAGCATGAGTTATTACAACTATAGATTCAGAACATAAGACTAGACTGAGTGGAGGAGGTTTGGTTGCCACACTTACCTTCTTAGTGGAGATAATTATGTCACTTTGTTTTATTTGTCTCTATATCTAATGTTGGATTTTATATCTAATACCCTTCGCTTCCTACTGCTTGTCTCTCTTGATTCTTGCAAGGGAGTTGAGTGGAAGAGATATGTGCTCTTTATTCTTGAATGGATGGCTAATTATTCATTAGTTAGAGGTAGTTATAACTGGCTAACTTACACGAAGATATGATTTTCCTAGTATCGATGCAAGTACTTCCTTCAAAATATATTTTTAATAACCACATAAATGTCTTCATCTACTATGGTTCTCCCACTCCTACAATTCTCTCTGTTAGAATGGATATGAAACTAAGAGAAATTATGGATCTGAAAATAACTTAGATAGGCCGACCAAATATATTAGTAGGAGGGCATACCGAATAGAAGGAAGCCATCCTCTTTATGTCACAAAAAGAGGTCATGTGGTGCTGAAGGCGATAGGTGAGCGCAAGTCCAGCCCATATTAGATTGAATATATTATTGTTTCATATCCTAAAAATAGTCAATGTATCATTGGAGAAGCAATATCCCTAGGTACATTTCGATTCCAGTTCATGGGAACCTAATTTCTGATTTTATGGTTGGTTTATCTATCTTTCAAAACTGGAATGAACTAGGTATTTCTATCAATACCCATCCTCATGTTCACCATCATCATCCTTCTTTTCAATTTTGTAGTAGTTAGCACCTTGACATGAATCCGACAACATGTGGACCCCTCTTACATGTAAGACACTTTTTCCTCACTCCTATATGCCCTTACAATGGGTAACTCATACACCTTCCATCTATCCCCATCTTTGCATATTCCTTTCAATTGGCCTAGGACAAAGAAGATGCATGACTTCCCCTCCTGCATGTATTCTCTACTGACCTTCCCACATGAAGGTCCACATGAAAAACGATAAGCTCTAAAATTAGGCATGAAGATCATGCCTTCTAGAATAAAAATTTCATGAATACATTCCATTTTTTAATGTTACACCATGCTTGCAAAAAAACCCCTAAGGTTGAACATATTAGTCTCTCAAAAATTTATCAATTTTAAATCTTATTCAAGAGAAATTTCCAAAACTAGGGAGGCTTTCCTAAATCCCTATCTGTGGTGTTTTTTTTTTTTTTTATATTGTGCATTGTGCTCAATGAAAAATTTCATGGCATTTTGTTGTTTTGTCTGTCAAACTTTTCTCAAACTGTATCATTAATTGTATCATTTGTACACTATAGTTTTGTTTTATCTTCCTCAATTTGTTCATCCTTTAAAAAAGTTACATATACTAACTAATATTTTTCCATGTACATTCAATAGAAGTGTAAATATTCTTCCAAATTATAGAAAGCTTCCTCTATAGACTAAAATTTCACAACTTCGGATCTTAAGACACACTACTCGTTTGATTTCTTGCTTCAGTGTTATTCCATTCTGCAATTTTTCAAGAAGTCCCATAGAGACTAATATTTGTCTATTTAAATGTAGGTGGAAATCTTCTTATAGATTGTAAAAAGGCACAAGTTTGGAAGTTCAAGATATGCTACTCACTTGAATTCTTGTTTTAGTACTAACTTATTCCCTCGATGTGATTCCATTCCCCCAATTTGTCTATGACCTCTTATATTTATGTTTGTCTCCATCCACCACCCCTTGCTATTCGAAATCTACTTATGGTGATGAAAAAAATTGGAGAGAGCGAGTCTTTGTAAGTGTATTATTGGATACTTATATTAACCCATAGTTGAAAACCCTCATTTCCATTTTTCTATTGTCATAAATCCATCTTGGCCTTCCTATATCTCCATCGAAAAGAAAAATGATATCCACTAAAAAGACAAAGAGAGGAGGTGAAATGAGTGAATTACTATATATAAAAGTCATCGAATCTAATAAACCATATGATTGAAATTTAATAAACAAACCAATTTAATATGTAATGCTAAGAATTCATAATTTTTTTTAACTGGGTTAAAATTTTTCACATTAATATACTTCTCCCATCTCTCCTAATAGGTAAAATAAAGTGTTTCTTTGGCATTGAGAGCTATCTCATCGTCGATGAGAATTTACCTACTAAATTCTATTATAAACTAACATCTATTAGCTGATACATGACTTGCAAACAACTAGCTCATGTATATGAATTTATTAAACATTCACCTATGCCATAAACGTTGCATGCCAATGAGTTTTTCCTAGTTTGTCCTTGAAGCATAAAAATTGAAGATGCATGCTAGTTGAATAGGGATAGCATGAAATTTTTATTTGGATAGTGATAGCATGTGAGTATAGGAGGTGGAAAAATGGCAACACCATAACACCTAGCTTCACACCAAGTTGCATGGTAGTAATAGGTGGCAATGCAGAACTATTTAATTTATTCCAATTTCCATGGTAGCAATAGATGGCAAGGAAAGGAATGATTGTGTGAATTATTCCAATTGATATGCATTTCCAAAAGTCTGTCGTTACTTTTGCATAATTTTAAGATGAAGTATATATGAATTTTAAACATTGGAATATATAAAAGGAAGGATATATAAAATTTTAAACTTGGGATAAAAAGGTGGATGGGTTTTTTCAAATATTGGATAAAGCTTTCAAAAATTTCCTATAAATACAGATTAATGAATTCTGATAATAAAATTAATATCTATATGAAGTTCATATCAAATTATATTATAATTATAAGTATAATTAAATTTTCATTAGTAAATTTCTACTACTCCTCATTCTTCATTACAACCGAGCCACTTGTCTACATTTAGTGTAAATTCATCTCCAATTGGCATTCCCTCCCACTAGAGAATCATCCTTGCTCTTACTACTCCTTAAATAATATCCTTTTTTATGTCCTCACGTGCTCTTATTCATTGAGTTCGTAACCTCTATCCTACATACATTAACGTTGCAGTCGATGTGAGCTATGTAGAGTATCACTCCTTATTTGTTTGTTTTTCTCCATGCGCCATCCTACATTTCAACCTTTATGGCTCCCATGAATCCCATGACTCTAGAAAACATATTTCCCTCCAATTCTCTCCCATTTTCCAAGAATGAAGTCAGGATCAGTGTAGTGGTGGTGGTCGGGGGCGAGGTCTTCTTCCTGTTTCCCTAGTAGTGGAAGAAGAATTGGATTACTTTGACAACAACATACCATCCCACACATCTAGAGGTCCTCATGCTCTTTTTCATATTTGAATATTTTATGATGTCATGCCTAAATACCAACACAAATTTCTCCAAGTATAGTCTTAGCACATTATTCATCAAGTACATGAAAGTAGTTAGAGAATTTGTTAGCCCAAAAGGTAACTAGTATAAACTCAAAGTGTCTATAGCGTGTTCTTAAATATGCTTTGTTAATTTACTCCTCTTTGATTTCGACTTGATGGCATCGAGATATGAAATTTATATTGGTGAATATAATGACCCATTTAACTGATTAAATAAATCATTTATTTTATGTAGTGGATATTTGTTTTTCAAAATTTCTTTATTTAATTGTCGACCGTCTATGCATAAACACATTGTTAAATATTTATTTTTAACAAATAGAGTTGGGACTCCCCATAGCAAAATATTATGCCATATGTACCCTTTCTTCATTGTTTCTCTCGGTTACAATTTTAAATAAATTAATTCAGACAAGCTCATTTAGTGCAACACCTTTGTTGCTGGCATAGTTCCTGGGATCAACTCAACATTGAAGTTGAAATATTTGTTCCGTGACGGTCTTGGAAATTCATCTGAGAACAAATAAGTATATTTCTTCAATAATGGGTACGTTAAAAAATGGTATATATTGTATTCTCTTTCTTATATCACTTGGATAGCATAAAGGGAACAACTCTTTCGACAACAACATTTTACTTGTAGCATTCATATAATTTTAAGTGAAATTGCCCTTTTAATTCCATGTAATGTTATTGGTTCACCTTCATATATGTGACATTACAAAAATTTCTCATAGAATTCAACTTTTCTTTGGTTGGATTCCAACTAATCGATTCCAATTAGAATGTCATAAGAACCCAACAACAATAAATTTATGTTTTCTTGTAGTTGTCAAGGACAACAAATTTAGGTTTTGTTGTAGTTGTCATGCCATCAATTTCCATAGGGAAATATACAACAATGTTGATTATACGCCTCCTTTTACTTGTAGATAACTAAATGAACCATTTTCCCCCATGCATATTCATTGGAAATTAAATATATCTCCAACCTTGGGACTTATGTAGCTATAATTATATTTTTGGTCGATTAAATCAAGATTGGTGAATTTTTAGTGATACCTTGCTCTTCTTGTCTATTGTACAATGTAAAATAAATTTTTGGGGTTATTTGTGTTGTATTTTTCATAATTATTGCCTCTTGTATGTTGTATATATTTTTCCAAATCTTCTATTCTTATGTGAAATTTATCGTCAGGTGATTTTCTCCACAAGTACAACATTGTGAAATCCCTTTCCTAGACCACTTATCTTGTTTATTTAATAATTACAGGGCTTTGTTTCTACTTTTGATTGTAGATTATTGCTGATATGCATTCTTGCTAATAGCATTAAAATTTTAAATCTTGTTCCTTGTTTTATACTATGAGTTATTTCGTCATTTTACTTTGAAATTTCCCTTTTATTTATTATTCCAATCAATTTATCCTTAAGTATTATGTTTGGAAAGTTCATAGTAGTGATAAGTATCCTAGGTGGCCTCTTCCAATGATTCAAGTTCATAAAACTCTATTCTATCTCATTATGAATATGGTAATCCACTAAGACACCTCTATATCTTAGTCTTCTCATCGTTGATATTATGTACATACCTTGGTAATTATAAGAATATTTGTGTATACTCATAAGGTGTTAGGTATCCAAACATGTGTTCATAGAATTATTTAGATTTGTTTTCATAATATTTTTCTAATATGTACCTCCCTTGGAAGTACTTTTCAGACTTTCTCTATTACAACTCTATCTCTCTCATGTATTTAAGACTCTTGAGGTCCTCCCACCATATATGAGCCTTTCTTTTTAGGGTGAATATGTTAGTGTGAAAAATCTTAGTGCGTGTACCAAAAATGCTTCACTTTAGTTACTGGTGACTTATAACCCTAAAAACAAGATATGGTTTCTTCTACGCTTCAGATCTACAATAAAACATGAAGAAAAAAATTGCAATGTAATATACCTTGCAAAATAGAAATATATAATAAAAAAATTTAATGTGAAATAACCCAATGGAGGAATTAACAAAATAATAATTTTATTAAACACCCAATGAGGATAAATTACAACATGGGTTTGTAGTTCCCACTCTATGGGATGGGTCCTTTTCATGTGGGATTTATGATTGTAGACAAACGTATCTCCCCTTGGTGCGATGGTAAACCTAGAACAACAAAGAGATAAGGAACCCAATTATTTACTTAACCTAAATAGATGGCAGAATTAAGCCTACCCAAAATCCATCACATGCTTCACTCCTTCAGCTTGAATGCTCCAATTCCATCTCCAATTTCCAAAATTAGAACATGCAATGTCAGATAGCACAATCCAAGAAACTACGAGATCTATATAGTATCATCAAAGTACTATTTTCAGTAGATCAACATGGTATTGAAAATACCTCAAATAATGACATCACATTTACGAAAATAAATAATTATTTGCATTAATATAAATGGAAGGATATTACAACAAAAAATAGGTGTCGATCTTGTAGAAGAGATCCTGAAAATTGTCTTGTCCTCTCCTTGGCACAATATGCACCACCAATCACCCTAAATGCATGGAATGATACCTCTTCACCACAACATCATAAGGGTATAATCACTCTCAAAACCTCAACCCCTTACATATGGAAGGTTGTAAGTATATAGAGGAGTGGGTTATGTTGGGAGATCTTATAAAATTACCAATATAAGGTTTTAGATACACCTTTCATGGGAGAATGGGATCAAAGCATATGGGGTGGAAAATCCAAACAAGGATAGGATACGATATGAATGTTTTATCTGAGGTAAATGGTTGTAACAAATTCATGAAGCTTGTAGAAGATAAATATTCCAGAATTTCTCTCCTTTCCCCAAATTTCTATAACCAACACATCTGTAAATGGGAGAAAATGTAGATGATAATTGGTGTCCACAATGGAGAAACCTATAGGTCAATGATGTAGAGAGGAAGGCCACAGAGCGTTGTTCCTAAAACTAGCTCATGAATTTGAAAAGGGGGATTAGAATTTTTATTCATCCCATTAGGAGGCCTAATGAATGGATTTTACAAAATGGCCTATAGAGATTCCCCCATAAAGCACAAAGTTAGAAATGATGACTAATAAGAGTAGTGCTTGATCTTGTTACAAGTCGGGATCAAGAACAATTGTCAAGTTTCATATGTCACAATACATCTATATCATGAAATATTTTTTCTAAGGGAGGAATTCCCATACTTGGAACGTAAGCTAATATAACATGTATTATGATCAAAATATGAGGTGAAAATCGACATCTTTTTCATGTTTAGAGAGTTTGAAAAGGAGCAAAAAAACAAAAATATAGATGTTCCTTTTTACAGATAGTCTCTTCAGTCTCAAAAGGGAGAAAATAATACCCAAGAAAACATCTTAGGCATGTTTGAATAAGGTATTCCTTTTTTGTAAATAGCCTATCTCAGTCCGGAAAAGGGTTAAACTTATACTGAGTAGACGTCCTTCATTTACTTTAACAAGTTCGAAAAGAAAAATGATCAACAATATTTTCATATTTTTGGAGTTTGAAAAGAGTTGAAAGACAAATGCATGGGGTTCCTTTTAGATATGTTTATAGAGCTCGAAAAAAATATAAAAGTATATTCCTTGGTGACAATAACATGTTCAAAACATGATGAAACACTGTTGCGAGTTGTCGACCTACTAAAAACATCACAAAAAATATTAAACATACATGTTTCATAGTATAAATGAATCATATCTAGGTAAAAACATTAAATATGAATTAAATAATGCAATAAATTACCATAAATACTCAAAATCAGTATTCATTTTTACCATTTCACATTTACTTTCAACAGTGAGATTTTTGGAGAATTTTTTCTATTGATCTTCCGCAGCTGATTTTGGACAATAAAATGGAAAATTTTGAGTATCACCGCTTCCATGTAGGAGCTAAAGCCTTTATCTTTATTTTCAAGGTCAATTTTTGTGATTTTATGTTAATTTTTAGAGGTTTTGAGGACCATAGTGTACTGAGAACACGCCATAGGACCAAAGAACCCAATAATATTGAAATATGCATTGCACCTAGGAATATTATCACTATAGGGAAGGTGTAATGCTCTGTCGTGCACTACGGGGGTGCATTGTGTGCAAAATGATAAGTTATTTATCAGTTTTCGCTCAAATATTGTCTTATTTTTTGCATGAAAAGGAGCCTAATAAATTCCTTTTTTATTTTCCAGGTTTTCATTAGCACAAAATGGAATTCATTTGGTGTGAAAGAGAATATGAATAACATGATTTAACTGCAGAAAGTTATCCTGTTATCATCTAGGTGCAAAAAAAGTGTGGAATGTTAAAATTCTTCTCGGTTCCTAACATGAGGCAAAAAATGGAATTATTGAAATATACTTTTTGTTCATGGGATGTTCAGGCACAATAATTCAAATTTTGAAAAAATATACTCGAGATAAAGGCAGATTATATTTAATTTGTAACAGGTTTTTCCAATAGGGGTGCCCCCATCTCACTCCTAGGTGGGAGCAGTGGTGGGGTGACCACAAAATACTATACTGGTACCTATTGCAGCCTTCGGTCGAAGCCTACTAGGGATGGAAAGATAAATATCAAATATGTGACTCATTTACATTTTTGAACAATCATGTTTATCATCACAATATTGTTAGGTATTTTGACACTTCATGTGGCAGGTAGATCATACTTGTAGTATGGGGTGAAGTGTCAAGAGAAAATAGTATTTAACTAGAGAGAGGGTGTTTTGGTCAACATGAAGGAGCAACTCAATAAAGTGAAATAGCGGAAATTAAATAACGTTGGTTATGGTTCGATATTAGACTCTTTTTCTCTAGAGCGGGTGCCACTACTTCAGCCTGAACATGTCATACTCGAGCCTATCGATCCGAGGGCCCCAGGAGTGGGGAGGTGGATAGATCATATGGCCCAACATGGAGGTATGTTGGTGACCAGTTTCTCACCAACCTTCTTTGGATGGTTCTGTAGATATTTCATAATGATGAATGATTACCCTTACGCAAAAATGGATTCCTGTGATGATCCCAAGCTCGTGCTTCATGAGGGAGAGAAATGGGATGCTTCAGGTAAAGACATTTGGACCATTTAAGGCTTTGAAATTTTTAACATTTTTTTGTGTTTTTTGATGTTTCTGATATTAAATATTGATGATTCATGCATATATTGGACTAGTTTCACTAGTAGGTTATTTGTATGTCCATCATTTAGGAGGACGTCTGCATGAGGAGACAGTGGTACCAATATAGGTTGTTGAAGTACGACGAGATGTGCTACGAGATCTTGAGGTAGTTGAGATCCTATCAGAGGTGGAGCACCACATGGAGGGATTGACACATGTGTTTGATGAGACCATGGTCGATTAGGTTCCTATGCCACTTCAGTGGCACACTATCAGGTTGTCTAGCCGTATTAGTGGATTATTGTGCAAGATGTCTCATGTAGTGTCATTTTATCATGAGTACCATTGTTTAGTCTACTTATATATTTGAATTTATATTCTTATATGGGTGATGTAGCCATATTTTTCTTAGGGCACAAGTTTTCGTAATACCAAACCTTATATATATACATGTTTTCATTGCTTCCTAGTTCCTATTATGCTTTCAATGTGATGTGAATTGAAACTTATTTATATTCGTTGCAAATGTCTATCTAAAATGTGATTAGCTAGGGCATATGATAATGTGTTTATATTTTTAGAAATATGTTCATATTGCATGAAATGGAAATTTATTTTTAGAATACGCACTCTCAAAACCATGTGAAGGATGGTGGCATTTATGACTGAATAGACATTAGTAAGTTGTAGTGCTATGAGTTTTGAGTCAAGCTTGATGACTATATGATCTATATCATGCCAAGTAACATCAGATAGTAGCTCAAACACTGTGTTATACTCAAAAATGCTCTTAGTAGAGTGACCAATTAAAATCCCTCGCATACTTACTATCTTGCAATTTGGAGCGAATATAGGCCATGTTGTGGAAGATAGGTTTTGAGTACTAAAAATAGCACCGTCAACATAACCAATTTACGATTCAAGATGTCGACATTTGCAAAAAAAACATAAACAAGATCAACAGAAACAATGGGAAAATCTAAAAGGACACACACCAAAAACACTCAAACACACCTATAAACAGGTTGTACAAAATGTACTATGTATGCGATCAAGCATAGTATTTTTTGAGGTACAACCCATTCCTAGGCTACACAAATGGATCTCCATCAAAATCTACTAACTCATAGGATGATTTGCAAGGACTCGCTTGACAATGTACAAACCTAGCCACATAGGTTGGAAATTTCCTGGACCTAACTTATCGCCTTCTTGGTCATTTAAGAGAATCATGTATCCTTCCAAGAAGACACAAAGCTTCGATTTTTTTTCATATTGCAACTTAATTCATCTTTTATGAGCTTCGTTGGATAAAGAAACATCACGCCGAGTTTAATCCAAATGAGTCAAATGTAAAATATGTTCCTCATCTATGGAAGTGGTAGGAATAAGGTCAAAAGATATTTTTAAAGATATAATTTCACACTCGATGGGGAGGGTTGCTTCTAGACAATAAACCAACTAAAAGGGTGTGAATATGGTAGCAATCCTAACTGAGGTTTGGTATGCCCATAAGGAATCATAAGAAGCAAGTGCCATTTTTATTGGTGGACCCCTAGCATGTGTTGAAGAATAGTTTTAAGAAATTTTCTAACAAAATCAACTTGTCTATTAGCCTTTGGATAGTAGGGAGTGTAATTTTCATGCGAAAATCCCAGCTTAGTAGCTAGTTCAGTCATCATATGATTCCAGAAATTATTTCTGTGATCTGTGACTATCGCTTATGGTACACCAAACCTAAAAATAACATGATGGAAGAAAAAATATGCATCCATTTCACCAATTTTATTATTTTTAGGAATCACCTCAACCCAAATAGTAAAGTAGTCAACAGTCACAATAATATAACCATGTCCCCCGGTCGAGGGATAGTTACATACCACAAATGTAATTTCCCCAGTTGTAAAAGGAACAAAAATGAAAACTTGATGCAGTGGAGCAGGTGGAGCACAGATCATACAATCATAGATCTGGCATGCATGACACTTTTGGACAGTGAGGATGCAGTTGTGAAAGATCATGGCAAAAATGTAACCAAATCATAATTTCTTCTACGCAGTAGCGTAACAAGGTAGATGTTCACCAGATGCCCCTGAATGGAATTAATTAAGGATGAGGCACCTCCATAAAATCATATCAATATCACCATGGTAAAGGGTTTCGTCGATAATAATGTAATTTCAGGATTGGTACCGGATACATCATTTCTCAAAGTGAGAAGTATTAGGCTAGAAATTCTGGGTCTGAAGATAGATCAGGAAATATCCATACCACAGGTTAGATGAAGAAATCATAAAAAATGACTCGTCAGGGATAGAATATTCATATGTAGATTTAAAATCTGGGGAAGGAAGGTCGCACATAGGTTCAGAAAAAACCAAGGATTTATTCGACTTGGATTTGATGAACTCTAGGTCGAACAATTTCATGTCACAAAATCACAAAGTAGAAGAAAATATAGATCAATGAATTAAAAATTATTCCCTTTGAGGAGGGAACGCCCTTTACATTACATAAATAAAAAATTATTGGATGGTTCAAAAGGAAAAACCTCGTTTTGATATATAGGAGTCTAAATGGCTACAATATAATCAGATTCGACACAATAATAACAATATGGGTTGTACATGGGTACAACAATAACAAAAATGGAGCTAGAGTAACAATAACAATAATGGGATAAATTAGTATTATAGGGACCTAATATTCCCCTCTCAAAAAAGTGTTGTCATAAATGCTTGATTAGTTATGGATACTTCTAAAAAAATATCATCCTCCATGTGAAATATTCAGCTAGTAAGTTCTTCCACTTGATGAGATACTCTGAAATTGAACGATTTTGTAGCTGTCGAGTTCTTGTTTCCATGATTTCTTTAGGTTCCAATATTGTTTGAACTAGGATCTTGTCATCTATCACCTTATTTAAACATGAAACATGGAAAATTGGGTGCACTCAAGAAGATGCAGGAAGCTCCAATTTGTATGACATAGTACTGATATTTTTCAACAGCTTCTAAGGACCATAATAGTTTGGTGATAATTTATTATAATTCTTAGCTTGCTTGAGGAACATTTGTTTCTATGGTTGTAGTTGTAAAAATACCCAGTCTCCTACATCAAACTTGTTTCGTTGTGATGTATATCTTCCTATCGTTTCATTCGATTTTGTGTGAATGTGAGGTTATGCTTTACGAGTTGGATAACTTTTTGGTGACGCTCGATGTGATCTTCCACTACTTCAACCTTATAAATTTCTCTTAAATATGATGTGATGGATGGTGGATGATATCAATAAATTATCATAAATGGGATAATTTTTTCTGTAGTATGGAAGGAAGTGTAATATCACCATTCATCTAGAGATAAGCACTTGACCCATTGTGTATGTTTATTAGATACAAATCAACAAAGATATCCTTCCAAACATTTTTTCACTATATCATTTTTCCCATTAGATTGAGTATGATAACATGAGCTATGAGCTAATTCAGTACTCGGAAAAGAAAATAATTCAATCCAAAAATTTCCATTGAAAATGGGATCTCTGTCCCTTATAATAATATTTGGGTTTCCATGTAGCTTTTAAATTGTTTCCATAAATGAAATACTAATTGTATTGGCTTTAAATGGATGAGATAATTCAAAAATATGTGCATACTTGATAAGTCTATAAAATACCACCATGATGACACTCTTTCCTTCGGACTTGCATAAACATGTGATAAACTCCGTTGAAACCTCCTCCCAATAATTACTTGGAATGGATAAAGGTTATGACAGACCCAGGGCCTTAATTGTATCAACTTTGTTTTGTTGGAAAACCAAACATTCTGCCACAAAATTTTGAATATCATATTTTATGCCATCCCAAAAAAAATCCTTCTTAATGTTATGGTAAGTATTTAAAAATCCTAAGTTCCCTTCTAAGGGAGAGTTGTGCAATTCCAATATAATATTTTTTTTAGGTTGGGAATTATTACAAAGATATAAGTGATCTTTGTATTGTAATGAATCATCTTTCCAACTAAATGTATCATATGTATTGGGATATTGCTGAAAATTTTGAATGAGTACTCACACTTCTTCATCGTTCTTTCATTCATCTCTTGCCTCAGTTATCCAATCTGATTGGATAATAGAAATGGCACAAATAAATGATTCCCCATCCTCATCATTTCTTCAGAGTGCACATGCAAAAAAAAATTGCTTCCATTTTTTGTAGATGATTTCAAATTCTTAACCCAACATCTTTGTCACCCATTTTTGTTTCTCTTCTAAAGATAATATTTTTTCTAAAAATTATTTAATACTATCATGATTTGTTTTTACCCTGAAGTGTCTTCCCATTAGGTAATGTCCCCATTGCTTAAGTGAACGTAGTATTTCCAACATTTCCTTCCCATAAATAGGTTTGTGTAAATATGATGCAGGGGCATTAGACACTAGCCAGCAATGTAGGAGGTTTGTCCACATGTTGTGGCTAGTAGGGGTCGAAAATATTTGAATTGTAATAGCTAGGTGTCAATACCTCAGCTGACTGTATTATTTAGATCAGTTAGAGTTAGTGGAAGTCGAATAGTTAGCCATCTGTCATATTTCAATTATTTGAATGAATTGTAATTAGACCTTTGATTTTTAGAACGGTCCTCTCAAAGGAACCGAAGAGTCATATGTTTGTGTATATAAATGTAATACCTCGGATGTATTGGAGAGAAGAGAGGAAGAGAAGATATTTCGGCAATAAAACTATGTGGGTGGTCGATTCCTTCCAATTAAATAATTTCAATGTGCATTTGCCATAGAGTCGTTTCAAATCCTTAATTGTGAAGAGATTGTTTAATTGCGAAGTGATGAGCTTTGTGCATGTATAATTGAACTCCTGTATAAATTCCACATATCTCTATCTGTTGTGTCCCTTAATTTATTTGAGAAAACCCTGTGAATTTAACCCCCGCCCGTAGGCGTGGTCTGTGTAGAAAAGTCGTTGTTGTTAAACAAGCTTTGCTGAATGAATCTCCATTCATAGAAGGAGCCTGTGTAAAATTGTGGTCGACCAACATTACCCAAGATAGTGAAAATCCGTCGGAAGAGAATCACACTTGTTGCTAATTGAAACCCTGCCGAGGATTGACCCGAGTTAACTGAATAAGAAGGAATAACGTAACCCTGACGTGGCCCTGGTTAATCACTGTACCAAAGCCACAAGAGGATTTGCAAAGGCGGATTGCCCATATCGCACCCCTTTTGCAGAGTAGGCGGTATTTTCTGAACGTGAGCGATTGCAGAGAGTAATTGACACGTGGCGAGGTGGACCCCCGAAAAACCGTTGTCAAAGCGCGCCATCGCACGTTATAGTTCGTACCAGGATGCCGCACGATATGCTTACGTCCCATCGATCTGGAGCCTTGCGATCTAATGGTGGTCGCCCGATGGACTTGCCCGACGTTTAACTAAGGTACAGTGTGGTTGATTGGGCGATTGGTCGTAGAGGTGGGGCCCGGAGCCAAGGTTTATTACACAGTAAATTATTCAAAATAGAGCAGTGGATTTATATAAAGCGCGAAGGGCTAACCCTTGATTATAAGGTTCGGAGATAATATATATAAGCCGGGAATATAATATAGCATTCGAAAGTTGCGAATATGTTTATTTGTCAATTTCTTTGAAATTGATAAATAAAATAAAAGGAAGATAAAGAGCCACGTGGGATAAACCAGAAGAGAAATGTTGATAGAGCCACGCTATAGCTGACCAGCTCTCTGTGGGGCTGACTTTCAGTTTTGTTGCGTCATTAGTGGTATCAGAGCCATTGTTTTAAGGTTGTTTTTGCAGAAGAGCTGACATGGCAATTTGAGTTGGTAGAGGTGCTCGCAGAAGGAGGCCCATTGTCAACGCAGAGGTGTTGGGGATGTTGCAGAGGGTCGAGGCCAGAATGGATGCCATGGAGCGAAGACAGCCCAGAGATCCGGAAGAAATCAATGAACCTGAAACAGAAGAAGATGAAGAAAATGTTGAGATTCCTCCTCGCATGAGGCTCCTTAGAACTGTTCTAAGGTCTGCAGTTAAGCCCAGAATTGAAGTGTCGAGTTATGCAGGGGGAATGAATCCAGAGGAGCTGGTGGACTGGATAAATGAAATGAAAAAGTTCTTCGATTATGAAGAAATAAGCGAGGATAATAAGGTTAAGTTTGCGGTGACAAAGCTGAAAGGACATGCTCCACTTTGGTGGGATGGAGTGCAAGCAAAGAGGAGGAGAGTTGGCAGGAAACCTATCAAAAGCTGAACCAGAATGATGGCTAAATTAAAAGGTAAATTCTTTCCTAGTGATTACGAACTGACATTGTACAAGCAAATGTAGAACCTGAGACAGAGGTTGCTAACAGTAAAAGAATACATAGAGGAATTATACAGAGTGAGCATAAGGGCTGGGAAATTCCAAGACACACCTGAGAAGACTGCCAGATATGTGAATGGTCTCAAGCTGGAGATCCAAGATGAGATTGGTCTCCTATCTCCTAAGACAGTGGAAGAGGCCTATCAGATGGCCTTGAAAGCAGAGGAGAAACTCCTGAGGAAACAGTCTACCAAGAAGAGAGGTACTTTCTGTGGGAAGGGAAGTCAGCGTGGTAGAGGAAAGCCTGCTACACCCAGGGATGGAGCCAATAGTATCTCACCTCAGAATTCATCTACAGAGGATGATGCAAGGGGCAGAAAGGGTTCTTACAGAGAAAAAGGAAGAGGAGGTAGAGACAAAGGAAGAGGTAGAGAATTAAGGTGCTATACATGTCAGCAAGTGGGACATAAGCACTATGAGTGTCCAGAGAATGTGGGTGCTGGTCCAAGAAATGTTGTTGTTGCCTAGGCTGGAGAAAAGGCAGAGATTGAAGAAGAAATTCTGCTAGAGAGGGGAGAATCCTTGGTGGTAATTAAGGTCCTGTTGAAGCAAGCCAAAGAGGTCACTGAGCCTACACAAAGGAAGAATTTGCTTAGGAGCATATGCAAAGTCCAAGGAAAATGCTGCCAGCTAGTCACTGATAGTGGCAGCACAGACAATTTGGTTTCCACTGAGGTAGTAGAAAAGCTGAAGTTGAAGACAAGGGAGCATCCAACTCCCTACAGGGTGTACTGGCTGCACAAAGGGCACCAGTTGGTTGTAAAAGAGAAGTGTGAGATAGAGCTGCAAATGGGAAAATACAAAGATAAGCTCCTATGTGATGTAATGCCCATGGATGTGTGTCATATACTGCTGGGTAGACCTTGGTAGTTTGACAGAGCAGCAGTGCATGATGGCAAGAAGAACACTTACAAGTTCTTCAAAGATGGGGTACACCATACATTGATACCCATGGAAGAAGGAGAACCATCCAGCAGAGTGATTGATCCAAAGACCTTGTTGCTGAGCGGGAAGGAATATCTGTAGCAGATAGAAGAAGAAGAGGTAAGTTTTGCTTTAGTTTGCAAACCTAAAGTAGTTCTTACTTCTACAAATTTTTTATTTTCCAGTAGAAATCCAAGAGATGTTAGATGAGTATTGTGACATTGTTGTGGATGATTTACCTGATGAGCTGCCACCTATGAGAAAGATTAGCCATCAGATAGATTTTATCCCTAGTTCAAATCTGCCAAATAAGGCAGCCTATAGAATGACTCCCAAGGAAAATGAGGAAATCAGGAGACAAGTACAGGAATTTGTGGATAAAGGGCTGATCAGAGAAAGTTTGAGTCCATGTGCAGTACCAGCAGTATTGAGCCCAAAGAAAGATGGAGGATGGAGGATGTGTACTGATTCCAGAGCAATCAATAAGATCACAATCAGGTACAGATTCCCTTTGCCCAAAGTTGAGGACTTAATGGACTGTTTGAGTGGTGCTAAATATTTCTCAAAGATAGATTTAAAAAGTGGATACCATCAGATTAGAATAAGAGAGGGTGATGAGCGGAAAAATGCCTTTAAAACAAATGAAGGACTGTATGAGTGGATGGTAATGCCTTTTGGGTTGTCAAATGCACCTAGCACTTTTATGAGACTTATGAATGAAGTATTGAAAGAGTTCATTGGTAAATTTGTGATAGTGTATCTGGATGATATATTAGTTTTCAGCAGAACTAAAGAAGAACATTTAAGGCATCTTGATCACATCTTGAAGAAGCTGCACCAAGATAAATTGCTGATAAATTTGAAGAAATTATCATTCATGAAAGAGGAGTTGGTGTATTTTGGGTTTGTTGTTTTTGCAGAAGGATTGAAGATGGACCCAGAAAAGGTTAAGGCAATTGTGGAGTGGCCTTCACCCAGGAATGTCTTTGAGGTAAGAAGTTGCCATCGACTTGCCAATTTTTACAAAAAATTTATAAGAAAATTAAGTAAGATCAATGCACCCATAATTGAGACAATAAATAAGAGAAAAAAACCATTTAAATGGATTGTTGATGCGGAAAGAAACTTTAAAATTTTGAAGAAAAAGATAACGGAGAAGCCTATTTTGATTCTGCCTGATTTTACTAAACCATTTCAAGTAAAATGTGATGCCAGTGGAGAGGACATTGGAGCTGTGTTGAGTAAGGATGATAGGCCTATGGAATATTTATGTGAGAAGCTGAATGACACCAGAAAGAAGTATTCCTCTTATGAGAAGGAATTTTATGCAATTGTTCAGGCACTGAAGAAGTGGAGACATTACTTGATGTCCAGGGAATTTGTATTATATTCTGACAATCATGCTTTGCAGTATATTGTACAGTAGCCCAAGTTGAAACATAAGCATGCCAATTGGGTTGAGTATCTCCAAGGTTTTAATTTTGTTTTGAAACATATAAGTGGTCAAGCATATAAAGTAGCTGATGCTTTGAGTAGGAGGAACATGCTTGTTCAAGAAACAAATTTTGAAGTTGCAGGATTTGATTTTCTGAAAGAATTGTATAAAACAGATCCATATTTTAAAGAATAATTTGAGGCATGTAGTAACCCTGTTTTAACAGATAGAAGCCAATGGCTGGATTATTTCCTACAGGAGGAATTTTTATTCAGAAGAAGTCAACTGTGTGTACCAAAATTTTCCATGAGAGAAAACTTGATCAAAGAGAAGCATAGTGGTGGACTTGTTGGACACTTTGGTACTGATAAGACTTATGAGAAGCTGAGTCACTTTTATTACTGGCCTAGGATGAGAACAAAAGTAGATAAGTTTGTGAAGAATTGAAAAATCCATCAGTATGCTAAAGGAAGGAGCCAGAATGCAGGATTGTACACTCCCTTACCTATTCCAGACAGGCCTTGGGACATGGTGAGTATGGATTTTGTTCTAGGATTTCCCAAGACTCAGAGAGGGAATGATGCAGTCTTTGTTGTAGTGGATAGATTCTCCAAAATGGCACATTTTATTCCATGCTATAAAACTAGTGATGCCACCCATGTTGCTAACTTGTTCTTCAAAGAAGTTGTTAGATTGCATGGATTACCCAAGAGTATTGTTTCAGACAGAGATACCAGATTTTTGGGTCATTTTTCGAGGACATTGTGGAAGAAACTTGGCACCAAACTGAGTTTCATCTCAGCTTATCATCCCCAGACTGATGGAAAAACTGAGGTAGTGAATAGGAGTTTGTGAAATTTGTTGAGAAGTCTTGCAGGAGAGAATCCCAAGCAGTGGGGTCATATTTTGCCTCAGGCAGAATATGCATATAATGACTCACCAAACAGGAGCACAGGGAAGAGCCCATTTCATATTGTTTATGGAATGCACCCTAGAGGAATATCAAAGTTGAGAAATCTGGGAAAGGAAAAACTAAGCAGTGCAGATGGTGAGGAATTTGCTTCAGAGATCTAGGCCATACATGAACAAGTGAAACAGCAACTACGAGGAAGTAGCATCAGATACAAAAGCAGAGCATACTTGAGTAGAAAATAAGTTCATTTTGAATTAGGAGATCAGGTTTTGGCACACTTGAGAAAGGAGAGATTCCAAAAGAAGCAGTAAAACAAATTGAAGTTCAAAAAGATTGGGCCATGCAAGATACTTAGAAAGTTTTCTCCAAATGCTTATGAGATTGAATTACCTCCTGATGTTGGAATATCTCCCATTTTTAATGTTGCAGATTTGTATAAGTATGAAGATGATGGTGCAGAAGAAAGATCAGCAGACAAGTAACAGATTGAGTCGAGGGAACAACTACCTCCAGTGCAACCACTGCAACCAGAGAAGATATTGGATGAAAGACCATTCAGAAGGACCAGAGGACAAGAGTACTTTCAGTACTTGATCAAATGGAAAGACAAGCCAGAAGAAGATGCCACTTGGATGATTGAAGGAATGTTACAGAAGATAGGCAGGTCAGTGGAAGAGCTCATGGACAGGAGCCCATGAAGAAGATTGCCCTCGGGAGTCTGATGCAAGGGCATTAGACACTAGCCAGCAATGTAGGAGGTTTTTCCACATGTTGTGGCTAGTAGGGGTCGAAAATATTTGAATTGTAACAGCTAGGTGTCAATACCTCAGCTGACTATATTATTTAGATCAGTTAGAGTTAGTGGAAGTTGAATAGTTAGCCATCTCTCATATTTCAATTATTTCAATGAATTGTAATTAGACCTTTGATTTCTAGAACGGTCCTCTCAGAGGAACCGAAGAGTCATATGTTTGTGTATATAAAAATAATCCCTTGGATGTATTGGAGAGAAGAGAGGAAGAGAAGAGATTTCTGCTGTAAAACTCTGTGCGTGGTCGATTTCTTCCAATTAAATAATTTCAGTGCGCATTTACCATAGAGTTGTTTCGAATCCTTAATTGTGAATAGATTGTTTAATTACGAAGTGATGAGCTCTGTGCATGTATAATTGAACTCCTATATAAATTCCACATATCTCTCTCTGTTTTGTCCCTTAATTTATTCGAGCAAACCCTGTGAATTTAACCCCCGCCCGCAGGCGTGGTCTGTGTAGAAAAGCCATCGTTGTTAAACAAGCTCTGCTGAATAAATATCCATTCATCGAAGGAGCCTATGTAAAATTGTTGTCGACTAACATTACCCAAGATAGTGAAAAGCCGTCATAAGAGAATCACGTTTGTTGCTAATTGAAAACTTGCCGAGGATTGACCCGAGTTAACTGAATAAGAAGGAATAACGTAACCCTGACGTGGCCCTGGTTAATCACTTTACTAAAACCACAAGCAGATTTTCAAAGGCAGATTGGCCATATCGCACCCCTTTTGTGGAGTAGGTGGTATTTTCTGAATGTGAGTGATTCCACAGAGTAATTGACACGTGGCAATGTGGACCCCCCGAAAACCGTTGTCAAAGCGCGCCATCGCATGTTATAGTTCATACCAGGATGCCGCGCGATATGCGTACGTGTCATCAATCCGGAGCCTTGCGATCTAACGGTGGTTGCCCGATGGACTTTCCCGACGTTTAACTAAGGTACGGTGTGGTTGATTGGGCGATTGGTCGTAGAGATGGGGCCCAGAGCCAAGGTTTATTACACAGTAAATTATTCAAAATAGAGCGGTGGATTTATATAAAGCGCAAAGGGCTAACCCTTGATTATAAGGTTCAGAGATAATATATATAAGCCAGGAATATAATATAACATTCCAAAGTTACAAATATGTTTATTTGTCAATTTCTTTGAAATTGATAAATAAAATAAAAGGAAGATAAAGAGCCACGTGTGATAAACGAGAAGAGAAATGCTGACAGAGCCACGCTATAGTTGACCAGCTCTTCGTGGGGCTAAATTTTAGTTTTGTTGCGTCAAAATACTTTCCTTTGATTATATGACTTTAAAAAGAAATGAGTCTTCCTTCTTGCATTAAAAAAAATTCAATGAACCATTTCCTGAGGCATCAAATTTGACATTAAAGGTTTTTGTGAAGTATGGCATATGTAAGACTCGTTTTTGGCACATTTCCTCATTAAGATGTCTAAAGGCCTTAGATTCTTCTGGAGTCCAAGAAAATTCATATTTCTTAAGTAACGTTGTTATAGGTACTTATATTCTCCCATAATTCTTAACAAATGTGTGATAATATCTTGACAACCCAAGAAATCTTCACAGATGATGTATGGTTGTGGGAATTTTCAATTCCTTAATGGATTTAACTTTGTTGGGTTCTACCTTAACACCCTCATAAGATACAATATGACCCAGATATTCCACCTCTTTTATTCCAAAGAAACATTTGGCCATTTTTTCATATAATTGTTTCTCCTCCAATAGTTTGAGCACCCTGTCAATATGTTGAACATGATCATTCCAGGAGTAGTTGTATATTAGTATATCATCAAAAATTACAAACACAAATTTTCTAACGAAGGGTTGAAAATTGAGTTCATGAAACCTTGAAATGCAAGAGGTCTATTGTTAAGGAAAAAAGGCATGACCAAAAATTTGTAATGATCCTCATGAGCTATAAATTCTATTTTCAGGTTGTATTGTGTATTCATTCTTATTTGATGATATACCGAATGAGGATCCATCTTAGTGAAGTAAATCGATCCATGTACTTCATAGAATAATTCATCAATAAAAGGAATGGGAAATTTATCTTTAATATTGAGATTTTTGAGCTCCCTATAATACAAACAGATGTGCCATGGTCCATCCTTGTTGTGCACCAATAATATTGAAAAAGAGAAATAACTTTGACTAGGTTGAATTATACCAGGCTCCAGCATTTCAACAACCATGTGTTCAATTTCACTCTCTTGGGAATAGGGATATATGTAAGGCCTAATGTTTGGAGGAAAAATTGGTGGAATCAAATTAATAACATGATCACAATCATGAATATTTGGGAGGCCTTTGGGAGTCTCAAATACCTTGGAACGATTTTCCAATGCTTTTTGGATACCTATAGAAATAGATTATTTTGATGTTTGAACCTCTAGTGAGAATCATTGTGTAATTACGTCCCCTTGTTATTTCTTCATAAGATTTTTTGTGCCATCAGAATTGATTAACTTTATTAGTTTCCTTGCGATACACCTTAATTAAAACTCCTTTCCTTCCCAAAAAATTTGAAGAAAATTTCTTGAAATTAAAAGTTATTGTACTGAAATATTGTAACCATTGGAATCCTAGTACAATATCAACACTAGCCATTGTAATGGAAATAATTTGACTATTCAACACATATTCTCCGATGGATAGCTTGATATCATGCCACTATATAGAGAAATTTATATTTCATCCATTTGCAACCATCACTTGAAACTTTGATGTTGGATATAGGAAGCAACTCAATTCCTTGGCTATCTTACAATGAATAAAATTATATGTACTACTAGAATCAATTAATACTATTACCTTTTCCTTCTTGATATGCCCTTCTATATTGGGAGTTTAAGGAGTAGTAATTCCTGCCCATGCATTACAAGATATGTTCGGATTCATTTTTTCTTTAATTGGGGTTGGTTCCTAGTGTATATACTCTTCTTTTGAACTTTAGTGTTCCTTTTTTTTCCTCCTCTTCACAATCTATGTAAAATAATTTATTCCCACTGCACTTATGACCTTTAGTGTATTTTCTATCACAACTATAAAAAAATGTTTTTTATTTTTTTCATCCAATTGTTGTGGTCTCAACATTGTAGGTTGTGGAAGGCTAGGAGTAGAAACACTTCCATATTTATAGTTGTGAGTGGTATACTTCCTTGTTTCCATAATTTTTCCTTTGACTTTTATTTCCACCATAAATGCCTTCTCTAATTAATCAGGTTCCCAAAAGTGCACCTCATGTTAGGTTTTATCCTTTAAATTCCCTATGAAGGCATCAATACTATGCTCCTATGGAATATTTTCTACCCTCGTACTCAATTTTTGGAAGTCTTCAATGTGCTATGCGATTGAACCCTTGTGTTTGAGGTTTATCAATTGGCTAAAGAAAGTGTTTTGTTAGTGTATTCATAATGTGTTATCATTTCCTCCGTAAAAATTGAGCAAGTGACAAGTGCTTTATGAGAAAAAATCCATCGATACCTTTAAAAATTATTAGGTTCTAAATATAAAGTTGCAATGTCTACCTTTTGTGAGTGTTGCATATCTGGAGATCAAAATATTGCTCTCTTTGTAGTATCCACGTTACCGGATCCTTACCATAAAACTTACTCAAATCAATATTTGGAATATGGTGGTTCTTAAACCAAACATTAGAGTTTCTAAAATAACAATTCAATTAATTTTTTGCTCATCATTATTTTATGGATTACGTTGTCCCCACCGGTAAGCCTTTCTTGCAACAACTTTTTCAAACCTTCCTTCAAACCTTCCATGTCTACTTTCAAGCCATCCATATTATCTTCCATGCCATCCATCTTAGCTTCCATTTCTTATTTTAAACCATCCATGTCATATTTGGTTTCTCTTTGTGAGAGAGAAATTTGTTGCACTGGGTCCCATAATTTTGATATATCATGTTGCAATTATTCTTCTTCATACGCCATCATAGAGTTTTATGAGGGATTAACGAGTGTGGAATTTTATAACCCAATAATGATATTCATGATTCAATATTCCCTTCGAATCACTTATGTTATCACTCTGTAATTTCCCATGGTTGTGAGAGGAACCCAGAGGTAACCACAAAAGCACTTGTGATGTTTGGATCTTGCCATTCTAGATCTAGATCCTCTACCTTAGATTCTGGAGAGGTTGAATTTTTCTTCATAAACATGTTAGCTTCCCTTTCAACCTGATTAATTCGCCAACCTGTATCATCTAGTTTTCCCTTTGAGTTCTATTTCTATCATTTTTTTCCTTTCGTCATCTTCTGAATAATTCATTATTGTAAAAAAATATTTCGGGAAAAATTAATATATTTTGAATAATATTTCCAAATATTTTAATTGAACTTGTAAATGAATTATTTAAATCTTGACATATTTATTTGAGTTAATTCATAAATAATCTTGGTTTGAAATCCATGTGTTGTTTTCAAATCCATGCCATTTCTTAAATCCACATCTTGTATTTCCTTCGCATGGATTTTAAAAACCATATGTTGTTTCTCCTTCCCATGGATTTTTAAAACCATGTATTATTTATCCATGTGTTTTTGTTTTTACTTTTATTTTTGTGACTGCAAAATATTTGCATCAATATTTATCCAAATATATTTTTCCCATACATTTTTCATTCATAATCCATTTTCCTTCCTTATCTCTTCGTTGTTGGTTTCAGGGAAAATTTTAAGGATGAAAAACTTTCTTAAATTTTAGTAACCTTGGCAAATCTTACTAGTCCCAAAATTGAAAATTTTAAAATGTGTGTTGATATATTTGTAAAAACATGTAGATTTATAATAGATTTATACATAGCCTTTATACAATTTTGGCAATTTTTAAGGTAAAAAAAATTTATACTATAAAATTTGGGCGAATCATTTTTAGAAAAATATGGAAATTGGATTTTTATTTTTTTTGGAAAAACCATGGAAAATTAGCCCATTTGAAAATATTAGCCCCTAAAATTTTCCATGGTTTGTTTTTCTCCCATGGTTTTCATTTGAAAAATAATTGAAATTATTTTCAATCTCAAAATAATTTAAATATTCTTTTTTCCAACATATAGCAAAATAAATGAAAATAAGTGACGTTTCAATTTCATTTTTACTCACCCTACTTTTATTTTCAATTGTAACCTCATTTACTTGCACTTGTAAATTCCTTTTACTTGTACCTACAAATTCCTTTTACCTATACATGTAAATTCATTTTACACCTTAGCCTCATTTACCTCAGTCTTATTATTACTTTACCTCCTTTTTATTTCACCTATACATTAGCTTCGTAAGAATATGACCTATAAAAAATATTCTTTCACCTTCCACAAACGCATTTTACTCAACCTCCTTCATTCGTAAAAATTATTTCATAAATGTATCATCCAAGCTCCAATGGAATCCGAGCTCCAATGGAATGTGAGGTGGTGCCACAATTGACTTTGAATTTATGGATTTTTACTTTAGAGTTTATTTCTTGCTATGCATGAAATTAAATTTAGTTCTAATGGTTTTTAGTTCGAGTTAATAAATTATTTTTTAATTAATTTTAATAATTCAAAGAAATAATTTCACACTTAGGTAATTTTTCTTTGTTTTCTGGTTTTGAGGAGAAGAATTCAAATTTCTCTATATTTTAACCGAAAAGTCCATTAGAAGCACCAAATATACCATTGGAAAGTTCCTTCTGATAAATTTACCATGAAAACACCTACAAAATTATCTAACCTAGAATTTCTATGAAACAATATCCCAAACATTTAGGCTTGTCTTGGGCACATGACTTCAAGAAATAAATGACACATTGTATAAGAAAACCTTTAGGCTATGACACCTACTGATTCATAGGCTAAAACTTACCATCAGATTCCCAAAATAGATAAATCGAAAAACATGTTACCTATATTATAGGACACTAGCAGCGACTCCAACGGGGATGGAATCCTCTAATTGAGATTCCAAAGAAGACGGTAGACTAGTAGCCTGATACATTGGGTTGATCCCAAGCCTACAACATGCTCTACCATGAAACCATTGCAACTAAAAACCAATTGATAATATGTTCCAATACTCAAACTAAATCAAATCCATTCTTTAAAATGAAATTTGAACTGTATACTAAAAAATGAAAACTCTACTACAAAATGAAACTGAAAAAAGTGTTTAAAGAGTGGATCTTATTCATCACGTCTACTCACTCTAATATTATAGAATGAATGCAATATAAAATAAAATAAAAAAAATCCAATGCAACCAATCAATCAAATGGATACTTAAATGAAGCTTTCATTCCACTCCTCTAGGCGGAGAAATAAACTCTGAAAATGGAAACTCAAAATTCCCACTGAAACCATATTGATAATCTATAACCAACAAAAAATTAATTTTTTCTGATGACTCTAATAGGATCTCCAAAGGATTATGAAAAAGATGGATAATTTCGCTTTGTTGTTCAATTCTTGCAAACTTTTCACTAGAAAACTCATGGTTATTACCCAAAGGAAAAATACCAGCTTCCTTAATAAAATTTGTATTCATATAATTACAAAGACTAAAGTTTGTATACTGATTAAAAACTTCAAAGAGGATAATTAATGTTTGTACACCTGAAAATGACTTCTCATGTGATTAAATAAAAATCTATTTATGCTTTTTTGAAGTTTTTGGCTTTTGTTTTCAAGGGATGTAATATTGTAAATATTTCTCTCATCATCCATGGGATCTAAAACAACTGGTTATTCTTCAACATCTCTCGGGAAATCAATGATAAATTACTCTTTTATTGAAGAGTTTATCGACAAAATTTGTTCTCTATTATGCTTATTCTCATGTGACTTTATTTGAAGACTCTCATGTGAAGGTTCACTATCTAAATTTTCCATACATATAACTCCAGAAATATGAACTTGACAAGCTTATTTTTAAAATGAAAATTTAGAAAATGAAAAGTTTGAAGAAAAACATGAATGAAAATCCTTATCCATATGTTGTTTTCTTAAAATTTGAAAATTTTCATAAGATCCAGGTGAAAAGAATGAGTTTCCACGTAAATATTGTCAGTATCTTCATCTTTATCATGACCACATAAAAATTTGCAAGGTTGGTGCACATTTTCATCAATTTAGGGGAGTATGTTGGAACACCTAATCCTACATGGGTAGGTGTGGAATGTGAAAAGTCACAATGGAGTCCAAGTGACCTTGGAATACGAAACCAAGAGTCACACCATTGTATTATAAATGTACATCATGTATAATGGAAAAAATAAGAAAGCCTCACGCTTATCCTTCATTGTGTTGAGTCTTTGTGTGTGTGTGTTCATCTTCCTCATACACAATGTGTGTGCTTTAACATGGTTTTTAACATCGTATCAGAGTGGGCGATTGCTGGCCCTGCTCCAAATTGAGTGAGCCATTTGTGTTTATGGCATATGCATATCTGCAAAATTCTTGGCATTTTTGCAGCATTCAGAGACTTTCTGCAACTGACATTTTGCCGCATTCATCAAATCTTTTTGCAGCATTCAGAAATTTCATCTTGGAGCATTCAAAATCCATGGCAACATTCAGAAATTGACTTTAAACAAGAGCAGCAGTGGTGGTGTTGAAGAAGCGCATCTGAAGGTTTTCTAAATTCTGATCTTTTCTCTGAATTTTTTGCCTTTAATTATGCTTTTGAAGAGCTGCTGGAACAGTGTTTTAAATTGGGTTTCTGAAGAAGAAGTTTATGAGTTTTTAGTGGAAAATATTTCTGAGTATTGTTAAATTCTGCATTTTTGAGCTGCTGGAAAATAGTTTAAAGAGGGGTTTTGAAGAAATTTCTGAGATTTCTGAGTTCTCTAACTCCACAAATTCTCCAATTTTCTGCTGCTATATCACCCTACGTAATATTCTGAAAAATTCTGAAGTTTTTGGTGAAAATTTCTAAGCTTTTGGACTGCATTTTTCTGCTGCTAAAAGAAAAAGATTATTTTCCTACTACTTCTAAGTCTACGGTTCTGCATTTACCCTCAATTGCAATTTTACTGCTTAAAATTATGCATATTTCTGAACTCATTCTACTCCTCTCTGCTGTTTAAAAATAAAAAAATAAAAAAAATAAAAAAAATTCTCTCACTTGGCCTTTTGGCCCCCCTCCCCCAACCTGCAAGTTTTTTTTCAACTCTACACTCCATACTCCCAACCCACACCCGCGCTCTCACCCAGCACCTTCGCTCTACCACTCAATTCCTGCAGCTGCATCTATGCTCCCTCAACCAACCCTTATTACTCCCTTAAAACTTACCCACAGCCCGCTTCACCCTGCAATTACAACGCCCCCCCTCACGACCTACCTAGCACTCACTCTCTCACAGCATACGCTACAGCCTTACACCTTTTTAGAATTTTCAAAAAAAAGTTTTTATCCATCGTCTCTCCTTACTCCTCACATACCTCATGCACCATCAAAAAAAAAAGCAGCACTGCACGCATTCCCTTATCACTCCGCCACGTATGCCTCTACCCACACCGCTGCTCAACACGCTCCCTAACCCGCTCTGCAACCCACCCGACCGCACCTGCAAACTGCATACGCCCTTTCTTTGGCCTACGGCCCTCCCTCCTTACACATTGTCCCCCCCTCTCCATTACAATACGGCTCTCCATATTTCGTTTTAAATTTTTTTTTATATTCACCTCACCTCCTTTTAAATTAATACCTCCTTCTTTTTAATTACCCCCCTTCCCTTTTTTAATAACCCTTTTTTATTAACATTTTCCTTATTTTTCCCACCCCCATCCCTTTTTTAATTTATTAAATTCCTCTTCCCATTTTTTATTATTAATTGCCTTCCTTTTTTAAATTTATTTTAAGCCCCCTCCCATTTCAAATAAATTTCCCATCCTTTTTAATTAATCCTTTTCCCCTCCATTTTTAATTATTCCCATTAATCTATTTTTTAATTAATTTATAATTAATTAAAAAAAAAAAACAGCAGAGAGAGAGGAAGAGAGGAAGAGCAAAGAGAGAGTATGAACATCACAAATAAAAGGAAATGACACGTGAGCAGATGGATTAAATACATAGAGAAAATTTGCAGATTTGACATTGTGTGATCTGTGGCATAAGAGTGATTTTCTGAAGAAATTGACATTTGAAGACAAGTTTGCCATCATTGAAAACAACTCTTTGAAGAAGAAATTTCAGCTACCTTAAAGGCCTCTTGCACTAGTGTTTTCAGTTGCACATATTTTGCAGAAATATTATATTGAAATGACATTGATTTGCATCTTCATTCAAGACTTGAAGTGTAATTGAGTTGAAAAATTGTTGATTTCCCTCCATCATTTGAGGAGCAGATTTCGTGCTTTGAGAATTCCTTAGAGTCATTTGTATTTGTTGTTGAATCACATTGTAAACGGGTGCATTTTCGGTTGAAGCCGACACCCTTTCATTTTTTGAGCCTAAGTTGTTAAAAATGGCTAAAATCAATGAGGCATTAGAGTTTTTGAATAAGATCATTCATTCCAATGTTGATGATATGATAAGAATGAGCAAGAATGCTCTTTGTAATATTCAGACTTGTTTACAAAATGCACAAGAAAAGATCGAGTTTTTGCAGTTGGAATCTCAGCTCCAACAAGACGAACTTCAGCAAAAGAGTCACCATTCTGAACCTATTTCTGTTTAGAACATTGAGAAGGACTCTCATCAGAAGAAAGAAGATAAAGTTACAGTTGATCCACATTCACCTCCTTGTACTAGAGCAGATGTACATGCAGAAGCAATAGTTCAGCCTGCACTTCTCAAGCCCATCATCAAACCTTGGGAAGAGCTTGTCCACAACAAGCACCGAACTGGTCTTAGATATGACAAGGATGTGTCCTTTCATATTCGAGACTACACAAAGCCCATCATATTTCAAAGTGCCGGATTCCTGTATGACAGCTCACCTGCAGTTTTTCCAAATCCTGCTCCACAACAACAACAGCAGATCGTAAAATGCTAACACTGTGATCGAGTTGGTCATATGAAAGATCACTGTTTTGATATTCATCCACAAAAGGACTGTGGTCGGCACACCCATTCTTCAGATAGATTCTTTAGAAACAAGCCTCCTGCAAGAACCAAGATTCATCTTGGATGGATCGCTTCTTGGCAATGGGCATCAACAACCAAGAAGATGTTTACGACACATGTTAAAACTTGTTCACGGATATTGAGCAAAATTGCAGTTGAGTTTTCGGCATCATCTCACCTTGTCCCTGACAGGGGGGAAAATGGTGGTCATGTACAAGCTTCGATGTCAGATCAAGCGAGCCTGAGCCACAATCTCTCATTCCATGTTCAGAGTTGTAGCCAGCAGTTCAAGCGAGCTTGAGCCAAAATTCGTCATTCCAGATTCAAAGATGTAGCCAGAGACACGGATGCCCATGAGCATGCCTTCGGTTGGTGGACAACCTTAAACCATCATCTTTGGTTGGTGGACAACCTAAAACCACCATAGGTAGTAGACCTCCCTTCTTTTAGGTCGAAGGTCTCCCTTTCATATATGAGGAACACTTCCTCTAGCAGAAGCCTTCAGCTTCGCAGCCTTCAGCTTCTTGCCAGTTTTGGTTGAGTTCCAGGAAATTCTACAAGCATTCCAGAGTTGTTGGTAATCCTAAAACCATCACAGGTAGTAGACATCCCTTCTTTTAGGTTGACGGTCTCCCTTTTATATCAGGGACAATTCCTCTAGCAGAAGCTTTCAGCTTCTAGCCAGTTTTGGAAGAGTTCCGAGAACTGCAACAAGTATTGTGTTACAGTGTTTGTGGTCATCCTAAAACCACCTCTTTTTTCCAACATTTCAGATATTTGATTCAGCCCAAGTGCTTCCATGTATACTTTGCATATTTGTATTACAACTCCTCTCTTGGACTCACACATACCCCTTTGGATTAAGGGGGGATGTTGGAACACCTAATCCTACATGGGTAGGTGTGGAATGCGAAAAGTCACAATGGAGTCCAAGTGACCTTGGAATATGAAACCAAGAGTCATGCCATTGTATTATAAATGTACATCATGTATAATGGAAAAAATAAGAAAGCCTCACGCTTATCCTTCATTGTGTTGAGTCTTTGTGTGTGTGTGTTCATCTTCCTCATACGCCATGTGTGTGCTTTAACATGGTGTTTAACAAAGTAGAACATGAATTTCATCTTTAAATATTATTTCCCTTTCATCCTAAGCCAAGGGAATTATTACTTGTTGAAATGTTTCTCTAATGTAATAGCATCCAGTGTCTTCATCTTCTTCATGGTTGAAAGGTCTCTCATGAATAGCCTCTATAATATCATCATCCATAAATTGATCATCTTCCTAAAAACTCTCCAAATCCTCAATATAATTTTTAAAATTTGTTCAACAATATTTGACCAACAACAAAGAAGGATGGTGTTCTTTATATATCTCATAAAAGAATATATCAAAATTTTTAAAAGAATATAAACAATTTCTTGGAAACCTTTCATACCATGATTTTTCATTTCCCTCCAATGACACCATGAACATCTTCATAACAAAATATTCATGAAATTTAACTTTAAAGTTATAGAGGTGCATCTGAAACCTAATCAGATGCAAAGCAACATCATCTCCCTTTTTTATCTTTGATTACAAGTAAATAATTCCGTCGATATATACAAGGCATCTGAGTTGGAAATGCTACAATATGATCTTGATTCATGGGCACACACCTTCTAGATTGAGAACTCATCTTGATTTTTTTATCTTGGTGCCAATGGAGTCTTTAGATCATCTTGAAAATGTTTAGAGACACTAGGTGAATGTCTGATCCTTCTAGTGTCTAATCATTGTCAACCATCAATAATCATATATGAAGCTTAACAATATTTCTTGAGGAATATGAAACCTATCATCCCTAGTATGTTTTCCACTATGTTATCACTTTGTAATTTCCCAACGTTGTGAGAGAAACTCGTAGGTAACCACAAAACCACTTGTAATCCAGGGATCTAGCCCATATAGCATTAGAGACAAATCTCTCTTTATGATTTACATTTGTTTATTAAAGGTATTAGGCTATTTATTTAGTTCATAGGTCGATTTTTGAAGGATTTGGTTGAAAATTCAAGAATAAGCCATTAGGAAATGGAATCATAAACCTTAAGTAAATCAAATGCAACACTAAAAAATGAAGTTCAACAGGGAAAGGTAAGAAAGCTATTGGAGGTTTGGAGGTTTGTGGGGTGAATTGGAGGAAAATATTTAGATTCGATTAAATATAGAGCATTGAAAAATGAGTTTTATATATAATTTCAGTTTGAAAATACATGTATTGTTTATAAGATAGAGAAGAGTGTAATTAAAACAATTCATCCCATAATTTTCTTTAAACAACACATATAAGAATCACATATGGAAAAACAGACAAATAACGATTTCACAAGAGGAAAAAAATCACCAGTTCGTCTGATACATGAATCCTAGAATAACTTATTGTATTACTGAAAATGATCACCTTTAGCTCAGTGAACTTCTTTACATAAAAAAAAATTCTTTCTTCATAACATTTCCAACTACTACCTAATCTTATTACAACATATTTATAGAATTCCTATTTAACTAACTTCATATTCCTAAAAGGAACTGATTACAAAATAATCCCCAACAATTTTAGGAAAAAAAATATTAATACTAAACTAAATAAAGAAAATTATCACAAGAAAAGTGCAGGAAATTTAGAACTTCTCAAACAACTTCAGCCTTCATATCTAGAAATTTCTCAACTAATGTTGATCCTCTTTCTTGAAGTCTGGAGAGGTTGAAATTTTATTCACAAATCTATTAGCTTCCCTTCAACCTCATGAATTATGCCACTTGTATCAGCTATATGTCCCTTTGAATTCTATTTCTGTCATTTTTTTTTCCTTTCATAGCCTTTTGAATACCTCATTATTGTCACAAATATTTGGGGAAAAAATAATATATTATGAATATTATTTCCAAATATTTTTATTAAAATTTTAAATGAATTTCATAAAACCTCAACATATTTATTTCAATGATTTAATAAACCATATTGGTTTGAAATCCATGTTTCATTTCCAAACCAATGCCTTGTTTTCTAAATCCACATCTTTTTTTTTCCTTCTCATGGATTTTAAAAACCATGTATCTTCTTTCCTTCCCATGTATTTTTAAAACCATGTGTTATTTATCCATGTGTTTTTATTTTTATGTTTCCTTTTACTCCTGTAAAATATTTGTATAAATATTTACCAAAATATCATTTTCCGGTACATTTTTCATTCATAATCCATTTTCCTTCCTCATATCTGTAAAAAATATTTTTTTCTTTGTTTCCATGGTTTGGATTTTAAAATTAATTAAAATTATTTTCAGTCTCAAAATAATTTAAATATTCCTTTCTGCCAACATACAGGAAAATAAATGAAAATATGTGACTTTTCATTGTGGTTCAATTCCTTTTGTCAAATTTCATTGTTACACATCTTGCTTTTATTTTCACCTACAACCTCGTTTAATTTCACCTGCGAATTCCTTTTACCTATACCAATAAATTCCACTTTCACCTGTGAATTCATTCTACCTATACCAATAAATTCCTTTTACCTGTACCTGTAAATTCATTTTACAACTTCGCCTCATTTACCTCATTCTTATTCTTACTCAACCTCCTTTCGATTTCACATGTACATTAGTTTCATAAGTATATGACCTATAAAAAATCTCCTTTCAACTTCATCATTCAAATTTTACTCAACTTTCTTCATTTGTAAAAATTATTTCATAAATGTATCACCCAAGCTTCAGCGGAATCCAAGTGTTGGCCTTTAGTTTTGACCCTTTTTCACCATGCATGTTCCATTTTTCTATCATCACTTACCATAATATCATGGTCATATTTGTCATATTTTCTCCTTTTTTTTCACTTTAAAGAATAATAATTATGTCTTTTAGTTTCTTGAATTTTTAGTAAAAATTTGGTATTAAAAATTATTTTTGGCAGAAACAGAATTTCCTGAAATTGCTCGAATGAAGTCATATGTGAAAGACACCTAAATGACAAATTAAAGATATATTTGATAATTATAGGAACCAAGGATGGACATACTCCTATTTTTACACTCCAAATGAGTCAGAATAGGCCCGGTCAAAGCTGGTCAAACTTGAGCAGTCACTCAGAAAATCCGATGATTTAAGGGAAGTTTTGTGATTTTGTGGATTATTTTCAAATTTATTGTAGCAAATAGGTGAGTTAAACCCTCCTAAGTGGAATAGTAATATTTCTATTTGTTACAACCATTATATTTAATCTTTTTATAGTTTAAGCCTATTTAAGCACAATTATTCAACAACTAAAAACAACAATATTATTATCATTGTGATTACTCTCTTTCTGAATAAATTTGAATACTGTATCTTTATTTATTATGCTTTATTGCTATGAGATGTGAATGGTGAATTTTTTTAGATGATTTTTTTAGAGGTGTACCAAGACAAAGTGAAGGGCCGTATTCTAGCTAAGTACACTATTTTTTTCATTAATGTGCATAATTGTGAATAAGTAGTATTTTAGTTTTTCATATATTTCCATTATAATTGTTTATGAATATTTGTTGTATAAACTTATTATTATGTCATCACCATTCAGATTTTGGAAGTGATCTCATTTTAGTGACTAGTTTGGATAAGGAAGGACAATGTAGGCCTCCAAGTTGGAGCCTCTTTCTTGTGAAATAAGAATTGAAATAGAATTTCTTTATATGAATTAATCCTTTCTTTCTTTCTTAAATCAATTTATTTCCTAAAATAGGTTTTATTCTTTATGGTGCACCTGGTTTTTTTGAAAAGGAAATCAATAGGAAGGACAACCAGGATCTCTAAGTCAAGAGCCTCTTCCTTGTTGATTATGTTTCAATCATTCACTTGTTCATGCTTATCGATTACATTTGTATTCTTTTCAATATTTTTGTATGTGTAATATTCATTTCCATTATCTTCATCTAAACAAATACTTCTTACATTATCTTAATCTAAGATCCATATACCTTGGTGTGATTATAAGTTTACTAACACATATTCATAATTAAAAAAAATTATCTAATTCAAATCCATTAGTTAGACTGAAAATTTTGGTGTCATTTTTGGAGAAACATGCTTAGATATAGCTGATTAGGACACCGGTTTAGGAAAACATAAAAATGAAAAAAAAAGACATCAAAAGGAAAAAAAATGTAGGATTTCTTTTCATTATGGCTATTTATGGTTAGACAAGCAGATGATAAGGGTAGATATATGAAATAAAACCCACCAAATACTTAACCATTTGTGGGAGCAGGACCATCCACATTCAAACTAACACCGATTGCTAGGAAACCAACTTTAGAGGATCTAGAGTAAACACAATTTTCATGAAAAAGGTTAACTTTGGTTGAAATACCAACTTTATTAGCTTATGAGGTAAGGAAGAAAATAAACACATGAAGTACCACCTTCCATAGGAAAACATACATAGAAACTAATTGATCAAAAAATTATTGAAGAAATTGAAATATTTGAGGATACACATGCTCAAATATCAGCTGAATCATTTGAAAAGGTTGAGAAAAAATATGACGGAAGAAGGAAAAGGATCCATTATTCTAGGATTAACTCTAGAACAAAGGTTACAATATCATAAACAATGGAAAATATGGGAAAGGAAGAGAGAAGAAGAGAGGAAAACAAAAAAAAAATCCACTAAAAGGGAAAATGAAAATAAAATAAGGGAAGATGAAAAAGGAGACAATGACAAAGAAACTAATTTTGGATTCCCAATCTTAGATACTAGAGAAATATTAGGAGAAGAGGTCAAAATGAAAAACATTCCACATTCCATTTTTCCAAAGTTTTATGGTATGTATTCTAAAGATCCAGACTCATTATTATTCGAATTTTATATCTTATGTCTAACCTCTGGGTATATTGATCATGCACATAACCTTCGTCTTTTCCCTACAACTCTTAAAGCAGCTGCATTAAATTGGTTTATGGTATTAAGTGAACATACAATTAGCAATTGGGGAGACATGAGAAATATTTTTCTTAAGAAATATCAAACATATTGTAGGCCTAAAGATTCAAAAGATGACATTTTTAGAATGGCTCAACAACAAGATTAAAGTCTAGAGGAATACTTGGAAATAATTCTCTACAACTTACGAAAATCTAAACATCATTCTTGAAGTCCAGGTAATATTCGAACAATATTTATAAATGGAATACGAGATGGATATCTTGATATCGTTAATGTTATGGGGAAAGGAGATATTTTATATTTAGCATTGGATGAGAATCTTGCTGAGTTATGTAAAAAATACTCAAGACAAAGAGAAAAAATGGGAAGAGAGATGCAAATTCCAAAGCTACTAAATCAGCAACAGGGAGTATTATGAGAGCTGAATTAGGAAAATTGTTTGAAGATTTAAAAATGAATATCTTAAGCACATTAGGGAAACAAGTTGATGTACTTAAAACACAAATGAGAAAAGACGAGCAAGATCAAGTATTATCAATTTTATGTCATAAATGTAGGAAGAAGCATCCATTAAGGGAATTTACTTTAGACAATACTCATGTTTGTATACTTTGAACTGAAAATAATGCAACTGATAATTGTCCAAGGCTAAAGGAATTTCAAGAAAATAAAATAGAGGAAAGCCAAGGGATCACCTGCACCACAATTAACCTAACCAAAATAGCCTCAAATTCCATATAACTAGCCCCAGACCAACTCAATTGCCATTCCAACCAGTGGAAAATTTGATTAATAATTCAATATATAAGGCAGAAGAAGGAACTTCATTTCCTACACATTAAATTATTCTTATTCAAGAATTTCATTTAAGGTTTGGGAAAGTAGTGTTAGTGTCAGCCTTTGCAGCCTTCCTCTAGTGATCAAACATGCTATTCAAGGTGATTTTAAGGTGTCAAGGTCAAATTTTGTCATTTCAGTGAGTCTTCAAGCAAAATTTGGTCACTAGGTATTAGGTCTAGGGTTTTCTTTTACTCTTGTCAAAGTTGTCCAAATGCCAGTCCATGTCACAATTCATCTGAGTGTACCATCATTCAGAGGGTTTTCATCATCATGTCAAGTTCCACTGGGTCATTTTACACCTTGTTCATGTTTCAGTTGTGCCTAGGTAAGGTTCATTTCCCTGTCGTAGGGTTTTGAAGGTAATTTCTCTTGGATGGTCAAATCATCAGCAAAACTTGTATCCTGATGTTCATACACCTTCCCCTATCCTTAATATACCTTATTAAAAACTTCCCATCACTGATATTCCGCAAATTCCTCATTTTTGCACAAACCCTAGTTTCTTGCTACAACTTGGCAATTTTCTAGGCTAGGCCTGTTTTTTTCCCTTTTGAACCCCTTCCCCTCACTAAATCTCTGAAATTACACTTTCCCATACTTCCTAACATCCCTTTCTACTTACCAAAATTTTCTCAAGAATTTAGAAGCCCCTTATCCCCTTCATTTCGCTTCATTTCGACAAATCCCTTGTTCCACACATCGGGATATATTTCACTAAAATGATGTTTATGAGAAATAAAAGATGAATTTGGAACACTTGAGAGAGGTTTTTGTCCATAATAGGCCAAGGAAGAAAAAAATCCTTCACTTTTTACACAGGTGTCATGGTTTTAGATAAATGTTAAAAATATCGTTGCCTCAGGACAATTGATGCACCTCTGAAGTGACCTTGGGAAAATCAAGGTTTCTCCTAGCTTGGTTGGCCAAATGACTTCCTTGATAACTCAAATGGTAACTAGACAGAAATATATTTCCAATGAGCTATCAGGAGCTCAATTTGGAGTTGAGGAAGACCTTTAAAATTTGACTGCAACAGCACTCTACCTTGAGGCAGCCTCATTTTGCTCATTTTGACCAGTCTTGGGAGATTTGACTTTTGACAAGGCAAATGAACTCAAAATTGAAAAATTCCACTTGGTTTGGAAATTAAACTCCAAGATATTTGCAACGAGCTATCACACACCTAATTTTGAGACCGGGAAGGCCTCCAAAATCCTCCTGCAAAATGGCGCGGTGCATAGAAGAGTGGGCGCGGCGCATTGGGTTGGTGCGCGGCACATTGGGCCAAAACACAAGATTTTTGCCATTCCTTTCACTCACAAAATTTTGCTCAGTCGCTCCTTGTTCAAGTAAGTCAAATCCACTTCCTCATTTCTCTTAACAAGTGTTTTGTGTTGGTATGAAAATTTAAATGCAAAAAACTCAAAATCCTATTCTCTTGTTTTAAGATTGGTCCTAGGGTTTTAAAACTTGTTTTGTGCCAAACACTTCCATTCTCCACCTTGTTTTCTCCACCCCCTCACTTTTATCTTATCATAGCATCTCATCCCCTATTCCCTACATCCCTAAAGTCACTCATACCCATTTCATTCCCATCTCCCTACATCTCTAAAAGTCACTTACTCCTAAGCTCCATCTCCCTCTCCCAAGTCATTTCATTTACACTCATTCTCCTTTTCCCATTTCATGTGTAAAAATTCCCAAAACCTCAGTTTTCAAAACATTCAGCGGCTCTCCCCTCTCCCAAATTTTGTCAAATTCTCAAAGGGAAAACTACCACTTAACAAGACTCCCTTGTTCCCACTGTCCATATTTCTCCCACAGTCCCTTCCCTTTGGGCATATTTTGGAAATTGAAACAAGGCACCAATTTTTCAACAAAACAAACATACACTTGAAATACACCTTGCAACACCATGGAGATAGACACCGACACATCATCTGAACAAGACAGTGACTTTAAAACTGAAACTGCATGCACCAGGAGGACACTGAACGTCGGAAAAGGGAGGATAGACTCTGAATATTGGCCGAAGCTTCTTTGGATGAGCATGGCACTTGATGGGGGACCTTCACTCCAAATTTCAAGGAATTTGTAGAATATTTTTTCATTTTTGAAATTTTGGTCACAAAACAGATTTTTCTGCCCGACGCGTCGCGCCACTTGGCGCACACTTATGATTGGGACATCTTTTGGAGGAAAAATTGATATTTTTTAGTTTTTTATGATAAATTATGCATGCTCAGGAATGGCTGAGAGATTTCATCAAGTTCTGGGTGGTTTAAAGGGTCAAAAACACCTTGAAAATGGTCTTTCTGCCACTTTTTGCACCAGCAGGAACCAGTCTTGGGAGATTGAACTTTTGGAGGGGAAAATGGACACCAAATCCAGAAATTCCACTTGGGTTGGATAGTAGACAGACAGGGATTTCCAAAGATCTATCATGAGCTCAATTTTGACTTCCGAAAGTGCCTTAAAAAGAGGCTCAAAGTGGCGCGATGCATTGAGTTTTTGGGCGCGGTGCATAGAGAAATTTGGCCTCATTTTCACTCTTCAGGTCAGAATTTCGCCCAGTTTTGACTAGTTTCACTTTTTCATGTAACTATTGATCTACCTTGATGTAATTTGATGACCATGATGTAAATTTGGAATATTTATACTTGTTCTAGAGGATTCATTCACTAAAAGGTGAAAATTAAATGAATGAATCAGTTTCCTTCCATATAGAGGCAACTTGTTTGATTGCCTAGATTTCAGTTCCTTGTTTAGAATTGGTTGAAATATCTCCTAGAAGGATGAGCTCAAACCCTAGAGGCATGGGAAGGGGTGAGACTTGTGTATATATTGTATTTTCTGAGACATATTCATGGTTAGACTCTTGGGAATAGTTTAGCACCTCATTGTATATTCATTTCAGTATTTTTGGCAAAGGAAAGACCAGAGTTTTGCAGCACTTGTTGGGATCCTTGTGGCTCTGAGTATTGATGATGTTTTTCTCCATGTATCTGTAAGTTTCATTAATGTTTATGTATGCCATTTCCCTTCTCTTTTCTTCTGAAATTAAACAAATGAGTAACTAAGGTAGAATTCATTAGTTTGCTGGTGCTCTGCCTTAAAATTTTGTTTAGTTTTATATTTTTTCCTCCGTTTGAAGAGGATCCTTGCACCTTCCTACCCTCTTCAGCTTCTTAGCAGTCTTTTCTATCCATTCATTGAATCTAAGACATAAAATTCATTGCCTTCCCTGCCCCAACTTGAACTCTGCAAGAATTTGGCCTCATCCCCAAGCCCAAAATTTCCTTTCCCTTTTTTCCAACAAAACCCCTAAAAAATTATTCCAAACTCCTTGATTTATATACCTAGCCTAAAATTAGCACTCATTTCAGTCATCTCAAGCCCTATTGATACATTTTTCCTGAGATTGACCCGAAGAGAGCCCTCTCCTATTCTAGTAGGGCTAGCTACCAGACTGAGCGTGGTTTGGTGTTACCCTGAATCCTGCCTTCCTTCAGCCTAAGTTGGATTTGGGCAATAAAAAGTAGTATATAGTGTCTCCCCCGTAATCATAGAAGAAGAAATAGAATAAAAGGGGAGTCCTGGAAAATTGAACAACAAGAATGAAATAGAAGAGAATATAATTAAAAAAGGTAAGGTAATAATGACTCAAACACCCCCTTTTCCTAAAAGATTTTTTGAGAAAAATACTTTATTACTCTTCCTAAATTTGATAACTTAGATGATTTAGAGAATGCTTATGTAAAAATTCCTTTATTGCAATCAATAAAATATATAACAATATATACGGAGAAAATTAAGGAATTATGCATAAATAAATCTCAAAAAATAAAAGATAAACCCACCAAAAATCCATGTGATTGCAAGATTAGCTATCCTCATGTCGACAAGTAGTGTAACTGAAAAATATGTTGACCTAGGAATCCTAATGGTTACAATTTCAATTAAAAAAATTTTATTTTATAAAACTTTGAATTAATTTGAGGCTTCTATTAATGTCATTACAACAGAATAGATGAAATACCAAAATTTTCCAAACATTTGACCAACTACTACAATTTTGGAACTAGTTGATAGATCTAAACTAGTGCCAGAGGGTGTACCTGAGGATATCATAGTTTCATTAGACTCTTTGGAATATCTAGTAGAATTTTTAGTTCTACAACCATATGAAATCTTAAAGGGAACACATTAATTCTTGGAAAAGCTTCGTTATCCAGATTTTATGCACTCATTGGTTGTAGATCAGGAAGTATGATCATCTCATATGGGTATGAAATAAAACACAGAACACTCTATCCTCCTACTCAATTTCCTTCTTTGTTATCATGGTCTAACGAAATATAAAAATAAAAGGAAAAGGTTAAATCTATTATAAGTATTAATCAATATTTTTTATTTTAGAGAATAGGATGATGAGGATTTAATAGATTTCTTCATTTCAGACCTAGATATTTTAGAACAGTTGAGAACTATTCAATATCAAGATGCAAATAAAAAATTAGAACAACAATTTCGAGAAAATTTCACAATAAATTCCTTACAAATGTCATTTGATGGTATTTTTGCTACTAATTCAATTACAAATTCACACATGAAAAAAATTGAACTCAGCCCTAAAAAATATCTTCACATTGGAAATAATTTGCAACCAACCGAAGAAAAGAAATTGGTTGAATTATTAAATAACTATTTAAAGGAATTTGCGTGGAATTACACCGATATGCAGGTAATTCATCCTAAGACATTTATTCATCATATCTACATAGATGACAATATTAAACCTATAATGAAGCCACAATTAATAATGAGCCCAATGATAAATGAGATAATCAAGGAATAATTCCATAAATTCCTACATGTATGATTTATCTACCTTATCTCCAATAGCCAATGGGTTTCTCATTTATTGGTTGTTCCAAAGAAAAATAGGAAATGGAGAGTCTATGTAGATTATAGGGAATTAAAAAAAACAACACTCAATATCATTATCCCTTACCATTCATTGACAAAGTCCTAGAATCAATACCTGGAAAAAGGTTTTTCTTCTTTTCAGATGGATTTAGTGGCTATAATAAAATTAAAATAACATTGGAGGATCGGAAAAAATACTAATTTTACATGTCCGCGGGGTACATAAGCTTACAATGCATTGCTATTTCGATTATTTAATGCACCGACTACTTTTCAAAGAGTCATTTTTGCCATCTTTGTTGATTTAATAAATGAGTGTGTATAAGCTTACATGGATGATTTCATTGTATATGGGAAAACTTTTGATGATTGTTTGAAAAATTTGAAAAGGTTCTACAAATATGCATTCAAAGAAATTTATCTGTTAGTAATGAAACTTTTTTTATGATGCTAATTGAAGGACTAGTATTGGGACACCATATTTCTTCTTTGGGAATAAAAGTAGATCCAACAAAAATAAAAATAATTGTGAATTTGTTACCACCAACGAATCAAAAATAGGTTGGAATTTTTCTACGATATGTAGGCTATTATCAAATGTTTATTGAAAACATTAGTAAAATGGAATTTCCTTAGTTTAAACTTATTACAAAGTACATAGAGTTTCAATGGAATATTGATTGTCAAAATTCATTTGGGAAACTAAAACAAAAATTTTCCACATCATCAATTCTTAGAGGACCAAATTGGTCATTTTCATTTCACATATCCACAAATGCATTAGATATTGTAGTAGAGGCATCATTAGGTGAAAAATAGAATCAAATACACTATGATATATATATCATTAGCAACATTTTAACTCCAGCTAAGTTGAATCACACAATTACTGAAAAAGAGATGCTTGTTGTAGTACAGACAGTAAACAAATTCAAATAATAGATCACAAGATATGAAGTGTTTATTCATATTTCATTCATCCATTAAGTATTTAATGAATAAACCCATGATTAATGGTAGGATTACCATAGTGCTATTATTAATGCAAGAACTAAACATTACTCTATTGAACCGACAAGGAAAAGAGAGTCAAGTGGAAGATTGTGTTTCAAGACTTCAGCATCCTAGTGAGGTTGTTCCAATTGTTGATAAGTTTTCAAATGAAAAATCATTTTCTATAGAATTTAAAACTCCATGGTTTACTGACATAGCTAATTATTTATCATATGCAAAGTTTCCTTCATATTTCACAAATAAACAGAGAAAGAAAATAGTAAAATATAGTGCTAGATATTGTTTGGTTAATGGAGACATTTTCTATATTGGACCTGGTTTGTTAATTAGAAAATGTGTAAGACAAGATAAAATTATGGATATTTTAAAAGCATGTTATGATGAACCATGTGGTGGTCATTTTTTCAAACAAAAGGACAACATTTGAGGCTGTTATTGGCCATCCATATTCAAATATTCAAATACCTATGTAAATAAATTTGATAGCTGCCAAAGAATAGGGAGAGTTGTGCATTCTAATGAAATGCCTTTGAAGACACAATTACTTGTAGGGCCATTTGAACAATGGGCTACTGAATTTGTGGGTCTTATTAACCCACCATCTAATGGAAAAGGATACATCTTAATATGTACTAATTATGTAACAAAATGGGTCGAGGCAAAGGCAATGGAAAAGGAAATAGAAAATGTACTGGTATATTTTTTTTTTTGAAGAGATATTTGTTTGAATTGGAGTACCAGGAAAGATCATCTCTCATCAAGGAGCACAATTCACTTAAAATTTGGTCAGAGATCTTACAGAAACTATAAAATAAAGCACAAAAATTCGATTGCATAGCATGCGCAAGCAAATGGACAAGTCGAATCAACAAACAAAGTGCTTGAAAACATCATGAGAAAGAAAATAAATATGCATAGGAAGGACTAGTCATAAAAATTGAGTGAAGCATTATGGGCATATAGAATAACATGGAAGAAACTACTGGGTTCATCCCTTATCAGCTGATCTATGGAAAATAAGTTATTTTTATTATTAAAATTCAAATCAACACATATAGTCTTGCAGGTGAATCAATTGGTTGAAATCAGAGAAGAAGAAGTGGAACATAGATCATTGGTACAACAACATAGAACAAAATGGCATAAAAAATTCATTAAAAATATATATATTTCGTATAGGAGATTGGGAACTTCTGTTTGATTCAAAGTAAAAGGGTTTGAAAGAAAATTTCACCACACAGTGCTTAGGGCCTTATGATATTGAATAAGTCTATGGTAATGGATCAATGAAAATAAAGACAATAGATGAGGTGAAAACATCAGTTGTAGTCAGTGGGCATAGACTGAAAATATACAACAAGTATGTCAATAATGAAGATTTCCTCATGAAAATATCAATAGTAGAAGACATGCAAGTTCTAGAAAATCATAGTCACATGCCTACCTTAATTTCAAAAAAAAAATAGTGAGAGAAAACAATAAAATAATAATAAAGATATTTGGCTGTGAAAATCCATATTTCTCACATTGTACAAATCTAAATTCATGTTAGAAAACCAAGTCCCTTGACTAATATGAATTCATTTTTAAGAAAAATGTGTTTTGTATTCAATTTATGTTTCAGGTTGGCACTAAGCTAGAACATTTTGTCCTCCAATTTCCATACTCGAGGAAAATTCTCAAAATAAGCAAGGAGGGAGACAGAATAAAACAAGTACATTTGTTTTTTATCCTTGTTAAAAGCTTAACAACTCAATATGGAAGAGAAACTCAACTTATTGTTCAAATCAATATGGAATCAACTCAAAATATTCAGAAAGGACCTGAGCATAACAAAAATTTACTTCAGTAGGGACCTAAAAATTCAACATCAAAATATGTCATAAAGGGACTTGAACTCAACATCAAAATATGTCACAAATGGACCTGAAATCAATATAAAAAATATATCAAAAGAGACCTGCATATAAAATATCTATTTGAAGATCACTGGACCTACATACAAAAGGGAAACCAATTAGAAGAATTTTTCAAGGGAAGTAATGGAAATATGATAAGTTACAAATTTATTTTTAATTCCTTTTTTATTTTCAAAAAAAAAATCTTAAAATAGGAGATTAATTAAACCTTGGTGCATAAGAGTCATCCCCTACACATACCTAAGACATTTCTATTTCATAAAACCTTTACCTTTACCATCCACTGAAATCGAGGATTCTTTGCCACAAGTCAAGTCAATTTTACATGTTTCTTTTCCTACTACATAAAGTATTTTCTACACGGGTTAATGTCATATAAAAATGGGAACAAGATGTTCGAAATAAGGAGCTACAATAATATTAAGGACTATGGACTCATGATACGTTATTATATTTTCTTTTGGTTCTCAAGTGGCCTTGAAATGGTCATTTCAAAATCCATTTCAAGAATAATAATTAAAAGGAGCATATGGACTGCATCATGAAGAAGTAGAAGACATGGAGATAGGATATATCATTTCAAAAGTAATCTGAAAGGGTCATTGAAATCATTATAAAGACAACAAGAATGATACATCATAAGAAGCTCATTTTTAGCATGAAAAAACTCATTTAGTGAACTAGAGGATATATGCACTCATAATAAAGTTTGTACAAACACAAATCATACAAAAGGCATGAAAAAAGAATCAAGGACATATGAAATCATAGTGAGGGTAGTACAACCAAAAAATCATCATGAAAATTCTTGAAAAGGCCTCCACTACAACTCTTTAGGAAATAAGGAAATTGGGGTCGTATGTTTTTTAAATATTTGGAAAAAAGGATTTGAAAATGCACCTAGAAGAAAACAAAGCAAACATATGACTTCAAAGCAAACATAAGTTAGTTCAAAATACAATAAAACTCCCAATGCAAAATCAAAGAGGAAAAAAAGTCTTAGAGGTGAAGAACGAAGCATAGAGACAGCCCAAAGAAGCCATGTAGGAAACACAACCAAGAAATTTAAGAAGTGATTTTATAACACAAACAAAGATAAAAATAAATTAAGGAATAATTTGTTAGGGTATGTGTCGAATCTAGTTCTGAAGAGATCTCGATAAAATCCATGGAAAATATTTATTTCTCATGAACACAAGTACGTAAATTTAATGTTTAAGCCTTCAAACAGATCCCATAAATTTTATGGAGCTCACAAGTTTGAGTTCGGTTAAGAGTTAAAGAAAAACAATATGTTTTAATTCACAAGATCCTAAAGTATGGGTTAGCATTTTAATGGTTTAAGCATAGGCTTAAATCCGAACTCCAGCTATAATATTGACAGTGTAATTCAAGTCCGAGTTAGCAGTTGTTTGTTGAAAACATATTTCAAGCATGAATTAAATAATTTAATCGTGTCAGTGTAGGTTGAAGTCCGATTTAACAACTGTTTGGTGGCAGCGTAGTTCAAGACCATGCTCCAGGTGTAAGATTGCCATCAAAATAATTAACTCCAAGACCCAAGTTACATTATTATTTACAAAAAATTCAAAATAGAGCTCATGTATGGTGGAATCAAGTGGTGTTGGTGAGTGCACTAGAATGCTAAAAATATAAGTGGAATTTTGAAAACAAAGTGCTAGCTTCCAGAGAAGAGAAAGTCGCTCTCAAAAGTCAATTTTTGAAAGAATTACAACACATAGATTGGTTCGTGATCCCATAAATAGATTTCTGAAGATATTAAAACACATATATTGTCTGATGGATATTCAGTAGTGAAAAATTTTTCATCTCAGCGCAGGAATTTTATAACTACAAGTTTATAAATTACTCATCATTTTCTTTGATGAAAAATTTGCATATCCATCCAAAATTTGGTATTTTAATTAAGAAATTTCTACTCATCTTCATGGGTATTCAACAGTCAGATATTTCATCTTTTCCTTATAAGCAACAGTCATATCATATTTCTTCTAACTAACACCTCTATGCTATTAAAAATGTTTCCTTGAAATACATCTACAAGTTGAATTTCTCTTCACAACACAAAAGTAATTTCTTTGTTATGTAAGGACTGCAAATGAAATTTTCTTCTTTAAAAATAAATCATTACATTATGCAATAGATTATTCACTATTGAAGGGTATTTCAATTTGTACATAGACAAAAAAAGAAACAACAAAGCCATCCAGACTTCAGTATGGGAAGAAAAGTCGATCCCAAAGGATTTCAAATCGAAAATTTGAATAAGGAGACTATAGTGAAACTTTATCAAGCATGCTTACTAGAGTTTATTAGGAATTTTAATGGGGATAATGAAAAACTAGAAGATAATTTTTTGTCGAACTTTGATAATGAGAAAACCATGGTAGCAGGAACTCTTATTCTAATCACACCAGAATACCTTTCTCAAGGAACAAATATATCAATGATAGTAGAAGAATATTATAAAGGGAAGCATTTGAAAGAGAAGGAATGGAAGTACTTCTTAGAAAAGAAAAGGAGTGGAGCATTTGAAAAAATTGAAGGGATTCCAAGGGAGTGGTTGAGAGAGCCATGGACATAATTTGTTCTTATTATTCAGAAATACTTTACCTATGATGGGAGATTTAGCATAGTACATATATCTCATATCAAATTCCTCTAGAATATAAAAGGTGATTGTAAATTAGATCTCCATTATTTAATTTCTATAATTTTAGTGAAAATGATTAAGTAATGAAAATAAAAAACTAGAAGCAAATAAACCAGTTACATTCATTAAGGGTTAATAATAATTCTTATTGAATATTAGTTGAAAAACAGAGGTGAGACATGGCAAATATTCTTGGACTAGAATAATTTTTTATAATTTCAAGGGGAGGAAGAACCAATTGGAAATGAAGGAACACATTCACGATTTCATCTTTCTAGAAATGTTATGAAATCGCCATTTTATCCAAGAACTAGATCCAAAAAGAAGTAAGAGGGCATATCCATTGAAAGGGAGAGATATTTTGTATCTTACCCAAATAAGTCAACGAAGAAGGTCATAGAAGATCCTTCTAAGGGATGCCGAAACATTGATGTGGAGATATTAGAAGAAATGCCCCATAGTATACCTCAACAATCACGTTGTGAAAACATTGAAGAGCTAGAAAGGGAAGCTGAAGAAAAGCTTAGAGAGCTAGAAAAAGATTCTAATCTTGAATATTCTAGGGTTTATGGATCATCATCCTATTCATATTCAAAGAATATTTAAGGAGTCTTTGAAGAGGTTCATGATGAACCATCAGATACTCACAAATAAGAAAATGAAAAAAATATCCAAGAATTTTCTTAAGAGATTCATGATGAGGAACATGTTAATAATATGAAAGAGATAAACATAAATCTCGAGGTGATTCAAATTGTGGAAAGACATATAAAGAGGGGAAAATAAATGTACAAGGAGAAAAATAATAATATTGCAAAATAAAATAACAGGTTGAAGAATAAAATGAAGAAACTAGAAACATATAACATCCTTATCTCAAAACAAGCATACAAGTGGATAAAAGAGAAGAAACACTGGCAGTACAAATATGAGAAATAGAAGGTGAAGAGTGAAATCTACATGGTTGAAGAAAAAGGACAAGAAGGAATTGATATACTTATGCAAGCATTTCAGGTAGAAGCTTCTGCATTAGGGGGTAGATCCACAAGCATAACAACAAGAAGATCAGCATGTAGAGGTAGGGGGTCTAAAAGACAAAGAAAAGGATGACGACATGCTTGTGGATCAGGAAGGGGGAGATGTTGGCCTTCAATTTCAACCCTTTTTTGCCATGCAAATTACAATTTTTTATCATCCCTTACCATCATATCATGGTAATATTTTTCATATTTTTTCCTCATTTTTCACTTTAAGGTAAAATAATTATGTCTTTTATTTTTTGGAAATTTTAGTAAAATTGGGTATTAAAAAATACTTTTGGCAGAAATGGAATTTCCCGTCATGGTTCCATTTAATTCAGATGTGCAAGACACCTGGGCATAAACCAAAGACATATTTGAGAAGCATAGGAACCAGGCAAGGACAGACTCCTATTGGCACAATCTAAATGATTTAGAACAGGCTAAGTCAAAGTGTGTCAAACTTTACTAGTCACTTCGAAAATCCAATGATTTAGGGCAATTTTCCTTTTGGGCAACAAGAGTTCAACCCTTAAGTCAAGGGCCTCTTCCTTTTTGACTAATTTTTAATCATTCATTATTCATTCTTATAGATACATTTCTATTATTTTCAATATTTTTATATTTCTAATATGCATTTCCATTTGTAATACGAATTTCCATTATCTTCATCATAATAACTACTTCATATATTATCTTAATCTAATATCCATAACCTTGGTGTGCTTCTAATTTTACCAAATTGAATTTATAATTAAAAAATATGCTCTAATTCAAATCTATAAATTAGATTGACACAAAGCTCAAATTAGACTAATTCACTCTTAAGTTCAATCCCTTGAGTCTCTTTGAAATCTTTCCAAATTTTTGGCAACAAGAGTTCAACCCTACTAAGTGGAATAGGTCGCTTGCTAGTTTTTACAGTGATTATAGTTGATTTTTTTATACTTTTAGCCTATTTAAGCACAATTTTTGAATAAATTAAAACAAAACTATTGTTATCATTGTGATTACTCTCTTTATGAAATTCATACATTTGAATACTTGCACTATATTTCATATGCTTCATTGATTTGGTATTTTAATGGTGAATTGTTGTAGCTGATTATTATAGAGGTATACAAATAAAAAGTGGAGGGCCCCCATTTTATCTGAGTACACTATTTTGTTCATTAATGTGCATAATTGTGAATAATTAGTATTTTAGTTTCCTATATATTTCCATTATAATTATTTGTCACTATTTGTTGTACAAACTTGTTATTATTTCATAACCATTCCTATTTTGGAATTGATCACATTTTAGTGACTAGTTTTGATAAGGATGGACAATATAGGCCTCGAAGTTGGAGCCTCTTTCTTGGGAACTAAGAATTGAAATGGAATTTCTATCTATGCACTCATCCTTTTATTCTTTCTTAAATCAGTTTATTTCTTAAAACAGGTGTTATGATTTATGGTGAACTTGATTTTTTTGAAAATGAAATCAATAGGAAGGACAACCGGGATCTCTAAGTCAAGAGCCTCTTCCTTCTTGACTAAGTTTCAATCATTCACTTGTCCATTATTATAGATTATATTTTGATTCTTTTCAGTAGTTTTATATTTCTAATATACATTTCCATTTCTAATATGAATTTCCATTATGTTCATCGCAATGACTAATTCTTATATTAGCTTAATATAATATCCATATACCTTGGTGTGCTTCTAATTTTACGAACCGAAATGATAATTAAAACAGATTATGTAATTGAAATCCATAAATTATAGTGACACCAAGCTAAAAATCTAGAGAAATTTGATTAATCAAATGGAACCATTGACCTTCTCTCCATACATCATAACTGGGGTGGGTAAGTAGTAAGTGGTTTAGCAGCGGGTAGTTTAAAGGTAGAAAAGTAGAATCCCCTTGAAATTCATCAATTACTTTTCATGAAAAAATGCACATATCTCGAGGCTTTTAACATTAGGGAATTTTAATATATGAAGTGCAGGGCAGGGCCCACAATTTACTTTTACTTTATGGATTTTTATTTTAGAGTTTATTGTTGGTTGACACATGAAAATAAATGTAGTTCTAATGGTTTATAGTTTGTGTTGATAAATTATTGTGAAGTTAATTTTAATAATTCAACTAATAATTTCACACTTAGGCAATTTTTCTATATTTTCTAGTTTTGACGAGCAGACATCACCTTGCTCTCCCTTTTAATTTGGAAGTCAGTTTCATGCACTAGATATAGTTGGAGTTTTTATTTTGAGCAATTTACCATGAAAACACATGCAAAAAAATCTAACACATACTTTATATGCAAAAAATGTTTCAAAAATTTAGGCCTGTCTTGGATAGAGGATTTCAAGAACTAAATGTCTCCTTGAATCAGAAAACATTTAGGCTAGGACACCTAGTGATTCATATGCTAAAATACATTAGAATATTCACAAAATAGATAACTATAAATACAAGTTACCTATATTATAGGACCCTAACAACTTCAAACTAATTTTTCAAACAAAAGTTATTCAATTCTAAAAACGATACACACATTTTTCTTACTTTTACGAGCTCAATATTGCAATGGTTGTAACCATCAAATTTTGGATCTCCAAGGTTTGAAATTTGGTCCTCCCATAGCGCTATGAATCATATTTCTAATGCCACAATTAAGAATAATATTGGATCCTTCAATATATATTTATTCTAAAACTTTCACAGTCACATGATTATGGACTGGTTTGGTAGAGATACGTTGTATGAAATTACACATTTCATTGCTACAATATTCATCCCTAAAATTTCTATAGGAAAACGTATACTCTATGCACTTTCAGCCACTTTTTACAGAATTTAAATCTGATTTTTGAAACGAAAGTTATAATGATTTTCCCTAGATCACCTATTTGAGATGAAATTATGGAGGCTCCAAAAACCCTAATTTCCTTTGACCTTATATCCAAAAATATAGCAATCCATGATCGAAAATTCATGCATGAGGTTCACCCATATTTCAAATCTACATGGATGAAATTTCAACTTTTTAAGCTTCATAAAAAACAATTTATAGAAAAAATACTAATATGACCTGTTTGAAGAAGCAAAGTGTTAGAATCCAAAGCTCTGATACCAAATGCTATGCAACGAGCTCACAAAATAAAACAAAATATATATCAGGTACTTAAAAATTATCCACTTCGAGGGGGAAACCTCCTTTACATTACGTAGATGAACAACTCTTAGATGATTCGAATGATAAAACCTCCTTTCTATATATAGGAGTCTAAGGGTTGACAATATAATCACAGACGACATAAAAATCATAATGTAAGGGCACAACAATAACAATATGGGTTTCTTGGGGAGCATTAATAACAATATGGGGAATACATGGGTACAAAAATTACAATAAGGGGGCTATAGTAACAATAAAAATAAGGGGATACACTACTAGTATAGGGAGCTAACAAAATCTTGGAGAATAATGATCCGCTTAGAGTACTCCCCCCCAGCAATTGACATGGCACTATGTATGTCATAGTCTTGCAAATCTAGAATGAACATATTTCCAAATCAAGATGTAATGGTGAAACCTTTGGACAACTTCAACGGTCACGAAAGCCAAATTTTCTACATGAGTATATCTGATTTCGGTATCACTAAGGTTTCAAATTAGATAATAAATGGGATGTTTAGGTCTAATATTGTCTTCTTGGAACAGTACCATTGCTATATTAGAAATGGAAGAAGCTAGGTATAGGTAATAGTCACACCAAAACTTATGGGGGTATAAAAGATATGCCAGAACAAGTACATCTTTCAGAGCACCAAACTATTTATGGCCAATGTCACCCCAATGGTTGGGTACCTCATTTTATAGTAAGCGAGTGAACCCTTTTCTTAACTCAGCTTAATTAGGAAAGAACATCCATAGGAAGTTACCTTTTCTTTGGAGTATTTTTAACTGATTAAGAGAAGAAGGTGTAGGTAAGTCAAAAATCACTTGCACTCTCATAGGATCAATACAAATTCCTTGTTTTGAAATGAAAAAAACATAGGATTCGACTAAAACCAACACAAAACACACTTTTCTATGGGTTGATTTGAATGTTATAGTGTCTACATAAAGTTATCAGTCTAATGTTTAGAATAAGGAGTGAGATCATACAAATAGGGTTGTATGATGTGTTTTATATTATTAAAAGCATAATCCATTTCATGTTGAAACGTGACCCGAAAATTATTTAAGGATAATGGGATATTTTGATAGGAAAAAGTACCCCAGGGGAAAATAAATGTAGTCTTAGGTTGGTCCACCTGGAGAATTTTTATTTGATTATAGCCGGAGAATTAATCCATGAATGAATATATCTTACAATGAGCATAGTCATCAATAATCTAGTCAATGAACAAGGTTGATTAGTTGACCTTGGGACAGGAATGATTCACATCTCGATAATAGACACATACATGGATCATATCTCGTTTCTTCATGATAGGGGTTAATTTATATACCCAATCAATTAAAGGAACAAGGTATATGACACCAAATCAAAGAAGATTTTCAACTTCAGCCTTAATCCTAACAACCTTCTCTAGGTGGACCAGATGGAGGCGTTGTTGGGTGGGTTTGGCATCATGATAAGTTTTAATCTCATGCACTAGTATTTTTGGGTTGATACCTACCATTTCCTCATAATTATGGGAAAAGAAATCTCAAAACTCATGAAAAATGCCTCTACAAATCTCAATCTCAGATGGAGAACAAGATGCTCCAATGTATAGATTTTTGAAAATACTTAGTTTGATAGAAAAATTGAGAGGTATTGTTTCCTCGATATTTGAAATATTCTTTTTAGATTTGAACTTATTAATAGAAAAAAATTTCATAAAAAGTTCGAAAAAATAAGGAAAATATACATCACTGAGATTATCCTCAATGGAATCAAGTAAGGAGAAACTATGGTGATTTTTGTCCCATGACCCATCATCTAGCATCATTATCTCCATGATTCTTTCATCAATAGGGAATATGTGATAAAAATCATCAGAAGGTGTGCCATAATCCAATGATTGATTTACCCAATTGATCAAAGAGAAGGCATAAGCCGCACAAGTCGAATAGGTGGCTTTGTAATATAGCTCAATAGGGATGAGAAAAATTTGGTCACCAAAACCTTGGATTTTGGTTTCATCAAGAACAATCCATGGATTAGCTGTGATAATAGATGAAAATATCATGTTGATATAAGGAACTGAAGATGAGGTGTAGGGAAGGAGAGGAGGAGGGAGTGAAAATGTATCCATATGTGATGAATCCTTCAAAAATATAACTCTGACATGCTGATAGGATTACAGGGCTTCCCCTGCAAGAGGGACATTTCCAGTAACATGAGAATCATAGACGAAAATTATGAGCTAATTTATGGATACAATCTTACCTTTATGAGGAAATATGATCATACGAAAGTAAGTCGAAATGATGACATCCATGGAATAAAAACATGTATGTTCTAGTAGAATATTATAATCGATAGGCCTGTAACTTATATGGAGATAAATTTTCCCCTTAATTCTACTTGAAGGGAATTCAAAATCCCACAAGGTTTTTATTTTCTTCCATCCAAATATTTCAATGTGGTGGTCGATTGACTCAGTTAAGGAGAAACAATGGCCTTCCCGTAAGATATTAACATAATTTATGTCGAGGCTCCCTTATCCATAACAGAAAGATGAATTTTTTTACCACAGAAGATGACCTAGATTATAAAGGCTAATTGAGATGGATGATGAGAGGTATAGCTTTCATGAGAGAAAACCACTATTCTAGAATCTGATGGATCCACACATTCGATAGAGACACCAAGGCCTTCTTTAGGGCGAGGAAGTCTTGCAACACCTGAAGATTTGACATAGGTGATGGATATTGGGAAAATTATTCAACTACGTTATAATTTTAGGCATCTCTTAAATGAGGTTTGAATGCAGGTTTATAAATATTTCCATTCGAACATTTCCTAGTCAATTCCACAGGAATCAGTGGTGGAGTAGGATCATATGAAGGTGATGTCAAACTGGTAGGTTGATCAGAAGCCTAACTATTTAGTGGATTCACATTACCATAGTCCTTATTTCGACTGGCCACCATCATATCAGATTTTAGCTTTGAGGATGAAAGCATTGAAACAGTGCTAGAGGAAGAGGGGTTTCGGGTAACCCTTTGAGTCTTCTTATTGAGAAACCAGCCTATCAACATATCAGGAGAAGTGGAATATTTAAGGAACTGATTCACTCCAGCGTGGTGTGGACAATAACGTGTAAATTTATCCTTGTTGCACATTAAGAATGGGTAATGGGGTTTTCACATCTCACTGGAAGGATGATTTATTTGTTTATCCTTCGATGAATGATATTTATTTTTATTACATTTGTCTTTGAAATTTCTTATAGGTTTTTATGGATACTTCCCTTTATCATATGAATTTTTTTTTATCTAAAAATAAAAATCTGCGGGAGGATGGGACTGATGGTTTTCCAAATATGCGGTAAGAGTAAGACTAGATGGTTTATTCATCGACTACAAACTTGCAGAATCAATCACGCCATTGGTAGCATGATATTATTTACCAGGTGGAGGAGGAAAATTATTTTAATGTTTTAGATCATTTGGTATCTTATCATAGAGTGTCCCCGATTGGGTATAAACAAGTCTAAAAATTTCCACTAGTAGAAAATGAAAAATTAGTGAGTATGTGACTAAAAGAATTAGTCATTGCCACTTTTCCAAGTGAAATACTACCAGAAATGATAAATATTAATTGAAACAACTAAAAATGACTAACATAAATGACTAATTTAGTCTATGGTTGAAATATACAACTAATTAATAAGTAATACAATTGAAAATGACTAATGTAAATGACTAATTTAGTCTATGAACAAAAATGTGACTACCTAACAAGTACTACAATAATATGAATCAGTCATTTATATTAAACATTTTAACAGAAATTGATACCCTTATTTTACTTGGACTCAAATTGTTACATAAGGAATAAGGTATTAAAATTCAAACTATTTTAACCATTATCCTAGGTTGGCTTCCCTTCCTTCTCTCTGACCTTACCTCTATAACGAGGAGCCTACTCTCTCTCTGGCCTTTCACAATTTTGTGGGTTCAATTGTGCCATTGATTAATAAAAAATTTCAAGAATATATATATTAGGAATTCTTGGGGTATCCAGATAGTGACATAAGTACCTTTTGGACCTCTCTCAGATTTGAATTTTATGCTCGATCTAGCAAAATTGACTAGTTCATATGGGTGAAAATTATAGATTGGTATACTCCGACAGTTTGGCCATTATATTTTCATATTTTTCTTGCATTTTTTATTTAAAAGCCCCAAATTTTATGACAAATATGATAAACACAATTATTATCGAATATGCAATGATAGACTTGTCATATATATGACACTAATTATGTTCATCGAATATTTGATGATAATTGAATGTTTGTCATCTATCCAAAAAACATTCACATTTTTTCTAATATATGACATTTGATCAGATAAATTATCAAATAAACTTAAATTAACAAACTCAATACATATAAACTTTATAGATCAATACTATTTTAAACTTGAATTTAATTTATTTACATTCAAATCCTACCCATTTATTTTTTCTTGATCATCATGTAATTTTTTATCTTAATGATATGATATTTAAAGGTGTGATAGAACCACAACAACTAGAGTGAGAGGATATGGTCAGGGGAACTATTGAGACAAGACTAGAAAAGGCATTGGGATATCAGTTTCAATACAGTGAAGGCTACCTTTCCCTTGAAAATTTTGGCAACATCTGCTACTGCAAAATAATCCTTTATGTATGTGTGAAGTCAAAAGTTTTCAAATTGAAGGCTTCAAATTAATGAACATCGGGAAGCCTAGTTGATGATCCCAATCCTGTTGACCACAAATTTTGTATTCATTATTGCTTTGATTGCAACACCTCTTGTAGATATTAATGTTGTTCATGAGCCTATTTTTGGTTCTCTTCTTTATGGAAACAATATTATCTTTGACACCATTATTCCTACCTTTGAAACTATCATTTTTTACTTATATCTCATAGGCGAAGTAGATATCATCAATGAATGGCTATACAGTAGGGATGCTATGAGCTAATGATTCATGTTGTTGATTTCGTTTCCACACACCGCATACATTTGATGGTATATCATAACCAAACACTCTATCATGGGTTTCATAGATACAAAACCTATGAAAACAAGTTGCATTATATTATTGAAGCCTGTAAAATGTGGAATAATTATAATCAAGCCTATTGTGACATTTTTCACTCACATGCTTATCTGAATTATGAAAATCATATTTTTTTCACACTCTATTTGATCCTCTCCTTAAATTTGCACATCAAAGGAATGCTTCAAGTGCGTTTGTGTGTGAGATTAATATAATTCTCTGTTAGGTCCCTATATTACAAGTATATTCCATTATTATTGTTAGTGTAACCCCCTTATTGTTATTGTTGTACCCCTGTAACCCCAATAGTTTTATTATTGTGCCCTTGCTTTATTATTGTTAGGATGGATAGGATTATATTGTGACCCCATGGACTCCTATATATAGAAGGGGGTTTTTTTCATTTGTATCATCCAAGAATTGTTCATTTATGTAATTTATTGGAGGTTTCCCCATCAAAACGATTATTTTTAAGGCATTGATCTCTCTTTTCTTCTATTTTTGGAGCTGGTTTCATAAGATTTGGTATCAGAGCTTTGAATTCTAGGGTTTCGCTCCTCCAAACAGGTCATCGTCGAATTTTCGATATAACTATTTTTCTATGAAGATTCAAAAGATGAAATGTCTAAAGTGTGAAGCTGAAATCCTGAGTAACGTTTTGTAAAAATACCAGATCTTGGTTCTCAATATTTTCAGAGATATGATCTGTGGAAGTTAGGGTTTTTTTAGGCTCCTAAATTTCAAATAAAACAGGTCATTGTGGAATTTGCGCTATAAAATTTCGTATATGAAGTTTGAGAAGTTGAAATTTTTATAGAACAAAGATGAACCCTTGAGGAACCTTCTATAAAAATTTCAGATATTGGTTCACAATATGTTTGGAGATATGATCTGTGGAATTTAGGATTATTTCAGGCTCTTGAATTTCAACTCAAAGAGGAGACTGTGGGAAAATCATCATAACTATCCTTCTGAGCGTCAGATTGGAATTTTGTAAAAATTGGCTACAACTACATGCACTGTAATTTCTTGTATATCAAGTTTAGAGCTGAAAGAGGAAACACTGACACGTGGAAAGTCGTAAAATTTCACTCTACTGAACTATTCCATAATTAGGTCATCGTGGGAAATTCATTATATCTTTGTATTGAAGAATCCAAAGCAGGACAAAACTATGGCATTCAAAAGAAGATTTAGAGGGCTATTTCAGGGCCAAATTTTAGATATTAAATATCTTAAATCACAGAGATAATCAATTTCAATATCGAGCTCCTCAAAAGCAAGAAAAAGGTGTGTATTTTGTTTTCCGAATTGCATAAGTCTTGTGTGAAAAATCAGTTTGAAGTGATTCCAAGGGAATATTGAGCATATATATCAGTATTGGGTTCTAAAATTCCACCTAAAAATAATTCAACACCCATTAATCCTTCAGAAGGCTCTACTATGAATCATGAAGAGGAAGAAGCATTACATGACATATTGAAACTACAAGAGTAACTGCACCAAATCTCACTCTCGCGAAGAGAAACAAAAAATGTAATGAAGGTTTTGAAGAAACACATGGAAGCTAAGATAGATGGTTTGAAGAAAGGCATGGAAGATAAGATAGATGATTTGAAGAATGGCATGGAAGCTAAGATGGATGGCATGGAAACTGGCATGGAAGCTAAGATGGATGATATGGAAGCTAAGATCGATGAAGAAAATGAAAGACAACATTTAAGACATGAAAAATGATATAAAAGTAGAAATGGAAGGTTTGATGATATGGTTGATACAAGAAATGATTCCTAATGGTAGAAATATAGTAGAGGAAACTCATGATGAGAAAAAAATAAATGTTAATGGTGATTTCATAAACTCCAATGTTGGATTGAAGAACCACCATATTCCAAAGATGGATATTATGAATTTTGATGGCAAGGATCCCGTAACATGGATACTATATATGGAGCAATATTTTGATCTCAATAATGTGCAAAACACACAAAAGGTATGCATTGCAGCTTTACATTTTGAACAAAATAGATTTTTATGGTATCGATGGCTTTGCTCCCATAAAAAAAAATTCACTTGGTAAATTTTTACGGAGGAAATGATAGCACATTATGAGGATACAAAGAGAAACACCTACTTTAGCCAATTGACAAATCTCAAACTAAAGGGTTCAATGGTGGAGGACATTGAGAAATCCAAAATATTGAATATAAGCGTAACTGATTTTCTAGTGGAACACAAGGCTGATGTCTTCATAGGGACTTTAAAGAAAAACATCCAACATAAATTTTTCATTTTGGAACCTGATTCATTGGAGAAGGAATTCATGTTGGAAAGAAAAATTCAATGTAAAATTATGGTAACAAGGAAGCCTACCATTCACATCTATAAATATGGAAGTGTTGCTACTCATAGAAATTCACAACCTACAAGGTTGACACCACAACAATTGGAAGAAAAAAGAGAAAAGGGGATTTGCTAGAGTTGGGATAGAAAATATACTAAAGGTCATAAGTGTGCTAAGAAGAAATTATTTTACATAGATTGTGAAGATGAGGAAGAAAACGAACAAGAAACTTCAAAAGAAGAGGATATACACTAGGAACCAACCCTAGAAGAAGAAGAAATGAGTCTGACCATATCATGTAATGAATTGGTGGGAATTACCACTCCTAAAACTCTCAATACAGAAGGACATATCAATAAGAAAAATGTAATATTGTTGATTTATTCAGGTATTACCCATAATTTTATTCATTGTAAGGTATCCAACAAGTTAAATTTTTTCCTATACCCAGCACCACAATGTCAAGTGATGGTTGCAAATGGAGGAACTATAAATTTCTCTCGAAAATGAAATAATATCAAGCTAACCATGGGGGAATATGTATTTAATATTCCAATGCTTTCCATTTCAATGGGAGGTGCTAATGTTGTACTAGGCGTACAATGGTTACAATCTTTAGGGACGGTGGCTTTTAATTTTCAAGAAATTTTCTTGAATTTTTTTTTGGAAGGAAAGGAAATCGAACTACAGGGTATCATGGAAGCGAGGAAAGATAAAAATCTCTAATGTCATGACAAAGCTTCTGAAGGAAGAACAATGAGGCGTAATTGCACAATTATGCTCACTAGAAGTTTTAACATCAAAATAATCTATTTCTTCAGATCTCCAACTAGTCTTAAACAATCATTCCAAGGTGTTTTAAACTCACAAAGGACTCTCGCCTATTCATGATCATGATCATGTTATTCATTTGATTCTAGGAAGCATTCCTACAAACATCATGCCTTACAAATATCCTTATGTCCAAAAGAGCGAAATTAACGTATGATTGCATAAATGTTAGAGGTTGATATAATTCAACCTAGTCAAATTTCTTTCTCTACTCTAGTAGTATTGGTGCACAAGAAGGATGGATCGTGCCACATATTTTTGGATTATAGGGAGCTCAATAACCTCACTATTAACTATAAATTTCCCATTCCTTTGATTTATGAATTATTGGATAAATTACATGGAGCAATTTATTTTACCAAGTTGAATCTTCGTTATGGATATCATCAAATTAGAATGAAGACTGAAGATATCTAGAAAAAAACATTTCAAACTCATGAGGGTCATTATGAATTTTTTTTCATGCCTTTTGGCTTTACCAAAGCACCTTTTAGATTTCAAGGGTTGATGAATTCCATTTTCAAAAAATTCCTTAGAAAATTTGTGCTAGTATTTTTCAATGATATACTAATCTGCAGCACGTCTTGGAAGGATCATGTTCAACATGTTGATAGGGTGCTCCAACTATTGGAGGAGAAACAATTATTTCTGAAAATATCTAGATGTTTCTTTGGAGTATAAGAGGTGGAATATCTGGGTCATATTGTATCTCACGAGGGTTTTAAGGTATACTCTAAAAAAATTAAAGCCATTAATGAATGGAAAGTCCCCACAACTATAAATAATTTGCAAATATTTCTCAGGTTAACAAGGTATTATCGCAAGTTTGTTAATAATTATGGGAGAATACCATCACGTCTAACAAAATTATTGAAGAAAGATGCATTTTCATGGACTCTTGAAGCAACTAAGGCCTTTGAACATCTTAAAGAGGCAATGTTCCTAACACTAGTCTTAGCTACACCAGACTTCACAAAAACCTTTATTGTGGAATGTGATGCGTCAGGAAATGGAATTGGTGTTGTTTTAATGCAAGAAGGAAAACCCATTTCTTTTTAAAGTCATCCAATCAAAGGAAATTATTTAGAGAATGCTATTTATGAGAAGGAAATGTTGGAAACACTACATGCACTAAATAAATGGTCACCTTACCTAATGGGAAGACACTTCAAGGTAAAAATTGATCATGATAGTATTAAACACTTTTTGGAACAATGACTATCTTCAGAAGAGAAGCACAAATGGGTCAGAGAGATGTTGGGTTATGAATTTGAAATTGTCTGTAGAAAATGGGAGGTAAATGTTGTTGTAGATGCACTATCATGAAAATATGAAGAGATGGAAGAATTTATTTGTGCCATTTTTGTTATCCAACTAGATTGGATAGCTGAATCAAGGGACGAATGGAAGGAGGAATAAGTGTGGACACTCATTCAAAAGTTGCAGCAATATCCTCGTACATCTGATACATTTAGTTGGAAAAATGATTCCTTATGGTACAAATATCGCTTATATATTTGCAAGAATTCCAAACTAAAACAAAATATTCTTTTGGAATTGCAGACTTCTCCTTTAGGAGGACACTAAAGTTTTTTAAAAACCTACCATGATATGAAGAAAGATTTTTGTTTGGATGGCCTTAAATTTGATATGCAAAATTTTGTGGCGTAATGTTTGGTTTGCCAAAAAAGTAAAGTTGAAACAATTAAGACCCCCGGTCTTCTACAACCTTTATCCTTTCCAAGGCAACATTTGGAGGAAATTTCAATGAATTTTATGACATCTTTACCTAAGTTAGAAGGAAATAGTGCCATCATGGTCATAGGTTATAGAATTACCAAGTATGCACAATTTTGTGCGCTATTTCATCCATTTAAAGCAAGTAAAGTTGCTACTCCATTTATGGAAACAATTCAAAAGCTACATGGAAACCCAAAGATTATTGTAAGTGATAGAGATCCCATTTTTACCGGAAATTTTTGGATGGAATTATTTTCTTGTTTGGGTACTCAACTAGCTCATAGCTCATCTTATCGACCTCAATTCGATGGTCAAACTAAGATAGTGAATAAATTTATGGAAGGATATCTTTATTTTTTTGTATCTGATATGAAAACATAATGGGTCAAGTGGTTGCCTCTCACTAAATGGTAATATAACACTTCCTTCCATACTACAAAAAAAATGACCCAATTTATGGAACTTTATGGATATCATCCACCATCCATCACATCTTCTTTAAGAGAAAACTATAAGGTTCAAGCAGTGGAAGATCACATCAAGCATCAAAAAGAAGTTCTCCAACTCTTAAAGGATAAACTAAATTTGGCACAAAATCGAATGAAACAACAAGAAGATCAACATTGCAGTGAGAGAAGTTTTGACGTTGGAGATTGGGTATTTTTATGGCTACAACCATACAAACTGATGTCCCTCAAGCAAGCTAAGAAGGATAATAAATTATCGCCAAAGTACTATGTTCCTTACAAGGTGTTGCAAAAGGTTGGTAATATGGCATATAAATTGGAGCTTCCTATTTCTTCATGAGTGCATCCAATTTTCCATGTTTCATGCTTAGAGAAAGCTATAGGGGAAAAAATTCCAGTTCAAAAAATATTGTGAGAACTTGATGAGGAAGGAAAAACCATATTGGAACTTGAAGAAGTCATGGAAACAAGAACTCAACAGTTACGAAATCGATCAATTTCAGAATATTTCATCAAATGGAAGAACTTACCCACTAAAGATTCTACATGAGAGGATGAGAATTTTATACAGAAGCATCTGATTCTACATGAGAGGATGAGAATTTTATACAGAAGCATCCAGAGCTGCTGAAGAATTGAGGACAACTTCTTTTTGAAAGAGAGGGGCTTGTTAGGTCCCTACATTACTAGTATAGTCCCTAATTATTATTAGTGTAACCCGCTTACTGTTATTGTCATACCCATGTAACCTAAATATTCTTATTATTGTTCCCTTACATTATTATTGTTAGGTCAGCTAGGATTATATTGTGACCCCATGGACTCCTATAAATATAAGGTTTTTTTCTCATTTGTATCATCAAAGAATTGTTCATTTATGTAATGTATTAGAGGTTTCCCCCTCAAAGTTGCTATTTCTAAGGCATTGATCTCTCTTTTCTTCTATTTTTCGAGCTGGTTTGGAATATTTTATTTCCTATTTAGATTTATCTTTTACCTATTTTTTCTCATTTACTTTTTTTATATGTATGTATGGAGATGTAAATACCTTTTTCTCCTTTATAGGAGGATCATGAAATTGTATGTGAGTAAGCAGGACTAACCCATTTTGATTTGTTTACATATTATTTGATCTCTTTTCACATATTATAATATTTCTTTTTTATCATAGATCTCACATAATCATGGGCTAATGTGTTCCTAAGAGTTCAATCAATTTTCATTTTACTACCTTAACTTGAACACTGAACATAATTGACAATACCCTTCAAATTCGTGACCATTAAACAAAAATTGAGATATAAAAATTAAAAGTAATCTGAAGCTGAAAACATAATATAGAATTATTTTTAAATGATTGAATAATTTTATTTTTCATTAAAAAAATGTGGATTAATTATTGGAAATCCAAATATATCTAAAAAAGTGAAATTGAATTCCTTATAAATCACCACTAATACATTTTGGTTGGCTAAGTTGTGTGAGTCATGAGATGACTGCACACTCAATATTTGGCTTGATTAACGAAGACCCAAGGGAATATAAGCCATTAGAATCACTCGGGGATCACACTCGAGCTCGGTCACACTAGCTCTTAATGTGACTAGATTTTTTCCTATAGAGTTTTGAATTGGCCACCTTAACACCACTAAGTGCCTTAACAATACACCATGTCATTGTGTATTCTATGCCCCATAGGCATAAATTTCCACTAATTATTTTGGATAATTTACTTCTTTTTACATGATTTATAAATTATAAGTAAAAATTATTATTTCAATTCTCCCCTCCCTAATTTAATCAATGGTGTGTGAAAAGTATTAAATTAAATTAAAAGCAATGATCCACTTTTACCACTTTCCCTAGACCCAATATGCAACCCATTTTAGGTGGATAAAAAAATAATACCCAAGAAACTTTAAGGGCTTACATGATGAACCCTAAAAAACCAATACCAACCCCAAAAAAAAGAAAATGAAAATTAAAGTGGTTGGGATAAAAAGTTGATGCAATTTAAGCAGGAACTCAACAGATATTTAAGAAGAGGGGTTTGTAAAAGCACATACCATCGGAATATATAATTTGATCATTTAGATATGTTTGAGGATGCAAAATCGACTTACCCAAACTCCACTTACCCAAAGAAAATATTCTCAAGCAAAGGCAGTAGCAGTTGAATAGGATTCTTAGTATTCCATTGCTGATGAATATCCAAATCCTGGTCCAAAATACACAAATAACATACTATTAATTTAAATATTTGAATATTGGTGTACTCTTTCAGAGTAGTGATGGTCACCACAAATCCCATACATGTTGCATGCTCATCCACCTACATAATTTCACTCCTCGTCATATTAATGGCCATTACCATGCATGGAGTACATAATGCATTATTTTATCTATCTATGTCATATTCATGATTTATGACTCCTTTATTATATCATTTCCTTGAAATTTGTAATAGTCATTGGATTAATCATAAATTTCTTGCAGGCAATACTTAGTTAATATGTGGGTGCGATATATTGTATTTTTTCAAGCGCCATTAACAGGTGCAAGGATCTTCTCACGGAACTGTGTGCCTTCTTTGTTTCTTCATTAGGTAATAGATGTGTGCTTGATAAGGATGTAATGATGAATGACACCTTAAAATATCAATGCCAAGTTACTTTTAAGTGTCAACATCTTCAATCATAAAAGCCTCACATTACACAACTATAAATTTTAATACAATTGTCATTAACGATAGTCGTGATAGTGAGAGACTAAGAATAATATTTTATACATTAGCCTAGATCCTTCTTAACTCTAGATCTATCAAGCACCAAGAGGGATCAAATGTATTGGGGTTCAAACCTCTTTTTCGAGTGCAAAATTCAAGGAAAGGTTTGCACCTTGATAGATTTGATCCTACTCGTCACTTGATAGATCTGGAGTTATGATGGATCTAGGTTGGTTTCAATCATGTGCGGAAAAGGAAAATATATCCAACATATAACTAATTTTATCAGTAATATATAAATACATCTAATATAAATATAATAATTTTATATATGCTAAATATATTTGATATTTATCTGGTCATTTCAATTTTAAAATTTTCATATTCACCTCAGTTTGTTGAGATGAAAAATATTGTTAATAAATTTAACCATGAAAAATGATGAAATAAAAATTTTGAATGCAAAGTGACAATGTAATAGTGTTGAATGACAGAAAATGTGAATAATAAGAATGCATTCAATTACAAAAAGTCTTCATTCTCATAAATCTCAAATTGTTTTCTTCTACTATTCTTATTTTCACCCTTGTTAGTTTTATCATCGTTTCACATCAATTATATCAAAAGGACAATTAAAATAATAAACCATTTAAATATTTAGCTCAAAATATTTTACTAAACATCATACATTGTCTCTCTTTCTCTTCAATATTAATAAGTTGAATTACTATAACACAAAATTCAATGTACATTGTCAATAATTTTGTGTTCTTATAGTGAAATCAAAGCACAATGTTAATCCAATCACTTTAAAGTTAATGTACCATCAATGTACATCCAATTACGTCAAATCAGAAATTAGTGTCTACACTGAAATCAATGCATCTAGTGCAAGAAATCAAATAGGATTATAAATCACCACCTACACTAAATCAATGCATTTAGTGCAAGTAATCAAATAGGATTATAAATAATATACATTGAAATCAATGCATCTAGTGCAAGTAGTCAAATATAATTACAAATAAACATCTACATCAAAATTAATGCATCTAGTGAAAGCAATCAAATAGGATAAGAAATCACCGTCTACACTAAAATCAATGCATTTAGTGCAAGCAATCATATAGAACTAGAAATTCTTTACATTGAAATCAATGCATCTAGTGAAAGAAATTAAATGTAATTATAAATCAACATCTACACTAAAATCAATAGATGTAGTGCATGAAATCAAAATGGATTATAAATAATCATCCACACTAAAATCAATTCACCTACTGCAAGAAATATTCTTCCCTCTGTCCCCCTCAAACTACATCTCTCTTTCCCTCCCTCTCTCCACTCTCCCACATACTCCCTCTTCCTTCGTCTCTATCCATTTCTCTCCCACATATCTATATCTCTCTCTCTCTTTTCCCTACAACTCCATCACTATATCCCTCCCTCTCTCCTTCTCTCCTCCCTTCTCTCCATATCTCATTCCTTTTCTATTTAGCTCCCCCAAAAAAATACACACTCTCTCTCCATCTCTCCCTTCTCACTTAATCTCTCTCTCCACTTCTAACTCTCTATGTATTTCTTCTTCCCCCTCTCTCTCCCCCTCCAACTCCATATCTTTATCCCTCCTTATATCCTTTTATCCCCCTCTATCCTCATCTCTCTCATCCTTCCTCTCTCTCCCTCTCTCTTTATACTTTCCCTCCAATTTTCTCTCTCCCCCATCACTCTCTTCATCTCTCTCAAGTCCTCTATGTTGTCCTTCATCTCTCTCCATTTCTCTCCTACGCTCCTCTACCTTTTCCTCTCAACCTCTATTTGCCATCCAATCCTCTCTCTCTCTCTCTCTCTCTCTCTCTCTCTCTCTCTCTCTCAACATATATAATAAAATCAATGCATATGGTGCAAGAAATCAAATAGGATTAGAAATTACCATCTAGAATTAAATCAATCCATCTAGCGCAATAAATTGTCTTCCCTCTCTCCCCCCTCGAACTCCATCTCTCTTTCCCTCCCTCTTTCAAATATCTTACATCCTTCTTGGAAATAATATTGAAAGGGGGAGGGTGAATCAATATTTACAAAAATGAAAAAGTCAAATTTTCATTTACTTATTTCTATACGCGACTTTGATTAGCTCAACTAGTGTATGTCCATGGATATCCTAACAGAAACTTGCCTATACCCAAATAAGTTTTATTTTTCACATCAATACTAAAAAACATTCTTTAGCCTTAGATCTTTAGTTATGAATTAAATAGTTAAGCGGTAAACATGTGCATAAATAATAGAATACACATCACACACGAAAACCAAAATTTATGGTGGAAACCCAAGTCGGGAGAAAACCACTATTGTTGTCATTGTTGTCTTCAATATTTATTACATGGAAAACTTCTTACAGTATTGTACTGATGAAAACTCATATTAATACACAAGCACCCACCTATAGAAGGTTTCAACCTTCTCTCTTTCTCCATCTACTACTCCGAGGGATCCCCAACCCCCTGATATAATTTACTGGCCACTATTGGAAGGGAGAAACAACCCCATAAATAGAACAACAACTTCTAATAGCAGGAAGCTTCTACTTCACTCGTAAGGCTTCAACCCTCAGATCCATTGCAGACCAAGTTTCATCAATTTTCACAATGGATCCAACAACTTCAACACAACTCAATATATAGATCAACATTAACAACCGCAACCCAAACTTTAAACAAAATAGTAAGATCATTGTAACCCAAACACAGTAATATACCCAGACTTCTGAAACAACATGCAGAACCAAATTCAACTTTTATCATTCATATTATTAAAATTATACACTACTTCACTTTACTATAACCTGCATTTATACACACTTTCCTACACACCAATGTGTGTATATATCTATGAATACTAAAATTCCAAAAATTGATCAGACTGAGAAACAGATATGAGGCTTTCAGTCATATATCTCTTCAAATTTGCAGGAGCCTTTTTCAGTCAGCATCATGAGTAATTTTTAATCACTTAATGATCATATTTATACATATTCAATATATAGTATTCAAAAAACCCAAATCTACATGAAGACTTCATAGACACACAGTAGAAATATAGCAGCAATAAAAAGATAACCTCTCCATAAAGCTTCATAAAACCCTGAATTCCATATGCACTTTTACAGAAACAAACCTGCATGTATATGTGCTTTCACCATGACGAACTAGAATATATATATGCGAGTATTCAAGACTACAGAAAGTTTCAGATTTATAGACTTACCCAGATTTTTATTTTCTTTAGCAATCATCCGCCAGGTTATTGATCTAAACATATCACCAATAGATCAATAAAATACATAGTCATTTCAGGTCTAGAGATCCCGATCCATCATTATATCCATGGGTGCATCATTATCTCAAATCTAGCAATAAAGAAAACCCATTCCATGCATATATACTTTAGAAAAAAGTATTTATTTAAAACCCTTACAACTGCACCCTTTGCACTCTGATCTTCTTCTCCTTATATAGGCTTATCCTTTACCAATAAAATGAGCCAAAACCACACAAGTGTCGATGGTATTCTTGGACGGAATCTAATAGAGGACATCGCACTCAATATTGTGGGCTAAAACCATGGTAATAACCCCTGGTATCATAAATTTAGAGCACAAAAGGCATACGCGACTTGGATCATTCTGTTCCCCGTGTATACACGACTTGACCTGCACAAAATCACGTATAGCACCTTCAATATGGATATTAACCATTTTATGCTGGACTTATACCCTTCTTCTGCTAGACATTCTCCATAAGTCATATACTTCAACATTTGCAAGAGAGTTTCAATCAAGGAAAACATATGCAATCATAAGAGCCATATTGCCAACAATCTCCCCCTTTGGACTTGATGGAAACCGTGTTGGAGTTTGATCACCAACAACCTATAGATATATAAACATTGTTCAAACACAAAATAATCTCCTCATTTGACATCAAGAATAAAGGGCGAACAAATTCTCCCCTTGATCACATGCTGAGGCTTTAGATTTTTAATAAAATACATGACTCTTTAACTCAATAGGGTATGACCTTTCCTAACACCAAGGACATAGAATGAAATTAAGGATCCAATTGAGTGGATTTACATATTGACTCAAATACCCCACCAAGTAGGTTTACAAATTTTAACATGACACTATTTACATCAAAGGTCTCAACATGACCCTTATATCAAATTACAAATATGATTTTGTATAACCAAGACCAAATAATCTCAAATAGGAGGTCGTGACATAGCAACCGACATAGCGCCAACAATGTAATCTTTTCAGCAAGGTGAATTCTCCCCCTAAAACTGAGCATCTTGAACACCCATAAATTTTCTGTCAGCAAAACCCATACACGATTTTATACATAGAAACTCATGTATATATGCGACTCGTCTTCATGAAACCTGTGTATTGAATTTAATATTTTAAAATCAAATATATCTAATAAGTGAGGCAGAGAAAACTCCCATATTCTTTCTGAAATATTCAAATAATTCCATAGGAAGAGGTTTAGTAAATATATCAACAACATTTTCTTTGGAAGGCACATACTCCAATTTAAACTTTTTCTCAAGCACTTTTTCTTGTAAGAAGTGATACTTGATCAGAATGTGCTTGGTATTGGAATGAAAAACATAATTTTTTGAGATTATGATGGCACTTGTATTATCACATAAGATGGAGATGAGAGGATAAAATTTAGTTTGAATACCTTATAGTGTCTGCATCATCCAAATAAGTTGTGTGCAACATGATGCGGGAGCCACATATTCTGCTTTTACTATAGATAAGGCAATGGAACTCTATTTCTTGCTAAACAAAGATATTAATCGGGGCCCCATATAAAATGCACCACCACTAGAGCTTTTTTATCATCAACATTTTGAGGCCAGTCTACATCTGTGTAGCTATGAAGAGTAAGATCAACATTCTTTGGATACCATAGACCAAAGTATTGAGTTCCTTGTAGAAATTTGAATATTACTTTTACAGCCTGAAGGTGTCACTCCTTTGGATTATCTTAGAATCATCCAACAATACCAACTACATGCATAATATTTGGTCTAGTTCTAGTTAGATAAAGTAAAATTCCAATTATAGATATGTACTCTAGTTGGTTTAACATGGGAGAATCATCATGAGAACCAAGGTTACATCCAATTACCACTGGAGTGCTCATAGGTTTTTAATTTTCCATCCCATAATTCATGATTTTCTTGAGATATTTTGCTTCTCATAGAAATATGTCATTTGTTGCTTGTTTCACTTGCCAGCCACGAAAATATGTTAGTTCCCAAGTAATGACATTTCAAATTCTTGCTGCATAACTTAAGTAAATTTCCAACTGATGGATTCTTCATTACTCCAAAAAATGATGTCACCAACATACACAACAATAAATAATAGTTTATCATTCTCAATTTTGGTGTATAATCTATTTTCAGGATATCCTTTTTTGAAACCTTGTTTTTGAATATGTTTGACCTGACGATAGTACCATGTTGAAGGAGCTTGTTTGAGACCATATAGATATTTTTTGATTTTGAAAACAAGTTTTTCATCATTTCCCATAATGAATCCTTCTGGTTTTTCTATATAAACTACTTCTTCTAAATCACCATTGAGGAAAGAATATTTTACATCCATTTCATAAACTTTGAATTGTTGAAAACTTGGAAAAGTAAGAAACATTCTTATGGCTTCAAGTCTAGCTATAGGTGAAAATTTTTCTTCAAATTCTATACCTTCTTGTTGAGCATACCCTTTACAAAAAAGTCTATATTTTTTTTATAATAACAGCTCCATTTTAATTTAACTTGTTTTCGAATATCCATTTTTTTCCAACAACATTTTTATTATGATGTCTTGGAACCAATTACCAGGTATGCTTATTTTCAATCTGATCAAGTTATTCATTGATGGCCTAAATCCAACATTCATATTTACTAGCTTGATTTACATTCTTTGGTTCAATAATTGATAAGAATGCCAGATAGATAGGGGATCCTACAAGATTTCTTCTTGTTTTGACACCTGATCCCTTTTCTCCAAATATTTAAGGTTATGGATGATTCATTTGAACATACCTGGATGGAGCCTTTTCTAATATATCTTATTTTGGTGCTTCATTGAGTTCTCCTTCTGTATTGTTGTTATTTGATGAAGGAAAATATATGTCATAATCATCTTCATTTGTTGTTGTTATTTACCTTTTGGGAGCTGTGAGAGACTCATCAATTACAACATCAATACATTCAACAATATTCCAAAGTATTTTATTGTAACATTTGTATGTTTTAATTCTAGAAGAGTAACCAAGAATTCTTCCTTCATCTGCTCTAGGCCCAAACTTTCCAAGTTTTTCATCATTGTTCTTGACAAAATATTTTCTTCCAAAAACTCTAAAATGCCTCATAGTGGGAAGATTACCATACCATAGCTCATAAAGATTTTTATCATTGTTCACATGAACATGAGAATTGTTGATAATATTCACTGCAGTGTGCGCTAATTCTCCCCAAAAGGTATCGGGAGTTCCATATTCATCAAGCATAGATGAGCCATACGCTGAACTGCTCTATTCATTCTTTCTGCCATGCAATTTTTTTGTTGAGGTATAGCTACAAAAAACTGTCTTTTTGTGCCATATTGTTCACAGAAATCAAATATTTCATTTGATATGTATTCTCCTCCTCAGTCAGATCTAAGACATTTCATTATGAGATCTAATTCATTTTCAACCAAATATTTCAATATCTTAAACTTTTCAAATGCTTCATATTTATGTTTCAATAAACCGATCCAACATATTGTAGAAAAGTCATCAATAAATAGAATATATTATTTTTCTCCACGAAGATACCTTTTCCTTATAGGACCACATAGATCAGTATGTAGAAGTACAAGAGGCTTAATTTCTGATCCTTCTGTGGCATTAATTTTCACCCTGGTTTTCTTAACGAATTGGTAGGATTTGCATATGGTACTTTCAGGTGGAGTGATATTGGGTAGATCATGAACAACTTTGAGTCTGCTACATTTACTTATTTGATAGAAGCTCAAATGCCCAAATATTTTGTGCAATAACTAATTTTATATATATTTACTTAAATAGAATTGTTCTTGGCCACCTTCAATGTATATATATTTCTTTTTCTTCTATTTCATTTTATTACAAATTTTCATGTGTCAAGTTCACGAACTACGTACACATTGTTTTGAACCAAACACAACTTCATTTCCTTGATCAAAAATTTGACTTAGACTTAAAAATTTATGCTTTAATCCATCCACATGCATAACATTATTAGCCTTAACCCTTTATTTTAGAAAGACAAAACCTTTACCCTTAATGATAGCAGGAGTGTCATTTCCAAAAGTAACATTATTTTCCTTCTCTAGAGCATTGTATGAGAGAAGTTTATTTTTATCACCTGTCATCTTTTTTTAGCATCCGCTATCAATGTACCATTGATTTTCTTTCCCTTCTGAAAATAAATCTATTCCACAGCTTTCAACCTGTATATCCTTCTTTCTCCATACCCTGGAATTGGTGGGTATTTGTTCTTTTGATTGAAGTTTTCTCCTGCATTCAGATTCTTCATGTCCAAAGTTATTACAAAAAGAGAATTCAATTTATTCTTGAAAAGGATAAAAATTGTTATACGTATTCTTGTTTATTCCTGTATCATTTCTTTGCTTTATAGCTTCTCTATTCATGATGGTTTTGTATGCAGCACATTGAGAAAATTTATCACCAAAGTTATGACATGAGAAACATTGACCATTAAAGAATAAATTTATGCGATCATGGAACCTTCTATTGATGTTTACCTTTTGATTGATATTCATGTTGTTGTTCTTCCTTAAATGGAAGTGGTCATGATTTACTTGCGCACTATGCTTGTTCTTTTGTTGAGTTATAAAGTGTTGTTGGCTCGCTTTAAATTCATTTAGATAGCTTGTTGCTAAAGACAGAGAGGATTCACCGATGTATCCAAGACCCGTATTAACAAGATGAGAGCATAGTACCTTGATAATTTCATCTGAGGTTTCATCTCCTTTAGCAAATCTAAGTTTTAAAGTTTTCACTTTCTCAATTTCCTTTCTTAGAATTACTATTTCAAATTCTAATTTCTCATTGTGCTTCTCCTTTTCTATAAGTTGATATTTTATAGTGTCTATGGCTATTTTTTTCTCTTCCAAACATATTTTGAGTTGATTTATTTATTCAAGAAAGTAATTTTCTTCTAAAGCACCCATAAAAGTATCTTTAGCCTAACTAGTGCCCTTTTGAAATGCCATGAGCAATCTAATATCTTAATCAGATTCTTCCTCTTCACTATTTGATAAACCATCACTATCTTCATGAGTGTAAGAAATTTTTCTATTGATAAAAAGTTTCTTATTACCTTTTGCTAAATCCTTTCCTTTTTTATGATTATCTTTGTGACGACATTTTGTACGTAAAGACCAACTCTTCAACAACAAAAACATCTGAAAGGAAGATTACCTCTAAACCTTCCAGTGCCAAGTTTAAGTTTCCTTACAAAATTTATCTCATCTTCTTCTAATACATACCCTGATTCTTTTTGTTCTTACATTTACTTTCCTTTTTTAGTAGCTCTAAAAGTAGCTTCTCTGACTTCAGACGGACCTCCTTTTTTCATTTCACATGCAGTTAGAATCCCATGAAGCTTAACAATAGAAAGAGTTTGTAGATCCTACTTCTCTTCAATAACATACACTTTTGACTTAAATTTAGGAGTTAGAGATCTTAAAATTTTTTCTAGAAGAGTGGTGGCACTTATGGTATCACACAAATTTGTCATACAATTTATGATCTCATCTAGACGTAAAATGAAACTAGAAATGATTTCATCCTTATGCATTCTGAGTTTTTCATATTGAATTCTGAGATTTTGGAGTTTAGTTCCTTTTACCTTGGCATCACCTTCATAGCTCAGAATGATTTTTTCCCATATATCCTTTTCTATATTTAACTGCATAAATTAGACAAATTTTGATTCGGTCAAACTACCCAATAATGCATTGACCACCTTTGAATTAGTTTCATAGTTTTTCCTTGCTGCGGGATCTACTGACATTGAGGCTGGATATTGGTAACCGCATTCAAATATATCCCATACATCTACTCCAAGAGACTCAAGATAGGATCTTGTCCTTGTCTTCAAGAATATTTAATTGTTTTGGTTAAAGAGTGGAGGTCTGATAGATGTTGTCCAATAGTGATTTCTCATTTTAGATTATCTTCCTTCTAGTTATTAAGCCTCTATAGAAGGACCTTATCAGATACCAATTGTTGGGAAGAATACTGAGAAGGGGGGGGGGGGGGTGAATTAGTATTTACAAGAATCACTATTTCAACTTTTCATTTACTTATTTCTATACGCGAATTTGATTAGCTCAACTAACATATGTACGTGGATATACCCAAATAAATTTTACTCTCTAGATCAATATTTAGAAACATTCTTTGGCCTAGATGTTCAGTTATGAATTAAATAGGTAAGAAGTAAACATGTGAAAAAATAACAAGATACACATCACACAAGAACACCAATATTTAAGGTGGAAACCCAAGTTAGGAGAAAAGCACCACTACTATCGTTTCTATCTTCAATATTTATTACATGGAAAATTTCTTACAATATTTTACTGATGGAGACTCATAGCAGTAAGTAGGCACCTACCTGCAAAAGGCTGAAACCTTCTCTCGTTCTCCAGCTACTACTGGAAATGAGCCCCAACCCACTGATCTTGTTTACTAGCCGCTACCCGAATGGAGAAACAACCCTGTGAATAGAACACCAGATTCTACTGGTAGGAAGCTTCTGCTTCAACTCAAAAGGGTTCAACCCTCAGATTTATTGCAGACAATGTTTCATCAATTTTCATACTGGATCCAACAACTTCAACACAACTCAATATATAGATCAATAGTAACAACAATAACCTAAAATTTAAACAGAAAATTAAGATCACCGTAACCAGAACATAGTAATAAACTCATACTTCTGAAACAACATGCAGAACAAAATTCAACGGTGATCATTCATCTTATTAAAATCATACTCTACTTCACTTTACTCTAACCTGCATGTATACGCGCTTCCTACACACCAACCTGCGTATATATATTTGAATACTAAAGTTCCATTATTTGATCAAACTCAGAAACAGATCTGAGACTTTCAATCATATATCTCTTCAAGTTTTCATAACCCTTATTCAGTGAGCATCATCAATCATATTTAATCACTCATTGATCATATTTGTACATATTCAACTAGAAACATATACAACATTCAAACAACCCATATCTACATGAATAATTCATTGAAAAAAACATAAATATAGCAGTAATAAAAAGATGACCTCTCCATCAAGCTTTGAAAAACCCTGATTTCCATACGTGCTTTTGCTGAAACAAACCTGTGTGTATATGCGCTTTCACTGCGATGAACCAACGTATTAATATATGAATATTCAAGAATGCAGAAAGTTTTAGATCTATAAACTTACACAATTTTTTTTTTTCTTCACTTCAGAAATCATGTGCCACATTACAAATCTAAACATCTCACTAATAGATCAAGAAAATACATAATCATTTCTGGTCTAGTGTAATATTCCCAAATGGGAAAAACAGAAATATAGTGCATAAAATGAAATTATAAGAAAATATTTAAACCAATATAGAGCTATCTTATTGATCATATATGAAGTAAATAAGCATAAAAAAATGAGGCACAAATCATAGAATGTGATCACACAAGCCTCCAATACATAAACGCTCTCAAAAGTGAGATGTTTTTGTTATACAAAATGTTGGAGAGCTGCTATAGTGCATTCATATTAAGTATAACAACAACTGGAGATGATAAAATGATATAAAACTACTGATATATGCCCCAATAGATTCTAGACATATAAATCTGGGCACTAGATCAACTTTCCAAGACAACCCAAGAGGGTTTCCGAAAAATGCACACAATGTGCAAATGTAAGTTGCAGCCCTAGGTCTGAAAATATGTTACAACAATATAAATGATAAGATATCTTTGAAGCTGATGTAGAAATGTACAACATTTCTCCAATAGATCCTTTATATGAAATAATGGCTCCTCTACCGAAGAAATCAGCTACCAAAATAACCACTGCATCCACCCTTGTAGCTCATCCCTAATAACTCAGATCTACTAGGGGGTAAATTCACCTTTTCCTGATGCAAAATATATAAAAAAATCCTTAGAGTATTCTTTACAAGATTTCCAATGGAAAGAAACCTTTCTCCACTACAAAAATAGCTCTGAAGGCACCCAAAATGATTCTCCACTGCTACACCCTGCAACACAACACAATATTCTGCAAAAACTATGCTGATGAAGAAAGTTGTAGCTCGACCTTGAGCTTGAGTGTGGAAATTTAGTGCAATACTCCTCCAAGAGTTCTCTCAAGGAAAGAGGTGGGATTCCCGCTCGGGAACACCCTGTGTTAAACAACACTACAAGCTCAACTAAATAACTGAAGAATGCAAGAAGTCTAAGTAGACCACATACAAAATAATAATAAAAAAATTACCCCATATGGTTGCCATCCTCTTCCTTATATAATTTATGAGCTTCCTTACTCTTGGCCCCACTCAATTAGGTCACTTACTCCATGTAATCAATCTCTCTCCAAAATTGCGTTATTCCTCATTAAATGTCCACTCCTCCATAACAACGTTGTTGATTTGGTCAAAGTTGACCTATTCAACATATTTCGTCCCCTGTTCACACTCCAAGGTGCTTTATTTAGATTTTTAGAGGGTCTCCTTTCACACTTGAAGTGGTTTTATTATTTCTAAGCAGATTTATCGGCCTCCCTACCCATTTATTCACCTACCTATTGATAAAACAATCTATAATATTCCATTTAGCTAAAAGATAAATTTTAGGAATATTAGAGTCCTCCCCTCCAAAATGTTTCTTGTCCTCAAGAAATTTTATGGTTTGAGAAATATTCTCCCCTCTTCCTCTTGTAGCCTCCTCATCATATAGTCTCCACCATTTCTTCACATATTCTACAACAATTCTGTCTCCCAGTGGTTCCTCCCAAATGTGAAAGTTGGCCTTTGGTTGATAAACCAAATGGCTCTCATCATGAGAGAATGAAAGGTCTATATGGAAACCTTATTTCTTTCAAATGGCCTCTTCAAGGTGGGAATAATGAAAAGCATAGGGGATCTCATTCCCAAAGAGAGACTCCCATCTCCATGCTATCATCGAAATGAAATGAATCACCTCCCAATATGGTAATTCATAGAAAAATTCCTCCCATATGTTAATGAGAGGCATCTCCCAAGTGTTCCAATAAACCATATGGCTCATCTCATAAAGAAACGAGTGATCTACTGTAGTGGAAATATCATCTTCCATGTTCCCTTTGAAGCATGAAGTAGAAAAGGTATGGGAAATTTCATTCCCCATGAACACATCCAACCAATGTGCCTTTCTTCCAATCATGTTCCCCACAAACATAAGAACAACATCAACATATGAAATCAGAATCAAAGTCATGCTAGCTTCCATGTGTAGTAATCAATGGTCCCTCATGTGAAACCAGTGCAATTTTTGTCCTAACTACCATAGAATATGATATAACAAGTGTTTCTCCAACCACTTGTTTTTTGTCCCATTCTCCTCGCATACTTGGAGAAGGTGTATTATGTTGGGTCTCAATGAAGCACACCATGAAGAATACATCATCTACAAAAAATATTCCAGGGAGTGGCCAACACTATCACTGCTTATGGCCCCAAGTGGGACATGAAGCTAATATGAAAAGGTGTCACCTCTTGGAGAAATTCCCTACACATGAGTGGTAATAAAATGCAAGTATATAGTAAATATATCATGATGCTTAGAAATACAATCCTTACCATACACTTGGTTCAAACTAGTGAGGTTGCTCATGGATGAGCTCCCTCTCACACCTAATGAGTAAGGAGGTGGTGATGATAACTCTTCCCAAGATTTATGTTACTCCTCACCCTCCAAATAATCTATGCACTTCCTCATATGATAACACATCTCCTCTTTGAATCCTTCCCACATGAATCCCTCCAAGATAGGATGGCATGCTCTAATGAACCTAGTGGGATTGGAAAGCAAGTTTTCATAGGTTGCATGTAGTATTTTATCCATGAGCTTTGAGGCCCTAGCCAAGAAGACCCTACCCTGATAAAATATGACCTCATATCTCACTGTATATCCTCCATCTGGAAACTGGTCATCAAGTATCTTCCATGTAAATAGATCCTTGATGTATTCCACCAATAGTTGGGATCTCCAATGAGGATATAAACTCGCTAATCATATCGTTTCTAGTCTATACTGTATATCCCCTGCCATGAAACTTCCCTCTTCCTTAACATCTCCCATGCCAATGTCAAGCACCAGTATGCTATTGACATGTTCTTGCTACCCCTCCTGTAGCTACTCATGCTCATGTGAAGGTTGAATCATTCAGAGGCTAGTATTCCATAGGAAGATATCACCTATCCAAAATCTCCTAAGTCTAGCCAATGCATGCGTGAGTGGCCACCATCCTCTACCAAATGGGGAAGATTCCTTCCTATGTGGAAGTATCCTATGGTTCTCCAATTCCATGGAGTGGCCTCCTTGCACCATGATGGTGCCTCCTCCATCCAAAAAACATCTCCTCCCAACATATAATAGCTTATGCGAGTGGGTAATGATGATATTGGGTGAATATCTCCCTCCTCCTTGAGTCTACCCAAGGCTCTCTGCGTTGTTCCAAACTCTCCCAAGGTTTTCACCCCTTCTGGATCAATCAGTGGTGAGGTGTCTCTCATCTCCTAATCTAGTGGCCTCCCAGGTGGAATGCCCCCATGTAATGAGACATCAAATTCTGAAGTAGAATATATAGGTGAGTGGACTTATTTTTCCCTCCTTTAACTATGAAAACCAGTCTCTTTATTCTGTATATAAACCCCTTAAAATAAACAAGGGTGCATGCTCCCCATCCTTTGATGTTGATCCACCTTTTCTTCTCCTCCTTCCATCAAGGTCTTACTACCCATAACTACTGTCACATGCTACTCCTTGGGAACCTTTTGCAAATATACAAAATATTCTCTAATTGAAGCAATAGCTTCATCCCCAACCCCATCTGGTGATGGTTCTCCTCCCGAACTGACAGCATTATTTCTTCCTCTCTGCTCTTCCTCCTCATTACTCTTTGATAATACCTCATTAATAATGACATACCCTAGATCTTGGTCTTCCCTTGAAGGAGGAATCTCCACGTCTTGCTTTTGAGAAGAAATCTCTTCCTACAATGGGGATCTTGCCCTTGGCAAGGTATCATATAGGTTTTTATCCCCCTCAATAGAAATCTGAAGTGGAGTGGATATAATAGATATTTCCATTTCATACAAAGGTTTCGAATGTTTTGGTTTGGCTAGCTCAATCAAAGATGTTTCAAATTGTTTTCCATCAAATCTATTCACTAATCTCTTAGTGAATCCTGCAAAAGTAGCCATATTTTCATGATTAAATGAAGAAGATTCATAAAACCACCAAGTATAAGCCTTACCTTTAATATACAGTTATGCTATCCTAAGGGATTCCTTTTCTGAAACTTGATGTAGCTGCAAGTATGAGCCTAGCTACTCTATCCAATCCTTGGTTGTGCATTTAGATGACCCTTCCAAATTTGGTAGAAAGAATATACCTATTTTTCTTCTGTTGTGATTGATGGGCCTTCTATTCTCCTTGATTTGGAAAAACCATTGGAAGTTCAAGTGCTCCTTGAATCTCCAATATTGAGCTTCATACTCCTAAAGATAGTCACTCAAAGTCTCCTCCTTTAGTGCATATTCTTCCTCCATCTCTCTTGCTATGAATCTGGGCATGAAAGTGCACTGTGGATCAGATTGTGTGGTTGAATTCTCACACTCATCATGTAAAAATATAGGGCTTGTGCCGTATTCAAACCCCCTCCGAGATTCCCTACACATCTCCCTTCTCATCTTCTTGATATGTTCCTTAATGCTTTGTATAGCTTGAAAAATAAGCTTTCAGAGTTCCTCTTCTTGTCTTCCTCCAAAAACTGGAGTCTTGTTTTTTTCCCTTCTTTACATTTTTTCTCCTTGTGAGAAGCTTCTCCTTATGGTGACATATTTGCTGAATGCACAGGCTGAGCCAAGATTATGCTCTGATACCATTGTAATATTCCCAAATGGGAAAAGAAGAAATATAGTGCATAAAATGAAAGAAACAACAAGTATTTAACACATTAAACCATGAGACCAATATAGAGCCATATTATTGATCATATATGCAGAAAATAAGTACAAAAAAATGAGGCACAAATCATATAATGTGATCACACCAACCTTCAATACATAAACACTCTCAAAAGTGAGATGTTGCTGCTATACAAAATGTCAGAGAGCTGCTACAGTGAAATAATATTAAGTATAAATAAAACTAGAGATGATAAAATGATATAAAAATACTGATATAGACCCCAATAGATTCTAGACGTATAGATCTGGGCAATAGATTAGCTTTCCAAGACAACCTAAAAGGGTTTCCAGAAAATGCACACAGTGTGCTAATGTAAGCTGCAGCCCTAGGGCTAAAGGTATGCTGCAACAATAGAAATGAGAAGATATGGCTGAAGCTAGTGTAGAAACCTACAAATCTTCTCCAATAGATCCTTCAGATGAAGGAATGGCTCCTCCACTGAAGAAATCACCTCCCAAAACAACCACTGCAACCACCCCTGCAAATCCTCCCTAAAATCACACAGATCTAGGCTGAAAATACATTGTAGGGGTTAAATGCACCTTTTCCTCATGCCAAATATATTAATAAATCCCAAGGGGCTTCTTTACAAGCTTTCCAATGGAAAGAAACCTTCCTCCACTGAAAAAATGGCTATGAGGACACCCAAAATGATTCTCCACTACTGCACCCTACAACACAACACAATATTTGGCAGAAATTTCACTGATGAAGAAATTTTTAGCCTGGCCTTGAGCCTAAGTGTGGAAATGTAATGCAATACTCCTCCAAGAGGCATCTCAAGGGAAGAGATGGGATTCCCACTCGGGAACAACATGTACTAAACAAAACTAAATGCTCAACTAAACATTTGAAGAATGCAAGAAGTCTAAATAGACCACATACAAAATAATAATAAAAAACTACCCCATATGGCTGCCATCCTCTTCCTTATATAATTTATGAGCTTCCTTACTCTTGGCCCCACTCAATTAGGTCACTTCTTCCATGTAATCAATCTACCTTCAAAAATGCATTGTTCCCCATTAAATTCCCACTCCTCCATGACAACGTTGTTGATTTGGCCAAAGTTGACCTATTCAACATATTCAATCCCCTGTTAACACTCAGGGGTGCTTTATTTATCTTCTTAGAGGGTCTCCTTTCACACTGGAAGTGGTTTTATTGTTTCTAAGGAGATTTATGGACCTCCCTACCTGTTTATTCACCTACCTAGTGATAAAATGGTCTATAATATTCCATATAGCTAAAAGCTAAATTTTAGGAATATTACATCTAGAGATCCTGATACATCATTATATCTATGGGTGCATCATTATGTCAGATCTAGAAATAAATAGAACCCATTCCATACACATATATTTCAGAGAGAAGTATTCAATTAAAACCCTTACAACTGCACCCTTTTCACTCTGATCTTCTTCTACCTATATAGGTTTAGCCTTTACCAATACCATGAGCCAAAACCACACAAGTTCTGATGGTATTATTGGAAACAATCACATATATGACACTGCGCTCAATATTGTTGGCCGAAACCATGGTAATAACCCATAGTATCATAAATTTAGAGTGCAAAAGACATATGTGACTTGTATCGTTTTGTTTCATGTGTATACGTGACTTGGCTTGCAAAAAATCGCGTATAGCACCTTCAATATGAATATTAACCATTTTCTACTAGACTTATACCCTTCTTCTACTAGATCTTCTCTAGAAGTCATATACTTGAGCATTTTAAAGAGATTTTCCATCAAGGAAAACATATGCAATCATAAGAACCATATTGCCAACAAACCTCTCTCTCTTCCTTCCTCTCTCTCCCTTTCTCTCCCATGTCTCTCTCTCTCTCTCTCTCTCTCTCTCTCTCTCTCTCTCTCTCTCTCTCTCTCTCTCTGGTTCTCTCATTCTCTTCACTGTTCAAATCTATTACTATATCCAACCCTCTCTCCTTCTCCCCCCATTCCCTGCTTCTCTCCTTATTTTTCTCTTTATCTCACACCCAAACATACACACACTCTCTCTATTTGTCCCTTGTCGCTCCCTATGTCTCTCCACTTCTCACTCTCTATGTATTTATTTTTTCTCCCTCTCTCACCCTCCAACTCCATCACTCTATGCCTCCCTCTCTCCTCCGCTCTCTCTTCCTTCCTCTCTCTCCCTTCATCTCCTACCTCCATAATTCTTCCTCCATCTCTCTCTATCTCCCTCTATCACTTTTCCCTCCAATCCATTCTCTTCCCCCATCACTCTCATCATCTCTTTCAAGTCCTCTATCTCATCATTCCTATCTCTCTCTCTTTATTTCTCTCTCTCTGTCCTTTAATACTCTCTCTACCCCCATCACTCACTCTCTCTGTCTTCCCCCCCTTCCCTTGATCTCTCCTTATTTGTCTCTTTATCTTGCCGCTAAATATAAAAACTATCTCCATATCTCCCTTGTCATCCCCCCTCTCTGTCCAATTCTCACTCTCTATATATTTCTTCTTCCCTCCCTATATCCTCCTCGAACTCCATATCTCTATCCATTCCTCTCTCCTCCTCTCTCTCAAGTCCCCTCTCTCTCTCTCTCTCTCTCTCTCTCTCTCTCTCTCTCTCTCTCTCTTTGCCCTCCAATCATCTCACTATGTCCCTCCCTCTCTCCTCCTCCCTACCCCTTCCATGTTTATCCCCATCTCTCCCTTATCACTCCCCTATCTCTCCACCTCTATCACTCTATGTCTTTGTTCTTCACTTCCATATATATATATAGAGTTAAAATATCTCATGATAGATTAATGTATATTATAATATAGCAAATTTAATATTGTATTAATTCAAAGTTATTAAACATAATAATACTCTTATGAATATTAGATTTAATAATAAAACTAAATATTAATATTTTAATATTAATATTAGGGCTAATAATGTTTTTTTGGCATGGTATTAATAATAATTTGGCCCATAGTATTTGGCCCATAGGCTTCACCTAAATAAAACCTCTTTTTTTAGTCTTTGTAAATATAAATAGGTTTACGGAATAAATGTAAAAATAACTTTTATTTATTTACCATACCTCTTTTATTTACCATCTTCTTTGGCCCATAGGCTTGGTAAATAATTACATGTAGATTTATAATGATATTGGATATGTTTTTAAATATTTATCATGCCTCTTTACACCTCTTTTATATCGATTGATTTATTTACCATACCTCTTTTATAAATATGGTATTTAGCCCATTGTATTAATAATAATTTGTCCCATGGTATTTGAGATATATGCTTCACCAAAATAAAACTTCTTTTTTGAGTTCTTGTAAATATAAAGAGGTTTATGAAGTAAATATGAAAAAAGGCTTTATTTATTTACCATACCTTTGGAGTAACTATAAAAAGATGTTTTGTTTATTTACCACATCTATGTTTTATTTATATTTTTATTTATTTATCATATCTAAACCTCTTGATATTTTAAATTCATATTTTGTTTATAGATAATAATAATTAGGTTTATTTTTAAATAGGACCGAAATTAGATTAAAAATGTTAAATTTTAAACATTACATTAACTTTTACATTATTACCTTTTTACCTAAGATCTACCCCCAGACTCGGTTGTAGAGAAATGGATAGTTAGATTTTAATAATTAATCTTATCTTATTAATAAGATTAAAAATTTATCTATGGTATAAAGAATAAATTTATATATGACTGCGCCGAGAGGCGCATTCTACAGCCTAGTATGACCCCTATGTGTAAGTATGTTGGAAGCCAAAAAAAATGTCGACTTGAACAATAACTTACATAAACATATAAATGAACAATTAAAAATTTATTAAAAATAAATTTAAACAATATAAACTTAAAATATAAATATTTTACTAACACTCAAAGAGATATGATAAATAAATAATATATGGTAAATACATAAAAATATAAATAAACCATAGATATGGTAAATAAATAAAACCTCTTTTTATATAACTCAGGAGGTATGGTAAATAAATAGAAATTCAAATAAACTAGAGGTATGGTAAATAAATAAAACCAATTTTTATATTTACTCAATAAACCACTTTATATTTACAAAAACTAAAAAACAGGTTTTATTTAGGTGAAGCCTATGGGACAAATTATTATTAATGCCATGGGCCAAATACCATGGGACAAATTATTAATAATACCACATGCAAATACCATGGGCCAAATAATATATTTATAAAATAGTTATGGTAAATAAGTAAATATAAAAGAGGTATAAAGAGGTAAGGTAAATTAATAAAAATATATCAAATATGATTAGAAATCAAGATCTAATTATATATGAAGTATAAGGGTCAAATACCATGGACCAAATTATTATTAATACCATGCCAAACAAAACATTATTAACCCTAATATTAATATTAAAATATTAATATTATTAAATTTAATATGTTTAGATTAATACAATATTAAATTTATTATATTGTAATATATATTAATATATCATGATATATGATAGAGGTGGAGAAATAGGGGGAGTGACAAGGGAGATATGGAGATAAATTGAAGGAGAAGGGAGAAGAGGAATGAAGAGAGAGAGAGAGTAAGAAGAGTGAGAGAGTTATAGAAGGGTAAGAGAGGGAGAGGGAGACATAAAGATGGAGATGGGAGAGAGATAAGGAGAGAGGGAGGGAGAAGGAGAGAGGATTGGAGGGTAAAGAGTGAGAGAGAGAGAGAAAGAAGGGGGAAGGGAGAGGGAGGAAGGAGAGAAAGGGAGAGAGAGAAAGGATGAGAGGAGGAGGAGGGAAGGAGGGATAGAGAGATGGAGCTGGAGGCAGAGCGAGGAAAGGAAGAAGAAATACATAGAGAGGGAGTGACAAGGGAGAGATGGAGAGAGAGTGTGTATGCTTATGGGTGGGGTAAAGATACTTAGGAGTGATGGAGACAAGGGGGGAGAGAAGGATAAATGGATAGAAATAGTAATATAGTTGGAGAGTGAGATAAAGTGATGGGGGAAGAGAGAGGATTGGAGGACACAGAGAGAGAGAAAAAGAAAGATAGATGGGGGGTCAAATAGAAGGAGGCGAGAGAGGAATGATGAGAGAGAGGAAGAGAGTGATGGGGGAAGTGAGGATTGTCGGAGCGAGAGAGAGAGAGAGAGAGAGAGAGAGAGATGGGGGAAGATAAAGGGAGGTAGGAGATAAAGGGAGAGAGAGGAAGGAAAAGAGAGGGGACTTGAAAGAGAGGATGAGAGAGGGGAGGAGAGAGGGAGGGATAGAAATATGGATTTGGATGGGGAGAGAGGGAGGGATTGAGAGATGGAGAGAGAGAGAGAGATGGGGGAAGAGAAAGGGAGGTAGGAGAGAAAGGGAGAGAGAGGAAGGAAAGGAGAGGGGACTTGAAAGAGAGGAGGAGAGAGGGGAGGAGAGAGGGAGGGATAGAAATATGGATTTGGAGGGGGAGAGAGGGAGGGATTGAGAGATGGAGCTGGATGAGGAGAGAGAAAGGGAAGAATAAATACATAGAGAGTGAGTAGTGGAGAGAGAGGGGGAGTGACAAGGGAGAGATGAAGAGGGAGTGTGTATGTTTTGGGGTGAGATAAAGAGAGAGTGTGTATGCTTATGGGTGGGATAAAGATACATAGGAGTGATGGAGATAAGGGGGGAGAGAAGGATAAAGGGATAGAAATAGTAAGATAATTGGAGAGTGAGATAAAGTGATGGGGGAAGAGAGAGGATTGGAGGACAGAGAGAGAGAGAAAGAAAGATAGCTGGGGGTTCAAATAGAAGGAGGCAAGAGAGGAATGATGAGAGAGAGGAAGAGAGTGATGGGGGAAGAGAGGATTGTAGGAGAGAGAGAGAGAGAGGTAGATATGGGGGAATATAAATGGAGGTAGGAGATAAAGGGAGAGAGAGGAAGGAAAAGAGAGGGAACTTGAAAGAGAGGAGGAGAGAGGGGAGGAGAGAGGGAGGGATAGAAATATGGATTTGGAGGGGGGGAGAGGGAGGGATTGAGAGATGGAGAGAGAGAGATGGGAGAAGAGAAAGGGGTGTAGGAGAGAAAGGGAGAGAGAAGAAGGAAAGGAGAGGGGACTTGAAAGAGAGGAGGAGAGAGGGGAGGAGAGAGGGAGGGATAGAAATATGGATTCAGAGGGGGAGAGAGGGAGGGATTGAGAGATGGAGCTAGATGAGGAGAGAGTGAGGGAAGAATAAATACATAGAGAGTGTGTAGTGGAGAGAGAGGGGGGGTGACAAGGTAGAGATGAAGAGGGAGTGTGTATGTTTTGGGGTGAGATAAAGAGACAAATAAGGAGATATGGAGAGAATGGGGGAGAGAAGGAGAGATAGAGGCATATGGTAACAAAGTTGGAAGGTGAAGATAGAGAGGAGGGGTGGGGGGGAAGAAAGGAAGAGAGAGGGTGAAGAGAGGTAGGGAAAGATATATGAAGATGGAGAGGGAGAGAGGGGGAGGTAAGAATAAAGACATAGAGGGTGAAAGGTGGAGAGAGAGAGAGAGAGAGAGAGGGAGTGATAAAGAATATGGAGAGAGAGGGAGAAAGCGTAGCAGGAAGGAAGAGAGATAGAAGCAAGAGAGAGAGAGAGAGAGGAGGAGGAGGAGGGAGTGATAAATAGATAGATAGATTGGAGAAAGAGAGTTTATGTTTTGGAGTTGATATAGAGAGATAGAGTGAGATATAGATATAGATGTAAGGTGAAGAGAAAAAAATATAGATGGAGAGAAGGAGTGAGGGATAAGGAAATTGATAGATATGGAGTGAGAGAGAGTGCGTGTATGGTAGGGTGAGATAAAGAGAAAAAGAAGGAGATATGGATGGATATATAGATATATATGGGGGAGATAGGGAAGAAGGTTTCTTGCAGTAGATGCATTGATTTCAATGTAGATAGTGATTTCTAATCCTATTTGATTGCTTTCACTAAATGCCTTGATTTCAATGTAGATGGTGATTTCTGATCTTATTTGATTTCTTGCACTGAATGCATTGATTTAAATGTAGATGATTTATAATCCTATTTTATTTCTTGCACTAAATGCATTTATTTCAGTGTATATGGTGATTTCTAATCCTCTTTGATTGCATGCACTACATGCATTGATTTCAGTGTAGATGTTGGCTTTAAATCCTATTTTCCTACTTGCACTAGACTCATTTGTTTTAGTGTAGATGTTGATTTCATATCATATTTCATTACTTGCATTATATGCATTGATTTTAGTGTAGATGTTGTTTTCTATTATTATTTGATTTCTTGCATTAGTTGCATTGATTTCAGTGTATATGTAGATCTCTAATTTTATGTATGATGGTACATTAATTTTAAAGTCATTGTATTAATAGTGTGTGTGCAATGATTTCAATGTAAGCACAAAACATTATTGACAATGAACATTGATTTTTGCGTTATAGTAATTCAACCTATTAATATTGGAGAGCAAGAGAGACAAGGTATGATGTTTACTACAATAGCTCAATCTAAATATTTAAATGGTTTACGATTCCAACTGTCCTTTTCAAATAATCAATATGAAAATATGACAAAACTAACATGGGCAAAAATAAGAATGGTAGAAGAAAATAGTTTGAAATCGATCACAATGAAGACTTCGTAATTGACTACATTCTTATTATTCACAGTTTCTATCATTCAATATTATTACATTGTCACTTTGTGTTAAAAATTTTATTTCATCATTAAAGTTATCTTACAATATTTATCATCTCAACAAACTGAGGTAACTAATCAAATTTAAAATTAAAACGACTCAATGAATCTCAGACATATTTAACATATTTAAAATGGTTATCTTAATATTAGATGTATTTACATATTATTGATAAAATTAAGCATATGTTCCTCATATTATCGATAGATTTTCCTTGGTCACACACGACTGAAACCAGCCTAGATCCATCTTAGCTCCAGATCTATCAAGTGCCAAGAAGGATCAAATCTCTCGAGGTGAAAACCTTTCCTCAAGTTTTGCATTAAAAAAAGAGGTTTTCACTTCGAGAGATTTGATCCCTCTCGGGGCTTGATAGATCCGGAGTTAAGATGGATCTAGGCTGGTTTAAGATTCAAGTTAATGTTTTGGTCACATTAGTGAAAAATATTTTTATTATTTTTTTAGGCCCTGGCATACATACACGTGAGGATCATACTAGGCTGTAGAATGCACCTCTCAACACAATCATTAATCATCAATCGTGATGATGAAGAAATTCATGGAATGGATCGAAAAAAAGGACTGCATAAGTGCGTGCAGTTTGGAATAGATTGTTATGGGCATGTGCACCAATTCTCAACACGAACCTGAATTTAGTACCAAGTTTTTCTCTTGGGACTACCGCATGAATTTCCCCAACATTGTCGATTTGTATTTCAATCTCACTGTAGGAGAAGGTAGGTCCCTCAGATCATATTTATCTTGATCTCAACAATTAAATTTTTAAGTATTTAAATAATAATACATTTGAGGCATGGTTTTGGTAGGAATATATCTATCGAGTATGTGGGAGCCTAATAAGAGTGTATCTCACAATGTGATCAAGAAAACATATTAAACTTTGTCGAAAATGAAGTTAGGAATCCATTCCAAATTGGGTGGATCCCCGGATCGAATGGCAACCACAAAACTGAATCGGATGTTTTTGTAATTGGATTGTTATCCTTAGGTAGACTATTATTCTAAGTGTAAGGAGAGAAGTAGAATTAAACATAGTTACCAGTCGGTCAAATTGAAAAAACAAAAAAAAAAATGAATATTTTGAGGTTCAATTCAAATTCCCAAAAAACTTCGAATATTGTGCGAATGTTCTGTGACTATCATGCTGAAGTGTAAGCATATCTGATTTATACATTAATTTTCAGATCTTATTGATTCAATCATTTGAACACAAACCCTATAACTAGATTAGTGTTCTTCAATACTCGTTCTTAGAGACAGTCTTTAAGATTACTAATAACAATTTCTCGGTTGCATAGCCCCATTGTGACGTGTTAGACATAAAAAAATCATGCGATGTTTATTGCAGGATGCTTTTGGAATGCTTCATTTGAGGTGGGCAAAGAAGAAAAAACTTACAATCCCTCACAATGTCAGTGGTATTGTTAAACCTTTCAGGTAAATAGATATTTTGAAAGTTCTTAATTTGAAATTGATGTCCATTATCAAAACTTTGGTTTGAATTGTGGTTTGTAAAATGAAAATGATGAAGAATGACGTTGCTTCTTGGGGTGCTTGCCTCGCATAAGGCAAACCTACTATTGAAACATTTGAGAAAGCTTCAAAACACACTTAAAGTAAGTATTCATTCAAATATCAATTCGTTACTCTTATATTTACTCAAATATATCAAATCATTTCGTAAAAATGAAGGTCAATCCTACTCCTGATTCTGAGAAGATAGTGTAGAGGGGCAGAGTGTTTCCTCACCTAACTCACATTAATAAAGCCACTAATGAAATTGTTATTGTCACAGTCATTTGAGCCCGTCCAGATAGTTTATTAAAGGTTGATGTGCCACTTTTCTATAGAGGATTATATTCATGCCGAGGAATTAGGAAAGGAAGGCATCTCAACATAATACGGAGAACTGTCAACTTGTTTTCTCCACCTGATCTTATTCCACCATCGATTGATTTGGAGTTGAGTGACTTGGATGTTGGACATAAATTTTTAATGTGTGATCTTAACTTCCACTCTTTGTTAAATATGTTGAAAGAGGGCCATGATTGGCCTCTATGTAATATAATGGGATCAAAGTTCAAGGCTTAACAAGCTAGATCCTAAGTTGAGTTTTAACTTGTCAAAATCTTTGTAGAAGATACTGGTGGCTTTCAATATTTGAAAGAGCTGGTTGTTTTGAATTAAAAAAAAAAAGGAGGGGTTTACAAAATCCATCTTCTTCTATGTTAAGTCCTCATAATGCACCTCATATGTTGGAATAGAAAATTACTGAAAGGGAAGGGGTGGATCAATAATTGCATGATTACTTAAATTTTCCTTTTGAATATATTCTTTGTTCATCCCTATACAATATATTATTTATGAGAGAATTAATTCATAAATAAATAAGCATTACAACATGAGCATTCATATGTTCAATCAAAATTTCAAAAGATTAGGACACACACACATTGACACATGTATTTTTCATGTCGAAACCCAAAGGGTCAAAATCTCCAATTTTGTTGTTGTTTTAAGATGTAAATTAAGCACTCACTTAATTACATCAGTTTGTTTGTGAGAACCCACTCAATAGAGGAACCAACACGCTTTGGATATCAAGCACCAACTTTCCTAGCATCACCAACCCCTTTAGAATAGTGAGCACGAAATTTCTAGGAGGCACCAATCACTTTGAATCCAAGCCACCACCTGTTATTGGCATTGTTCTACTATTTCATACAATTTTCAATATGAAAAAATATAAGATAAATACCAACCCATTGTGTCAAAAAATTTCATTTTTATCTTTTTCCTCTGCTGAAACACTGATTCCTCCAATATTACACAACCACACCTTCTATACTCTTCTTAGCATAACATGTGATCAACACTCTGTTGCCTTGCAATTCATCCTATGTTACTTCTCTCACAACTCATCATATGTACTCTTGATCACCGCCATGTTGCCTCACAACTCAATGTCCATTGCTTCTCCATAGTTCAGACTTTGTGCTCTCTCACTCAACACTACCACTACTCTCCCAAAACACTCACCACTCAGAAAAGTCAACAATAGTATTTTTCTCTTCCTTACACATAGGATTTCGTTGGTTATGTTTTGTTGTTGCGTACTACATAGTGATATTTCTTTAATCGATACAAACATCACTAAAATACTTATTTGCATCACCTAATCTGTTGCCTTTACATATGCACATTGAGTTCTACCATAGAGTTCATTCAAAAGAATGGGCTTTTGAAATATGTACACCCTCATCATGTACCCTTCCATGTTGAGCCTTGAATTCATAGTCTGTATGTCCATGTTACATGAACTTCCCATGCATGTTTATTTTCCATCGGAGCTGGACAGTATACGGGAATGGAAACTATGCTTCCCTCTTTTCTCTAATTTTTAGAGGCATGCACAAGAGGAGAATGTTCTATTAGATGATCCATTGTCCTTAGGCCTTTTTTACAGGACTTATTCCATGCAGCTACCCACTATGAGATAATGCATTCAAACCTTATTTGTCAACCCATCCATTCTTCCTCAATTCCTCATACTTCTCCATTAGAGACACTAAATATCGTAACATCAACATTGTATTCCTCGATATTATTGGGTCCCTTTGTTAATTTATTTCTACCCTTGGTTCTTTAACATCTGATGACCATGTGCCAAGATAGACATTGGAAGCCCCTTTTGTCTTCACATTCCAAAAATCCATTGGTAAAGAATTTATGATGTTCTCATCCTCCGATATGTCGATCTTCGATATGACATCATTTTCCACCACGTGGCAACTCCTTAATGGAGACACGTGTCACTTGGATTTGGCCCACTAGGCCACCCAATAACATAGAATATATATGTGACCTCTCATCTCGTATAGACACATCATGCTGCCATCAATTTTTATGCAGGGGCATTAGGCCCAAGAAAATACTTGGTATTTTAATAAACATAGGGGGGGTCTTATGTTTTTAATTTCTTATGTAATTATTAGTATTTTGAATAAATATAGTGAGGAATTGTAAATGTTCTCGAATCATTGGAGAACATCAGGGGAAGTTTATTAATTAGGAATGTGAAGAGTCAATTTCAGTAAATATACGGGTTTAGGCTAAATTTAGGACTTTGATAAATCCAACAGTTTTTTCGAGCTGTCAAAGAAGCTGAATCGATTCATTAGTGGGTTTTTGTATAAATGTAAGCCCAAATGCATCAAGAGGGAAGATCTAGAGAGACAGAGTTAGAGTAAGTTTGAAGAACATAATTTCTGTAACCCTATAGGCAATTGTAGAAGGGCCATTTGATTTTGAATAACTGGCCGAGGAAAAAGGGAGCTTTTGTAAGTAATTTCATGAAGAATCTATTTCAAATTTATATGAGTATTATCTGATTGAATTTTGTGTGAATGGGCTTTGAATTTCAATTAACAATTGTATGAACAATGTGGATATAATCTTTGTAATTGGGGTTTTAATGATGCTTTGTATATAATTGAAAGAATCAATTTTAATTAGTGTCGACATGGTGCTTGAACTAGATTCATGAAGAGTTTGTGCATTCCTTTGAGAAAATGAAGGGAAGATTGTAGTCATCAACCACTGCAAGGGTCGATGACATGGAGTGAATTGAATTTTCAATATAGAGTTCAATATTTGAATATATCAGATCTTAAGGAGGGGCATTCAAGTAAGAATGGGTGCACTGTTTGAGAATACAGAGTGCGTAAAGACCAAGTTTTACAAATCATGTTTGGGGTTTATTGTAGATTTGAACCACAATCATTAGACCTGGAAATGGTGAAAGGGAGTTTTAAAACTGAAACAATGTGGTAGATTGTAGTCTTGAAAGGTGCAGTTGAATGGAGCTCATAAGGTGAAAAGAATGAATTGTGAACAAACAGAGAAGGAAATTGATGGTGCGTTGGCATATGTAGAACCAAATCGTGAGTCGATGGCAGTCAAAGATGAAGGGAACGAAATAGTTGAAGCAGATATTCTGTGTTGAGATGGAATCATGAGAAACCAGTAAAATATGTGTAAACATTGGAGAATGAAGACTGAAGGGTCAAGGATTGATTCTGTTCAATCTTGAAATTGAATAAAAGCAAGTGAATCGAATGTAAATTTGATGGCACAGAATTAATACAAGAGAGTGGAAATTTTTATTGAAACAGTAATTAACGCAGCTATGTAATGGAGTTTAGAACCCCATGATGTAGAGTTGAAGGAGGAACCATGAGTTCGGGAAAAAATTGAAGCGGTTTCGAGAATAAAAACTAGAAGTATCGCATGACTCTTCAACTGGTAAGCAGTAATACCTTTTGGAATGCGATATCGGTACTTTCTTGACACATGTTGTTAATTTGTATTGTAAAACCATTTTTATCGCGTGGGGTTGAAGAATTAAACATTGAGCAAGTTTATTATGCGATTTTCGTTGGATTTGTTGCGTGGAAGTGTGATAAGTTGCCAGCACTGGATGAGATGAAGCGTTGAACAATAAAAGGTAAGCATTATTGTTGTGGGGTCATAGTTATATGCGTTGGTAATTTGATTTATAATCCAAGGTCGAAGACTTTTAAATATTGTGTTGATATATGGCTTGAACATGAACTGAATGAGGTAGCGTTGCAAAACAACGTGTGGATTTCTGAGTACGTATGGTGAATGGTAAGTGTTGGCATATTCATTTATGTCTTGAAAAAATATTTGTTTTAACTTAACCGGAGGTTGTGGTCGCATATGAAGTTCAATTCTTGTGGCTAAATCAAGGTCAATTTGGAGTATGAATTTTCAAATGGATAATTCATATGAAAATTAAATAATGAAATGGTGTCTGCTATCGAAAGTTGACTTAGTTGAGATTTGAATGGCCAATTTGAATATTAAAAAACAGTTTTTATAACATGGCTCTAGTCACAGAATTAAGATAGAAATATAGTTTCCTCAGACCCTAAAGTTCTTCAATTTGGGGCTTAATTAAAATATAAATTTGCACATTTAAATTTCTAGATAAGAGATTGTAATTGGGTGCGTCCACTTTTAAGCATAGTGGAGATTGTGGTTTTATAACCATAAGAGAATTTTAATTTAATATCTCAAATCTCAAATTTGAGATATAAAAGCTTCTGCATATATATTTTAAGTTTTGCTCAGATTGACATTTGTATTGAGCGAATAATTGGTGAAAGAATTTTATATGCACAGGAAAGTAGAGTATGTGGGTTTGGCAGGGGAGCCTGCCATCAAGTGGTATCAGAGCTAGAATATCTCTTTTTGAAAATTAATTTTTGGAATACATGCTTGGTAAAGGAAACGAGGAAAATTTGATGTTTTAAATTTGTTTAAGAGTGATTGTAGATTTGAAGAGGTGTGCAGTGAAGGTATTTAGAATTGTAGAATCTGAAGTTGAAGGCAATGTGATTTGAAGATTTGCAAGGTGATGTGCATATAGATATAAATGTGATGACAAGTGATCAGATCTAAATATGACAGGACAACATGCAGTGAAGCAGAGTATTGAAGGATTGCAGAAGCAATTATAGGTGGATGTTGAAGAAACTCTGAAGGTGAGGTATTTGTGATTTTATCTGAAGATTTTGTTTGCAAAATGTAGAGTGCAAGAAATTAAGGAGCATCTCAACAAGAAGATCACAACTTTGAAAATCAGTGATGAAGGAAGTCAGTGAATGTTTCTAAAGTGAAAAGGGAGTGTGGTAGAACCTTGAGAATTTCCAACAGAGGTTGGATGAAAGGAGAATAGATGTGTTCTTGAAAGGGTGCATAGAGTGAAGCCTGAAGGTGCAGAGAGAACTCTCAAGAGGTTCAAGAGATAGAGGACCTATACTTTCCAAAATATCGGATCAAGAGAGAGGATTGGTGAGGTAAGTTGTGACAAGGAGGACTTGTTACTGCAGATATTTCAGTGCAGCCGTGATGAATGAGTGAGAACCCATGAAGGAGAAGATGGCTACTGATAGCCATAACAGAGATGACAGAGGTTCTGAAAGAGGCCACAATAGGAAGAAGGTAAATAAAGAAGATGCCAAAACAGATGGCATGCTGAGACAGTTAAGAAAGGAAGAGTATGAGAAAGAGGTAGCTGAGATCAAGGAGAAATTCAACAAATTGAAGATGATGATAGAGGAAGACCAAAGATGGGGTTTTATTATGAGAAGAAAGGTAAAGTGGCATAGGCTATATATGAAGAAAGAGCAGATGATACATGCTCAATAGAAAGAGATATTACTCAGAATGATTAAGCATTTGGAGGAAGACTTGAAGAGTGAAAGTTCAAGTGAGACCAAGAGGTCGAATGGCTTTACATCTCCCAAATTTTGTGTGTTTGCATGAAGAACATGTGGAGAAATACAAACTGTTGATATTTTCATAAAGGAAGAAAATGGGATAGCCAGATATTTTGAAAAATTCCATGCACAGTTGGAGAAAAGATTTACTTTCCAATAGATTGGAAGCAGAGGAATTTTAACTTATGATGATGGCCGAAAGTTGGAAATTGAACAAACAGTTGGACAGCTTGAAGAAATTTAAGAGAAGACCATTGAAGAATTTCTGAAATGTATAGAAGACTTGGAACAACAGAAGGATATGATGATTGAATCATCAAATGAGACCATGGGGTCTTATGGTTTCAAAACTGACACGTTGTGTGTAAATGTAGGTATGGGAGAAGACAGTTCATATGATGAAAATGTGATAAATGAAGATGAATGGTTCCAAGAAATATATGATGATTATATTTAAGAAGAAGATTAGATTGAATTACTACAACAAAAGGAATTCATAAATTCCTTGTTTTATGAAAGAAATTTTTTCAATGAACACATGTCAATTTTGTCTGATGATGATGAATTTTTTTATTAATGATGATAATGGAAAATTTATTTTATTAAATGGCCAAATGAAGAGTGACAGATAGATAACTGACATTATTGCAAATATGGAGGATCAGAATTCTATTCTGATGAAAGATGAGGAGATAGTGACAGTAAGAAACTTGAATTGTGAAGGTAGTGAAGATTGTACAGATATTTTCTTAGATGAGATAGCAGATTTGTGGCATGAGTTAAGAGTTCTAGATCATAGACTAGAAAAATAGATAATAAGTGTTCAAATTGTAAGCGCATGATTGAATGGAAATGAAAAGTTCATTTTTATGAACCAGAGCAGGGAAACATCCTTGAAGAGGATGATGCAGAAGAGAGACTAGCTGACAGTCTCGAGAATTATTTGAAGGATTGGAATCAGCATATTGATGTGTTGATGATAGAGCTGCAGATTAAAGTGTTGCTGGAAGAAATGTCAGAGCAACAAATTGAAGTGTTGCCCGAGGAGGAAGAGACACAAAGATTTTATAACTTTGATGTTTGTTTTATGATTGCGGGTACTGATGGAAGGACTAAATAATTTTTAGTCCAGGTGAGGAAAAGAGATGATGACAGTGACTGGAAATTTAAATACCAGTCCAAAGAATTGCTGAAGTCAGAGAACAAAGAAATTGTCACAATTGACAATCAGGAAGATTTTTTCTGTAGCAGAATACAGGAGGGTATGGATGATAGGGTGGTCGTAAGGGCTCAGCAATTAAGAGCAAGAGATGGAGTAAAAGTAGAAGTAAGAGTCTAGCAAGCAAGAGAATAAATATAGTTAGGAATTTTAAATGTTCTCTAATCATTGGAGAACATGAGGGGAAGTTGATTAGTTAGGAATGTGAAGAGTCAGTTTCAGTAAATCTAGGGGTTTAGGCTAAATTTAGGACTTTGAGAAATCCAAGATTTTTTTTGAGCTGTCAAAGAAGATGAATCGATTCATTAGTGATTTTTTGTATAAATTTAAGCCCAAAGTCATCAAGATGGTAGATCTGGAGAGACAGTGTTAGAGTAGGTTTTAGGAACAGAGTTTCTATAAGCCTATAGGCAATTGTAGAAGGGCCATTTTATTTTGAAAATATAGCTGAGGACAGAAGGAGCTTTTGTAAGTAATTTCGTGAAGAATATGTTTCAAATTTATATGAGTATTATCTGATTGAATTCTGTGTGAATGGGCTTTGAATTTCAATAAAAAATTGTATGAAAAATGCGGATATAATCTCTATAATTGGGGTTTTAATGATGCTCTATATACAATTGAAATAATCAATGTTAATTAGTGTCGACATTGTGCTTGAACTAAATGCATGAAGATTTTGTGCATTCCTTTGAGGAAACAAAGGGAAGATTGTAGTCATCGACCATTGCAAGGGTCAATGACATAGAGTGAATTGAATTTTCAATACAGAGTTCAATATCTGAATATATCAGATCTTAAGGAGGGGAATTCAGGTAAGAATTGGCGCACTGTTTGAGAATACACAGTGCATGAAGACCAAGTTTTAGAAATCGTGTTTGGGGTTTATTGTGGATTTGAACCACAGGCATTAGACCTGGAAATGGTGAAAGGGAGTTTTTGAACTGAAATAGTGTGGAAGATTGGAGTCTCGAAAGGCACAATTGAATGGAGCTCATAAGGTGCAAAGAATGAGTTGTGAAAAAATAAAGAAGCAAATTGATGGTGTGTTGGCATATGTAGAACCAAATCGTGAGTCGATGGAAATCAAACGATGAAGGGATTGAAACAGTTGAAGCGGAAATTCTGTGTTGAGACGGAATCGTGAGAAACCAGCAAAAATATGTCTAAACATTGGAGAATGAAGACCGAAGGGTCAATAATTGATTCTATTCAATCTTGAAGTTGAATAAAAGTGAGTGAATCAAATGTAAATTCATTGGCACAGAAGTAATAAAAGAGAGCAGAATTGTTTATTGAAATAGTAATTAACGTAGCTATGTAATGGAGTTTAGAACTTGATGATGCAGATTTGAAGGTGGAACCATGAGTTCAAGAAAACATTGGAGTGGTTTCGAGAATAAAAACCAGAAGTATCGCATGACTCTTCAACCGGTAAGTAGTAATACCTTTTGGAATGCGAAATCAATCCTTGCTTGACACGTGTTGTTAAGTTGTATTGTAAAACTATTTTTATCGTGGGGTTGACGGATTGAAAATCGAGAAATTTTATTATGCGACTGCCGTTGGATTTGTTGCATGGAAGTGTGATAAGTTTCCAGCGTTGGATGAGATGAAGCATTGAACAGTAAAAGGTAAGTGTTATTGTTGTGGGGTCACAGTTACATGCGTTGGTACTTTTATTTCTAATCCAAGGTCGAAGACTTTTAAACATTGTGTTGATATATGGCTTGAACGTAAATTGAATGAGGTAGTGTTCCAAAACAACGTGTGGATTTGTGAGTACGTATGGTGAATGGTAAGTGTTTGCATATTAATTTATGTCTTGACCAAAGATTTTTTTAACTTAACTGGAGGTTTTGGTCGCATATGAAGTCTGATTCTTATGGCTAAATCAAGGTCAAGTTGGAGTATGAATTTTCAAATGGATAATTCATATGACAATTAAATAATGAAATGGTGTCCGCTATCGAAAGTTGAGTTAGTTGAGATTCAAATGGACAATTCGAATATTAAGAAATAGTTTTTATAACATGGCTCTAGTCACATAATTAAGATAGAAAGATTATTTCCGCAGACTCTAAAGTTCGTCAATTTGGGGCTTAATTGAAATATAAGTTTGCACATTTAAATTTCCAGATAAGAGATTATAATTTGGTGCATCCACTTTTATGCAAAGTGGAGATTGTGGTTTTATAACCATAAGAAAATTTTAATTTAATCTCTCAAATCTCAGATTTGAGATATAAAAGCTTTTGTATATATATTTTAAGTTTTGCTCAGATTGACATTTGTATTAAGCGAATAATTTGTGAAAGAATTTAATATGCATAGGAAAGTAGAGTATGTGGGTTTGGCAGGGGAGCCTGCCATCAAATTTCTGCTGCATCTTTTCAGAACCAATCTCATGTCGCCATGTATCTTGTTAGAGGAGAGCAAAGAGGACTTGCCAAACCTTGGTTTCACAACAAAACCTTTGTTAATTTATTTTAGGAATTTCTCGATGCTTTTAAATCTATCAGCCTAACTAGATATCGTAACTTCTTAAGAAAAAATTGTTAAGAATGTTTTATAACTTAGTATCTTAAGCCTCTGATATTCTGATACCCGATAAGCCTTTTGGTCTGATGTTTCGATATGCTTGTATGCTCTAAGTTTCGGATGTGCTCTGTTCTCTAAGCTTCATATTTGCCGACCTTCTCCGATATTTTGATATCTGATATGCCTCCTTCTCTGATTTTCTGATATCCTGAACACTCGACATTTTATCCTTCTCAAGGCTTCAAATCCCTGAACTTCAATAGACCATATTTTGATCCAGGAGCCCAATTTTGAACTTCCAGATATCATTGGAAATCTATTCGAGATAAATTTCCAATGGTTAATTTCCAATGTAGGCATAGGGCACATTTTATACCTCTGAGGTCACTAAAATATCTCTGCCACACTTTTCTTCTTGACCCTTCTTCCTATGCTTGGAATAGTGGGTGCCTAACCTCCATAGTCATTATTTTATGACTTCTCAATAAACCTGCTACTATCATCATTCTCTACCAAAATCCTACAGATATATATGTATCACCATTGACTCTTGTTGACATCAATTCCAACACTAACAAAACCACCCATTGTCCAACAATATCCTTCTTTGGAAATTATGGAAAAACCATGAGCTCCCCCTTAGGCTAGGGATGGTCTACTCCAATTAACTCTTCTCCCCCTTTGTCATCAATGTAAAAAAAATTCCTCTGGAATACTCCCACTAAACCATTGTAGCCTACTGTCCCATCAGTCCCATGTGTTGAGTAGTTTCCACCCATTACCAAAATAAATTCATTTGGAGGGAGAAGTTACAACTCCTATTTATTGCTTGAGATATTGAAATGGTTATCTTGCTAGTGGCTTCGTAAATATATGTACCAACTTTTTTTTAGTGGCCGGATACTCGAGTCTGACAACATTGGGTGAAAATTGTTCTCTTGAAAAATGAAACTTAATCGAGACATCATTTGTCTTTGAATGCATGACGTGATTTTTAGAGATCTTATGGTGCTTGTATTATCACACATTATTGGACTATTATCAGTAAAATTTGTGTGCATCAGGTGGAAATAGTAATATATTCTACTTCAAATGTCAATAAAGAGATGGATGATTGTTTCTTGCTGACCCATGACACTAAGAATCTCCATAAGAAGAAGGGTGCACCTGAAGTTATTTTTATTTCATAAAGACGGATAGCATAATCAATGTTAGTGTTCGATTTCAACTTAAATTATTTTATTTTAGCATACGAAAATGCATATTATCTTGTCCCTCGAAGATATTTGAATATCCTCTTGAAAAAAGCTACATGAATTTCATGAGGGAAATCCTAAAGTATGGCCACAAGTCCCACTGACTTCATGATATCTAGCCTTGACACTATAAGATACATCAATATTCCTATCATGGATTTGTATTCTATATAATTTACCAAAGGTGTCTTAAATTTTTTGGACAATTTGCAACATGTAACCATAGGCATGCTTACTCGTTCGCAATCTTCCAACCCAAAATTTGTCATATTTTCTTGGAGTTATTTTGATTGGGAGATAAAAAATCCTTTATGAGATTAAGAGATTTATAGTTTGAGGAAGAAATAAAACTCTCGAATCCTAGACATTTCAATCTTTGTTTTCATACATTCAGGAAATTGATGCTTCAATTGTTCCACATCACATCCAAATATTATGGCATACACATACATCACTATAATAATTAGATGGTCACCTCTAGCCTTTATGTACACATTACTATCCACAGTGCCCTTTCTAAGACGTTATTTCTGAAGGTATTTATCTAGTCTCTCGTACAAATCTCTGGGAGCTTTTTGAAGTCCATATAGAGTCGTTTATAGTTTGCACACAAACACTTCCTCTACGGCGAGCATAAAACCCTCTGGTTTCTTAATGTAAAATTATTCTTCCATATCTCCATTTAGGAATGAATATTTCACATACATTTCATATACTTTGATGTTCTTGTTACTTGCAAAAGATAGAAAAATTATGATTGCTTGTATTTTAGTTGTTGGTGCAAAGGTCTCCTGGAAATCTATTACCTCTATCTGGGAATATACATTGCAGACTAAATGAGCCTTGTTCTTGATTACTTGACTTTGTTAATTCATCTTGTTTTTAAAAGCCCATTTGGCTCGAGTAAAATTTTTCTGTCTGGGTCTTTGAACTAGCTCCCAAGTATCATTCTTTTGAATTTGGTCAATTTATTCATTCATTTATTTCACCTATAATTTTTTCTCACAAGCTTGATTGAGACTCTTAGGTTCGATCTGTGATAATAGAGCTAGGTTTTTTTAGATGGGACTACCAATAAGTTTCCTCTCAGTTTGAACACCATGTCTTATGTCTCCCAATATTTGAATTTTAGGATGCTCTTTTTGTACATACCTAGAGGGTGTGTTTATCCTTGAGGTTGTGTTTCACTTATCATGTTCCCAACATGATCATGTTTCTTCTTGGTTTGAAACCCCCATCTCTGAATTTTCTTCATCCTCATAGTTTATCTCTACTCTAGACGATTTAGGTTCTGCACCCATCTCAACTACTATCACATCAATGAATCCTAAATATTATTTGTTAGCTTATTGTAGAATTTAAATCATTTTTTCTGAATATGATACCCAAGTAATGTTCCCTCATCAGCACGAGAATAAAACTTTCCAATATTCTTATCATTTTTTTTTACGAATCATTTGCTTCCAAACACCTTAAGATGTTTAACCAATGCAGGTCTTTCCTTCCACAACTCATAGGGAGTTTTACTACTATTTCTCCTCAGTTGAGTTTTATTGGACATATACTGTCGCATGTGTTGCTTCTCCCCAAAAGCTGTGTGACACACCTGCTTCATCCAACATTTCTCTAGTCATTTCCTGAATCATCTTGTTCTTCCTCTCCACCATTCCATTTTTTTGTGGATTTCTCACCAATAAGTACTTCCTTTTGATTCCATGTTGTTCACAGAATTCCTCAAACTCTCTTCACATGTACTCTCCTCCTCTGTCTAATCTTAAGCATTTTATCTTTAAGTCTTTTTCATTTTATACTTCATCCTTAAACTTATTGAAATGCTTGAATGCTTCCTATTTTTATTTTAAAATCGCAATCGAAGTGGCTCTGGTGAAATCATCAATGAGAAGCATGAAGTACCTTTCCCCTTTTAAGGTATTTTATCTAGTTGGGCCATAAATGTCTTTGTGAATCGACTACATAGGTCTGGATGTTAAAAAAATATTTTTTCTTGAAATGAGTCCTACTTTGTTTGCAAAAATGACATGAATTACAGATTGAGTTATCAACCTTTGAAAGTCTTGGCAATCCTTTCATTGTTCCCATATTGTTGAATTTTACCAAACTGTAAAAATTCATATGCCCAAATCTCTTGTACTAGAAGCATGCTTCACTTGTTTTTAATAAATATAAGTTGACCATGTAATCATCAAATACATATACATTATTATGGGGTTGAATTTCCCCTCCCACCAGTTTTCCATTCTTCATGTTGTGGATATCACAATATTTCAATCGAAGGGTCACATCAAATCCATTATCACACATTTGGCTAACACTAAGCAGGTTGCCCTTGATATATTCTACATATAGTAGATTTTGTGCTTCTCTCTTTGGATCAAGACTGACAACAAATTTATCTATGATTATTATTGGAGCATTGTTTCCGAAGGTGAAATTGTTTACTTTATCCTTTCATTTCTAAAACAAAATATCTTTTTTCCCTAATAATATGTTTGGAATCTTTGAGCAACCACTATCCAAAAAAATATATTTTTTCCTTAATAATATGTTTGGAATCTTTGAGCAACCACTATCTACATACAATTTGTTTTCTTGATTACGAGTTGATAGGGAAATTACACATCTCTTGGTATTATTGGCTTTTCATTTCTAGCACCCCTTATCCTTTTGGATAGTTGGTTGTCTAACATTGTGTTACTTGGAGAGGTATTCAAACCTGCATCTGCACTCACTATATCTGTGCCCAAAATTATTACATTTGAAGAATTCTACTTCACTTAGGAAGGAACATAAGACATTTTGGTTCTTGAGAGAAGAGTTTGGAGATTAAAATTCTAATATTTACTATATCTAAGTTTTTCATCTCTTTCAACATTAATCACTATACAATCAAGAACTTTGGGTCCAAAGATGTGAAACTTATAAAAATGAACATAAAATATATAGCCATGCATGTGGTTAAAAGTGCATGAGAGTTCCTTCGATGTCTAGTTGATCGATTAATTCTCCATTGATGATCTCCTTTTTATCATTCTCCCTTTTTGTTTTCATTGACATTGTCTTGATACCTATTTTCATAACTCTATGATTGTTCGAATCATGTGGACTTGAAGTTAATATTTCTCATGGAATAATATTGTTCCTATGAGTATCGTAGACCTATTATGACTCTTCAGGGCCTTTCAATGCTTAGAATCTAATCAAGTTTTATTGTCCCTTTAGTGAACTTCTCATTAGACCTCTCTGGATCTTCCTTTCCTTTAGATCCATTATTAGAGAGATAATACCTTCCTCAAGACTTTGATAGTTCTCTTCCCATTTATGCATTAGTTCTTTAAGTACTTTTTCCTTTCTCTTTGCTTCTTCTTGTTCAACTTTAAAGGAGAGAAACACATCCCTCCTTGTTATTGATATTGCTTACTTTCTTACCTTGAGAATATCTTGTATTAACTACTTGTTCTCTTCTTTCAATTTCTCACATGCTCCTTGTTTTCCTTCTATAAGAGAGACCAGACCATTATTTTTCTTAATAGCCTCTTGAAGTTTTTTTTTTTTTTTCCTAAGAAAACTCCTCATTCTGAGCTATACATTGTCAGGTTAAGTATAATAGTACTGTATCCCCTTATTTTTATTGTTATTATATCCCCCTTATTGCTATTTTTGTGCCCATGTAGTTCCCATATTATTATTATTGTGCCCCATAGAATCCCACTTCTTTTATTGTTGTTCCCTTACATTGTTACTGTTAGGCCAGTTAGGATTATATTACGACCCATTGGACTCCTATATATAGAAGGGAGGTTTTTTCATTTATATAATTCAAGAATTTTTCACTTATATATTGTATTGGATGCTTCCCCCTCGAAGAGGCTGATTTATAAGTCCTTGATCTATCTTTTCTTCTATTTTTTGAGATGGTTTCATAACATTTGATATCAGAGCTTTGGATTCTAGGCTTTCGTTGCTGTAAATAGGCCATCTTGGCATTTTTTTTATAACTTTTTTTTTTTCTATGAAGGTTCAGAAGCTAAAAATAAACACATTTGAGCTGAAATCTTGAGGTAATTCGTGTCAAAATTTTAGATTTTGGTTTTCTATGTCTTTGCAGATATCATATGAGGAATTTAGGGTTTTTGCAGGCTCCACAATTTCATCTGAAATAGGTGGTCGAGAGATATTTGTCATAAGTTTTGTTTCACAAATTAGATTGGAATTCTATAAAAAATTATTGAAATTGAATAGACTTTAGTAGGGAAAATTTTAAGGATGGAAATTTATCTTAAAGTTTAGGAACCTTGGCAAATCTTAGTAGTCCCCAATATGTAAATTGTAAAACTTTTGATGTTATTTTTGAAAAAATATTTATTTTTCTAATCATTTTATATTAGTATATATAAAACTTTGGCGATTTTTAGGGTAAAATAGTTTTATACTATAAAATTTGGGTGAATCAATTTTTTAAAAAAATGGAAAATGGCGAATCTTTTTTTTGGAAAAGGTGTCGAAAATTAACCCACCTACGAATATTAACCCCTAATTTTTTCCCTCAACTTTAGCTTCTTTTGTATCTATTTTAGGGTTGAAAGTCAAAACAATGACACGTGGCACACCATAAAATTTTTCTCTATTGGAATAACCCATAATTAGGTCATTTTTGGAGATTTGAAATAATTTTATGCTGAAGAATCCTAACTAGGCTTGCCCTGTAGCATTGGAAATAAGACTCATAGGCCTACTACAGGACTGAACTTAGATCTTAGAGATCCGAAATTGCAGAGTTACAATCATTTCAAGATCGAGATCCTAGAAGAAATAAAAAGGTGTGTATTTAAAAAAAATGCATAACTTTGGTTTGAAAAATCAGTTTGAAGTGATTCCAGGGGAATATTGAAGCATATATATCGGTATTGAGTTCTATAATTCCCCAAAAAGAATTTTACACCCATTAAGCCCTCAAAAATTTCTACTATGATGCATGAAGAGGATGGAGTGCAACATGATATATCAAAATTATGAGACCAAGTGTAACAAATTTCTCTCTCACAAAAAGTAACCAAAAATGAAATGGAGGCTAAGATTGATGGTTTGAACAAAGGTGTGGAATATAATATAAATGGGTTGAATAATCGAATGGAAGCAAAGATGGATGTCTGGAAGCTAACATTGATGGTATAGGAGAAAAGCTGAATGGAAACATGAAATATGTGAAGAATGATCTAAAATCAGACATGGAAATTTTGACAAAGTTGCTACAATATATTATTCCTAACAGTGAACCGGTAGTAGAGGAAACTCATGATGAGAAAAAGGTAAATGTTAATTATCATTTCATAGACTCTAATGTTGGATTGAAGACCTACCATATTCCAAATATCAATATGAGTAACTTTTATGGAAAGGATCCTATCACATGGATACTACATATGCAACAATAATTTGATCTCCATAATGTGAAAAACATGCAAAAGTTATGCATTGCAAATTTTTATTTATAACCCAATACATTTGTATGCTGTCGATGAATTTTGTCTTGTAAAAAAATTGTCACTTGGTCAATTTTTACGGAGGAAATGATAGCACATTATGAGGATAAAAAGAGCAACAAATTCCTTATCCAATTGATAAATCTCAAACAAAAGGTTTGAATGGTTGATTCATTCCAAAAATTGCATATAAGGGTAAAGGATATTCCAGAGGAGAACAATATTGATGCCTTCATAGGGACTTTAAATGAAAACATCCAGCATGAGGTTCGCCTTTGCGAACCTAATTCATTGGAGAAGGCATTCAGGTTAGCAAGAACAATTATGGAGACAAGGCTACCACTCACAACCATAAAGATGGAAGTGTTTCTACTTCTATAATTCCACAACCTACAAGGTTGACACCAAAAAAATTGGAAGAAAAAAGAGGAAAAATGATTTGTTAAAGTTGTGATACAATACACTAAAGGTAATAACTGTGCTAAGAATAAACTATTTTACATATATGTAAGGAGGAGGAAGAAGAGGTATAAGAAACTTCAAAAGAAGATGATATACACCAAGAACCAACCCTAAATGAAGAAGAAGTGAATCCCACAATGTCCTATACTACATTAGAATTACCACACATCAAACTCTCAAGATAGAAGGACATACCAAGAAGAAAAATTTAATAGTGTTTATTGATTCGAGTAGTACCCATAAGTTTATTCATTTTAAGGTAGCCAAGGAATTGAATTGCTTCCTATACCCAACAACATAGTGTCAAGTGATGGCTACAAATGGAGGAACTATAAATTTCTCTGGAAAGTGCTACAATATCAAGCTAACCTTGGGGGAGTATATATTGAATAGTACAATGATATCCATTCCAATGGGTGGTGTTGATGTTGTAATAGGAGTAAAATGGTTACAATCTTTGCGAGTGGTAGCTTTTCATTTTCAAGAAATTTTCTTGAAATTTATTTTCGGAAGGAAAGGAAGTTTAATTAAGGGGTATTGCGGGGAATCCAAGAAACATAATCATTTCTAATGTCATAACAAAGATTAAGAGGAAATAACAACAAAGCATACTTTCACAATTATTCTCACTAGAGGTTCAAACATCAAAATCATATATTTCTCTAGATCTCCAAAAAGTATTGGACAATCATTCCAAGGTGTTTGATACTCCCAAAGGAATCCCACCTATTCATGATCATGATCATGGTATTCATTTGATTCCAAGAATTTTTCCTCCAAACATCAGGCCTTACAGATATCCTTATGATCAAAAGAGTGAGATTGAATGTATGGTTGCAGAAATGCTAGACACTGGTATAATTCAACCTAGTCAAAGTTCTTTCTTTACTATAGTAGTATTGGTGCACAATAAGGATGGATCATGGTGTATGTGTCTCGATTATAAGGAGCTCAACAAGCTCACTATCAAAAATAAATTTCCCATCCCCTTCATTGATTATTTATTGGACAAATTACATGGATCAATTTACTTCACCAAACTAGATCTTTGTCCTGGATATCATCAAATTAGAATGAAGACTGGAGACATTTTGAAAACAAAATTCAAAACTCATGAGGTTCATTATAAATTTTTGGTCATTCTATTTTTCCTTAATAATGCACCTTCCACATTTCAAGGTATAATGAATTCCATTTTCAAACCCTTCCTTAGAAAATTTGTGTTAGTATATTTTGATGATATACTAAGGAATGGAAAATCCCCACAACCATAAATCATCTTCGACGATATGTTAGGTTAATAGGGTACTATCACAAGTTTAATAATAATTATGGGATAATATAGGAACCTCTAATGTCACTACTAAAGAAACATGTATTATTTTGGACTCTAAAAGTAACTAAGGCCTTTGAACATCTTAAAGAGGCAATGTGCCATGTACGGGTCTTAGCTATGCCAGAATTCACAAAAACTCTTATTTTGGAATGTGATGCCTTTTAATAGAAGAAGGAAGACCCATTTCTTTCGAAAGTCATATAATCAAAGGAAAGTATTTACATAAACCTATTTATGAAAAGGAAATTTTGGAAATACTACATGCATTAAAACAATGATGACCTTACTTAATGAGAAGATACTTCAAGGTTAAAATAGATCATGATATTCTTAAATCCATTTTGGAGCAAATATTATATTCAAAAGAGAAGAAAAAATGGGTCACAAAGATGTTGGGTTATTAATTTGAAATCACCTACAAAAAAGGGAAGCAAAATTTTGTTGAAAATGCACTCTTAAGAAAGGATGAGGATGTGGAAGCATTGCTTTGTGCCATTTCTATTATCAAACCTAAGTGGATAACCGAAGCAAGGGATGAATGGAATAATGATGAAGAGGTGTGGACACCCATTCAAAATTTCAGCAATATCCTAATACATATGTAACATTTAGTTAGAAAAATTATTCATTATGGTACAAATATTTCTTATATCTTTGTAAGCACTACTATCTCAAACAAAAGTCTTTTGGAATTCCACACCTCTCCCTTAGGAGGGAACTCAGGATTTTTACAAACTTACCACATGATATAGAAGGATTTTTTTGGGAGGTCCTTAAATTTGATATTCAAAATCTTGTAGTAGAATGTGTGGTTTTCCAAGAAAATAAATTTGAGACAATTAAGACCCCATGTCTATTACAAGCTTTATCCATTCAAAGTCAAAGTTCGATGGAGGTTACAATGGATTTTATCATAGTTTTACCCATGTCTGAAGGAAAGACTATCATCATGGTGGTAATTGACAAACTTACCAACTATGCACACTATTGTGAATTATCTCATCCATTTAAAGCCAGTACAATTTCTACTGCATTTATGGAAACAATTCAAAATCTACATGGAAACCCAAAGATCATTGTAAGCTACAGATATCCCATTTTTACAACATATTTTTGGACGAAATTGTTTTCTTGTTTGGGTACTCAATTAGCTCATAGCTCATCATATCATCCTCAATATGAGGTGAAAATTGAGATAGTGAACAAATGTTTGGAAGGATATCGTCATTTATTTGTATATGATAAACAATCACAATGGGTCAAGTGGTTAGCTCTGGCTGAATGGTGGTATAACACTTCCTTCCATACTGTAGTAAAAATT